>BLBF01000011.1:17949548-17999419 GCA_015471245.1 Laticauda colubrina | reverse complement strand
CCTGCAATGTTTTACAAAAAGCACTTCTTCCTTTAGTTTTTATTGCATAATACAGATCAATTAGACATACGCTAACAAAGCAACATGTAATTCCCATACAGTAATTGTTAAGCCCATGTCACACTGAACCAACAGATGCAAAGAGGATGTAAAACGGACAAAAAAGCTTGCCATCCGTTGGAAAATGCGATGTACTCACTGCCTCTGTTTTGCTTCCTCTCCATCCGTCCAGCATCCGTTTATTGACGTTTCATCCGCTCCAAAAGTTTTGGGCTGCCCAAAACTTTTGCGTGGAAAATATATCCAGTTCGTCTGTTCTGCATCCGCGACGCATCCGCTAGGCATCCGTTACGCATCCATTACGCATCCGCTATATCCGCTAGGCATCCGCGCAACTCGCATCCGCTCGGACGCAGGGAGGAAGCGGAACGGAACGGATGCAGAACGGAAGCAGAAAGGAAACAAAGCGTTTAAAACGGAAAAAATGTTCGCAGAGGGGACCTATCTCGGATATTAAGGATGTCTACAGGATGCCTAGAGGATGCCTAGCGGAAAACCTATATTTCCTATAAAAAGGGGGAGCTACTCATCTGCATCTCACTTTCAGAACAGCAGCCCAGCAGTGCAGACCTCTGCAGCCTTCATCTGACTCTTCCTCTTCCACAGCATCCAGTCATGTCCACCATGGATTGTAACAAAGTCCTTTCGGCAGCCGCCATCGTTCTGCAACAGTGCGAAGCCATCTGCAGGCTCTGTGAACTCTACTGCGAGAAGAAAAAGAGGCAGCCAAAAAGAGTCTGGGTCCGAAGATGGTTCGCCAGAAGAGCAGAGTACGGACTGTACAACAAGCTGATGGTGGAGCTCAGGAACGAAGACACTCGGGCATTCCAGAACTTCATGAGGATGCCTCCAGCCATGTTTGACGAAGTTCTGCAGCGGCTGACACCCAGGTTGACCAAGCAGAGCACCAGCTTCCAGCCCAGCCTGGAACCTGGGCTCAAGGTGGCACTCACTCTGCGCCACCTGGCCTCAGGGACCACTGACAGGAGCATGCAGTACGGCTGGAGGGTGCCATCCAACACCATCAGCATTGTGGTCAGAGAAGTGGTGCAGGCCATCATCGAAGAATACAAGGAGGAGCTCCTCCAGTATCCCTCCACTGAAGAAGGCTGGAAGAAAGTTGCAGAGCAGTGGTATCAGAAGTGGAACTTCAACTACAAGGGCTTCTTCAGCATCATCCTCTTCACCATGGTCGATGCTGACTACAAGTTCATGTACATCGATGCTTCAGGCAACAGCTCATCTTCAGATGCCCAGGTATACAACGCTAGTCACCTCAAGGAGGAGCTGGAACGCAACCTCATCGTGGGCTTCCCAGATCCAGAACCCCTGCCCAATGACACACAAGATGTGCCCTACTTCATCGTGGGGGATGACGCCTTCTCCCTCACAACCTACCTCATGAAGCCCTACACCTCCAGACTCCTCACCCGTGAAGAGAGGATCTTCAACTACAGGCTGTCCAGGGCAAGGCGGGTGGTGGAGAACGCCTTTGGCATCCTGGCCAGAGACCGTGAGGAGGATCATGGAAGCTTGCTGCATCCTGCACAATCTCATGCGCACCCGCTACCCAGTCTTGCAGAACAGGCTTGTGGACCTCCAACAAGGCAATGGGGACATGGAGCCTGGGGAATGGAGGCAAGGGCAAAACCTGATCGACACTGAGGATGTGCAAGGCCCCAACAGAGCCTCACATGAAGCGAAGAAGCAGCGCAATCTCCTGAGACAATGGTGCAACTCCCCAGCTGGAGCAGTGGAGTGGCAAGACAGGATGGTAGATGCTTAATGGATGCTTCCTTCAGCCTGTCTCATCACACGGATGAGATTGGGCCATGTATGTTTGGTTGGCCTACAATGAACAGGGGGCTTAAGAAAGAGTTGTGTTTATGTTGACATGTGTGGATAATTATTACATTATTATTGATAATAAAGGGCCATAGGTGTGGCACCTGGGAGGGTGGACCATACAGTCCCACTATGCTTGCACTGGAGGTTTATCTATCCCACTGCTATCCTAACCCATCCCACAGCTATTACCCATCCCACAGGTATCCTAACCCATCCCACAGCTATCCTTACCCATCCCACAAGCATGCAAAGGCTTAAACCCTTTCTAAAAGTTTCCACCAAGACTTTATTGAAAAAAAGAAATGAAGCAAGTGTGTGAATCATAAATAGACTTTATTAACAACAAGCTATAAAACAAAAATGAGTCTCTGGCACTCCTCTTGGTCGCTCAGTCTCAGGGGTGAAGGGTCCAGGTGCTGTGGAGGTAGCTGGTGCTGGAGTGCCTGTCATCAGCTCCTCCAGAAGCAGAAGCAGCAGAAGCCCCAGCCCCAGAAGAGCGAGCCCGTGCTGCAGAAGCCCCAGCAGAACCAGAGTGAGGGCCAGGGGGCGGGATGGTAGCCCTGTCCCTCTTGCAAGCGCTGGCAGCAGATGGCTGAGGCTTGCTGTGCTTCCGCATGGTTGTGGGGTTGCTGGCTGGCAGGGAGGCTGGCAGGAACCAAGGCTGGCAGGAAGGGTGGCAGGGAGGCAGGCACCAAGGCTGGCAGTAAGGCTGTCAGGGAGGCAGGCACCAAGGCTTGCAGGAAGGCTGGCAGGGAGGCAGGCAGGCAGGCAGACATGAACCAAGGCTTGCAGGAAGGCAGGCAGCAAGGCTGGCAGGCAGACCGGCTGGCAGCAAGGCTTGCAGGCAGGCTTGCAGGCAGGCTGGCACCAAGGCTGGCACCAAGGCTTGCAGGCAGACATGCAGGCAGGGTTGTGTCAGATCAAGAATATCTCATTCTCTTATACTCTTTTCCACTCACTGAAAGTTACTGGAAAGGCTATTGAGGAATTTACTGGAAGCACAATGCTTGGCAATGTTTCTCTCCCAACAAATGCAGAGATAATTGAAGTCCTCACCAATACTATATCATGTCTTGATCAAAATTTTGCAATTTGTTTTTGGAAGCATTTTCTCCTTAGTTTTATTGAAGTAAAGTCCAGAGATACATTTATTGAAGTCCAGAGATACCGTAAGATTTTAATTTTAGGAGTAGTTTGTCATGTATCACTGAATCAAAGGCTAGACAGAAGTCCATGTAGATTGTGACTATTGCTTTGCCCTGATCAAGTTGTGTAGTCCATATGTTTTTATAGTGTAAGAGTTGCAGATCACATGATAGTTTTTTTTCCTAAAACCAAATTGTTTATATGACAATTACCCAGAAGGATTACGAAAAGGGAATTGATATGTTGAAAAATCAATGTTTGATTATGCAACTGATTCAGTTTACTACAGCATTTGCACGATCTGTGAAAAATGGATTATGCAATGATTTAGAACCATTCTACATACCTTGGCCTGAGATTTATATTTCTGGTAGAGATCCTGTGGTATGTGGGTTTTAGCTATAGTTTTGGTTAGGATCCTCTCTATTAGTAAAATACTAAAATAGTACAATTTATCTTAATCCTGTGAATGTAGCTTCCTCTCATTCTTTGACACAATGCAATGTATACATGACCTTAATAAATGGTCACGTGCAAAATAATTGCAGGCTTCATTGGCAAGAGAGAGAACAATTCATTATTATAACATTTTTATATCTGATATTTTTATTTTATTGAAATACTTGTAGCAATATAATAATGGGAAATATAATTACTAAATACATATTTAGTGTAATCTAATATTAACAATCAAGTATAATTTATGTAAAACATGAGAAAATGCAAAGTTTGTATCACATACAAAGAGACTCAGAATTATTATTATTATTTTTTTGTTATCAAACAGCAACTATCAAGAAACATGGCTGCAAATCAGGTGAGGATTTACCTATCAAATATTTTACAATAATTATTTTTGACAATCCATGCATAAAGGGTCAATCAATCATTCCTGACAATGATAAACTCTCACTAGCAAGGAATTTTAAGAAGCATGGGGAGCTCAAGTAGTGGGGGTTTAAATTGTATTAAAACTGCTCAAAATATTCTAAGGTAAATTAAGATCTGTTTGTAGTTACATACTACGGTTTATGATCACAGGGATTGTTGGAGAGAATACTATCAGACTTGTGAGATTAATGTCACCTTACAATAAAGTAGAATTAGCTGATCTGGTTGCATTTTCTGTCCGGTCTACCTCATAAAGCTAGCATGAATCATGCAAGTCTCAAATTGGTTCTCCCTTCCCCTTTACAGCCAAAAAACGATGGGAAGGTCTCTGCCGAGCCTCTTGCCCTAGCCACATTTCTGCTGTGGGCTAAGCTTCCTTTTGGTTGACTGTTCCCTTGATTGTATCCCTTTGCCCTGTCTTTCATAGTCATTTCCACAAACAATCACATGCATATCCATTACTTCTAAAACTTACAGACATCACATCCAGCAGCAACCATCAGGAAGAGAAGATGAGAGAAGAGGTAGAAGTGTTTTCCCTACTTTCTGTTCAGCACAGAATTCAACTGAATATGTATTTATTATCTTAAATTAATCTGAGTAAAGGTTCATATTTTACAGATAGCTATATAAATACATAACACATTCTGTTCTACACCTTGCATACATTTCTGAAAACATGTTCAGATATATCAACACCATTGTGTGTATCTTTAGACTGAGTTAATCCATGTGAAAAATTAAACTGCAACCTGAGAAATACAACAGAATATCACATACTATTTCTATTTCCATATAGCTGCATAAATCCTCTATGATGTCATTGCGCAGAAAATGATGTCAAACTTGAAGAATGAAATCCTCTACATGATCATTGGGAAAGCCTACTGAATCCAATGAGCTTCATATTCAGGTAAATGGAAAGAGGTTTGCAGAATAAATAATATTCCCACAGTCTCATATCAATATTGTTTTAAGAAGAAAAAATATTTTTACTGACCATTCTTACTGAAGCTTAAAAAAAATGTAGCTGACAATGTGATCAGCTGGTGAAATTTGAAAAAATGGATAGAATAGAAATGGAGGAAATAAAAAAGTAAGGATACAACGAATACATCAGTTTTAATCAGGATGGTAGTTTTTATTATTTTACTTTAGAATATGATTTTTCAACACTGTTTTGATCATTTGGTGTTCTTTCCCAAAGTATTTTTCATGTACAGAAAAAAGAATGTCTATGAATAAATAAAAAAGAACCAATAAATTAGTAGTGTCTTCATGAAAAGAATCTCAACATTTTCAAATAAGTAAATTGGCGTGTTCAAATTTACAATGTATAGTTTATCACAGGTCGTTGTGGTTTTTTTTACCCTGGGGAAAAAAATAAGATTTCATTTTTCTCCTTCTCTGAAGAGCTGTGGAAATAACAAATGTTATTTCACAGAATTCCCTATTATCATATCAAGCCAAAAGGAGGGAAATTTTACTGAAAAGCTGACAAAGAGCTTAAGCCCCTCTCTCCATAGCTCGTTTCAAAGAGGTATTTGGAAATAAAGCGAAGTGCTGAAATGTTTAAAAGGCATGAGACAGAAATCTATCATCTAAATCTGATTGTGATCCAAATCTAACCAACTGTTAAGCCGAACATTAAGAATGTAGGTACACTTCTGCCTAATAAAATTGAATCAAACACTTTGCATCCAAGTCTCCATGTGAGCTTTCATGCAAACTTCTAAAGTGCAAAGAATCCTGGGGAGGAAAAGCTATTCTGAGAGCTTTCACATAGTTCATATAATTAGGGAAACCACTTCCTTTGATTGTAAGTGTTCAAAAACAGCTGAATTTCTTCTGTCGAAAGAACTGATTTGGGTCACCTCTTTTACTTCCTCTTTCAAGTTTTCCAGGATAAGAAGTAAGTGGCTGTGGAGCACATTAGTGAGTAAAAATATATATATATCAGTTTTTGTTTTAAAGATTGAACTTGGGCTATTCAAAAGATCACTCGTTTTTTCCCCCCATCCTTTGGCTCATTCCTTTACCCTTTTGCACCACAAGTGAACATAGTTCAAAATGCCAATTTAAGGGCAAAAAAAACCTAGTTTACAATTCATAAAGAACAGAATTGTATTTTTGCTTTGTACTTTTGGGGATGAATGTATAATTGGAAAGGGGCAGAAACAGCAATGTGGTGCCCTCTCTACCCTGACATCTTTTAGCAGTTCTAAACATTGATTGAGCTGAAAAAGAAGAAAAAATCCAGATCTGTAAAAGATGATACAGAATAATATTAGCCTTGCCTTTGAGAATAGCTATCAGTAACTCTCTTTCTCTCCCTCCTCCCTCTTTTTTTTAAAAAAAGGGGGGGTTAATTAATGAGGGAGGGAGAATTGTTGTATTTAAAAATGAGTGTTAAAGCTGTGATCCAATGAAGTACCATTTATTCCAAAAGACTTTTTCCCTCCAACCAGCCACTCTCATTTGCAGAGCAGATCCTGTTTCCATAGCATCTCTCTTACAATTAAAAATAAAAATGATCGCATGGACCATCCACGTAATGCGTAAAACAATTTAAGCTCTCAGGCATCTTTCCTCCTCCTTGGCTATCATCCAAGGTAAACTCACTATACTTCAGCCTTTCCCAGCCCATCACCTCTCCCAAGTGTGTTGGGACTGCACTGCACACTCTTGCCATGCTGGAGGGAATTAAAACAGATTAAAAAAAAACTGATAATCAGAGTTGGAAGGGACCTTGTAGGTCATCTAGTCCAACCCCCCACCTAAGTGGGAGACCCTACACCATTTCTGACAAATGGCAGTCCAATCTCTTCTTGAAAGTCTCAAGTGATGGCACTCCCACATTCTCCTTCATGCTGCATCAAGAGCCCAGGATGGGTTGACTCCTTTCTATGATGTTATTTAGCTGAGTCTATACAAAGATATAAAAGCCAGCCCCCAGGAGAGACCCCAGCTTTTGACTCAGCTCTTTTCAGTCAGTAGCTGTGTCTCTGAAAGCTTCTGTTAGATAACATTCACCAGCGATCTTCAGTACTTTTTCCTCGCTTCAAGCAGCTCCCAGGGATCTGGGCAGCTGCTCTTCCAAGAGAGCAGGGCTCTCTCTCCTGCAACATTGGAAGCAGCATTACCAGAGCTCTGTACAGGCAAGCTGGGCAGCGTCTGTGGACCTCCCCCACACCTGCGGTTTGGAGTAATCATAAAAAACAATCGGCAAACCGATAAAAGTGCAAGCCAGCTGATCGTCTGGCCAGTGGCTGCGTTTTCCTTTGCTGACTTTGCTCGGGGCTCTTTATAGCCTAAGGAGCGATTCTTTGATTTCGGAGCCTGTTTCCCCTAGTCAGCAGCCATCTTGTATTGAAGCCTTCCACTATGAGGTGAGTAGCCATTTTGTAAGCCTGGGGACCATTTTATACCCGAAAGGGCTTCATAAAAAATTATAAACAGTTTCTTTCTAACGCAAGAGCTTTTATTCTACAAATGGAGCAAGGTAAGGCTCAGGCAGAGCTTTCCCCCCCAGTGGAACGGTCTCTCAAGCCCAAAAAGAGAAAAAGATGTAGGCAATGCACCCAATCAGTCCAGAGGGAAGTGGCTAATAAAATCAGAGCTAAGGCTCTAGCCCCTAAGAAGGCAACTCAGGCTGAGTTGAGGGCAGAGAAGCACAGACATGCAGCTCTAGAGAGGCAGTTCAACAGAATTATTCAACAGAAGGGAGTGCAATTACAGCAGGTTTCAGATGATACTCGTGGGCCCCAGCCAAGCCCTCCCAGGGGAGGAAAAGTTATCTATGAGCCTTTCCATCCTCCATCCTGGTCTCCTGAGGCTTTGGCAGTACAATCAGATCCTCAGGATCTCAACAGATCTGGGCCTTATTTCCAACAGGCTTCTGGGCCCTATGCTCCTCCCCCTCCCTCCAGGCCTTGAACCTCTCCTCAATCTAGGCCTGAAGCTACCTTCACTCCCACAGCAGCGGGCCTTTGGCCTTCTGCCTCTACCTTTGAGCATAGACCAGGGGATATCCCAGATGTTGTCTCATTGGCCATTAGGCAGGGATTGGCTGAAGGCTTCAAGCAAATTCTTCAACCTCTGGAAAAGATTCAGGCCCTTCTCTCTTCTCAATCTATAAGTTCCTTGCCTCATCACCCTGATTTACACAGGCCTCAGGACCTCAGGGTCCATTCTTCTCTACTAGAATGGGAGGAGGTTGATGAGGAGGGAAGGGCTTCACCATCTGAACACAGTTACTCCTCTTGTACAGTGTGTGAAGAGGGCGAGATTGATGACCAAAATCTTTCAGAGGAAGAGGATTCTCACCCAGAGCAGACATCCTCTGCATTGGTCTTCAAACCTAAGGAAATCCCTCTAGCCAAGGGGATTCGCTCTTCTCCAAGCCTGTAGTGCATGCAGAGGTTTTGCTTCTCCCATGGTCAAGGAACAGTGCGCACCTTCTCCTTCAGCAGGTCCTCACCCATCTTCTCTGGATAAGCATTTCTACAACGTCAGCACAGCTCTGGACAATGTCCTGACAGTGCCTTCTGTTGACATTCTTGTTCTGGCCTCGTTCTCATCTTCTGGTACTCCCACAGAACCAGAAGATATCCTGAAACCAGATGATAAACGTTCCGATAAAACCAGATGATAAACGTTCCGATAAACAGACCCTCAAGCGCAATCACCAGGCCACTGCATGAGCTGTTTGGGCTTCAACAGCAGCATCCTTTTTCACGAGGGCATCCATACGATGGCTGCGCCAACTCCAGAATAGATTGCCTGTTTCTGACCTTTGGTCTCACCAAGACCTGAATAAGATTATCACAGCAGCGGAATTCACTGCAGATGCCATTCTCAACTCCACAAAATTTGCATCCAAGGCCATGACATCATCAGTAGCAGCAAGAAGATTTTTACGGCTCTGAAATTGGCAGGCGGAGTCATGCCGAAAATGGAAGCTGGCTTCAGTTCCATTCGCAGGCAATAAGCTTTTTGGCGATGCTCTGGAACCTTATCTTATCAAAACCAGAGATAAATGTAAATTTCTCTCTTCCTCTGGGAAGAAAGCCGATGATTGCCCTGCTCCTTATCACCCTCCTGCCTTTCAAGTGGAGACCTCATCTTGCTTCCCCTGCTCTCAGAGGCTGTACTCCCAACACCAAGGCCAACGTGGGAAAGCATCTGGCAGGCAACAACCTTCTACTTGTAAACGGCCCTTTCAGGGGAAAAGCTCTTCCATCACTCTAAGTAATCCCTCGTTCTCCCCACCCATCAGAGGTCACCTAGCCTTCTTTGCCTCCAAATGGGAGGAGTCAACAACGGATGCCTGGGTGCTCAGCAGGGTCAGGGTTATAATTGGACTTTCTAACACCACCCCCAGAAAATTTTTTGAGCTGTCCTGTCTCTTGGGACATTTCAAGGCAAGCCCTCATGAATCAGGCCATTCAGCACCTTCTTGAAATCAGGGCTATTCAACCTGTTCCCCCCTCTCAATGGGGACGTGGGCTTTATTCTCACCTTTTCATCATTCCCAAAGCCTCGGGGTGGGGTGGGGGCGGCAAGCCATGCTTGATCTAAAATTTCTCAATCAATTTGTAAAATACAGGCGATTTAAAATGCAGACTCTGCACTTATTTTTGAGAGCGTTCAGGAGGGCTACCTCCTCTCTTCCACTGATCTCACTGAGGCTTACCTCCACATCCCAATTTAGCCTCATCATCACCAGTTTCTCCGTTTCTGTTATCAGAATACCCATTACCAGTATCGAGCACTTCCCTTCAGCCTCTCATCGGCTCCAAGGGTCTTCACAAAGGTTCTGGCAGCACTGATGGCATCTCTGCGTTCTGTTCCAGTGAGGATCCAATGCTACTTGGACAACATTTTGATTCTGTCCTCTTCGATCCATGTGGCTCATCGGGATCTGCAAATTACCCTGTCATATCTCCAGAGCCACGGATTTTCCATCAACACCAAAAAGAGACAACTCTCTCCCACAAACAAATTGCAACACTTGGGAGTAGTCGTTGATACCACGTCATGCCAGGTTTTCCTGTCCCCAGCTCGTGGAAACAGCCTTGCAGACATCATCAGCCAGACCCAGCAACATCAAACTGTCCCTGTTGCTGCTGTCCAAACTTCTGGGGAGGATGGCCTCCTGTATTGGCATTGTCCCATGGCTCGGCTCCATTCCTGACCCCTCCAATGGTTCCTGCTTCCCTATCAACGAGCAGGAACCAGCCACTTATCCATCAGGCTCCCACCGCAAATCCAGGGATCTCTCAATTGGTGGTGTTCTCTGTCAATCCGGAGGGGACTCCTGTTCAGGGACCCAGACAGGCTAGTGATAACCATCGATGCCAGCCTCCTGGGTTGGGGTTCCCATATGCAGGGCCAAATAACTCAGGGTGTTTGGTCCAGGTCAGAGCAGACCCTTCCCATAAATTGGTTAGAGCTCAGAGCCATTTTTCTGGCTCTCAAGCATTTCAGGCACTCAGTGACCAGCTCTCATGTTCTTGTCCTTACAGACAACATGGCCCCCAAGCCTCATGTCAACCAGCAAGGGGGATGTGGTCCAAAGCCCTCATGAGAGAGGCTCTACGGTTGGGGTTATGGGCAGAGAAACAACTATTGTCGATCTCGGTGGACCACATCTCTGGGGTCGACAACTCCCAGGCCGACTGGCTCAGCAGGAGCCTAATTGACCAGGCAGAATGGTCCATTCCTCCATCTCTATTCAGGGAGCTTTCCCTCAGATTCAGAACACTGGAGGTGGATTTCTTCTCCACTCCTCAAAATGCCCAAGTCACCAGATTCTTCACCAGATTTCCTTGCCAGGGAGCGGAGGGGGCCAATGCTCTTCAGTGCAGATGGCCCAAGGGTCTCCTCTATGCCTTTCCCCCACTTCCCATCATTCCAGCAGTAATTCGGAAGATGTTGGAGGAATGAGCGGAGCTCCTCCTCCTGGCACCCTATTGGCAAAGAAGGCCCTGGTTTGCGGACCTGGTCAACCTATCTGTGCCTTCTCCTAATTTAATCTCCCTTCACCAGGGGCCCCTGCTCCACCCAGAGCCCCAGTGGTTCAAGCTGACCGTGTGGCACATGAGCGGCAGCGGTTAGAGGAGGCTGATCTTCCAGAAAAGGTCATCCTCACTATCCTGGCGTCTCACAATTCTTCTACAAGGTGCATCTATGATGCCACCTGGAAGGCTTTTTCCCAATGGTGCCTCAGGGAGGGTCTTTCTCCTGCTTCAGCCCAGTTGGCAGAAGTTCTTAGCTTCCTTCAGCATGGGCTGGAGAAAGGTTTGGCCCCCAACACCTGACACAGGCAGGTTGCGGCCCTCTCCTCAGTTCTTTCATGGGGTTCACTTCCTTCCTTATCCCATCACCCTTCAGTCAGGAGGTTTATGAAAGGGGCTTCCAACCTCCACCCACCGGTGGTTCACAGGTATCCTTCTTGGGGCTTTCATATGGTCCTGAATGCCCTTACAAAGCCCCCCTTTGAACCCCTTAGAACAATGTCTCTCCGTTTCCTGACCCTGAAGGTAGTGTTCCTCGTTTCCATCACTTCTGCCAGGAAGGTTTCCAAGCTTGCTGCTCTTTCCATCAGACAGGACCTTTGTTCCTTTCACGATGATAGAGTTGTTCTCTGTCTGGACCCCTCATTTATTCTGAAGGTTAACACCTGGTTTCACAGATCCCAGGACATTGTGTTGCCTGACTTCTGTCCTCTCCCACACCTTGACTTAGAGCTGCAGTGGCACACGCTAGACTGTAAGAAGGGCTCTTAGAATATACATTAAGTGCATTTCCTCCTTCAGGAAGTCGGAAGCCATGTTTGTTTCCTTTTTCCCTTCTCACTTGGGGCACAAAGCTTCTTCTCCTACTATTAGCAGGTGGGTCTGGTCTTGAATTGAGCAGGCCAACAAAGCTACGGCCCTTCCAGTTCCCTGAGGTCTGACAGCACACTCTACTTCTGCTGCCTGGGAGACCCAAGCACAGCTACTTCTGCTGCCTGGGAGACCCAAGCATCCTTGGAGGAGATCTGTCATGCAGCCACGTGGACATCCCCGTCTCCTTTGGTCAGACACTACCATCTGGATGCCTTTTCCTCGGCGACTGCAGCCTTTGGCAGATGGGTGCTTCAACAAGTGGTTCCACAGTCGGTATGATGAGCCGGACAAGGACCTGCCCGTGGACATGCTAGCATTGGTATGTCCCATCCTGGGCTCTCGATGCAGCATGGAGGAGAATGGGCATTGGTAGAAGTTACTGTGAACGCCCTTTCTGTCTATGCTGCAAGAGAACCCAGCCCCTCCCTTGATTCATCCGGAGAGGGTAAGATGTATTACTATATTCATTTTGTGCTTTCAGAGACCAGTATCTTTGCCAAAGCTGTGGTCTCTCCCAGGGGCTGGTTTTTATATCTTAGTACAGACTCAGCTAAATGACATCATAGGAAGGAGTCAACCCATCCTGGGCTCTCTTGCAGCATTGATAGAAAGAGCGTTCATGGTAACTTCTACCAACGCCCAACTTCCGAGGGCAACTTCTGTTCCATTGGTTGATTGTTCTCACTGTCAGAAAGTTTCTCCTTATTTCCAGTTTAAATCTCTCCTTGTTCAATTATGGTGACACCAGGTAAAGCAATGACAAAAATTGGATGTGTACGTTTAAATAATTTAGATTACATTGTCAATCACATTAATAAAAAACTAACAATTTAATATCATATGCTATTTGATGTAGCAAATGTAGTTATTCATGCCTGAGTATTTTGTTCATACACTGCTGAATTCCTAATTCAAGATGGTAGCACAATCTGGTAACATAGTTCATACTCTGTTGCTATACAATGCACAGCTTTGATTTTTTTTTAATGAAAATGCATGTGCTGTATGAAAATAAATGGGCTTTACTAATTCCTGAAGCAGTCTTATGCTTCTCACTTGCCTGTCCATTGCTCTACCTTTCTTTTTTGTTGAATGTGCACTATTGTATTAACATACACATTTGTCACAGTTATTTAGCAATATGTTTTGCTGAAACTAACTTCTTGCTGCTCCAAAATCCATCTCAAGTTGAGTTCCACTACCCTCTTTGGAATAATTGTAACTGGAATGTCTAATTAATTACCTACATTTTTAATTAATCTTGAATTAATCTAAATTTTTTAAGAAGTGTATGATACCACCTCTTACAATACTAGACAATACAGTATCAACAGTAGAGACTTTCAAATATCTAGGTTCTACTATATCACATGACCTAAACAAGATACCTAACATCAAAAACATCACCAAAAAAGCACAACAAAGAATGTTCTTTCTGCGCCAACTCAGAAAGCTTAAACTGCCTAAGGAGCTGCTGATCCAGTTCTACAGAGGAATTATTGAGTCTATCATCTGTACCTCTATAACTATCTGGTTTGGTTTTGCAACCCAACAGGAAAGACACAGATTTCAGAGAATAATTAGAACTGCAGAAAAAACAATTATTACCCACCTGCCTTCAATCAAGGACCTATGTACTGCACGAGTCAAAAAGAGGGCTGTGAAAATATTTACAGACCCTTCACATCCCGGACATAAACTGTTTCAACTCCTTCCCTCAAAACGACGCTATAGAGCACTGCACACCAGAACAACTAGACACAAAGACAGTTTTTCCCTGAAAGCCATCACTCTGCTAAACAAATAATTCACTCAACACAGTTCAACTATTTACAAAGTGTACACTACTATTACTGTTAATCTTCTCATCACTCCTTATCATCCATCCCCTCCCACTTGTGATTGTAGGACTGTAACTTTGTTGCTTGTATCCTTATGATTTATATTGACTGTTTCCTAGCATGATTTGATTGTTGATTGTACCCTATGACTATCATTAAGTGTTGTACATTATGATTCTTGATTCTTAATGAATGTACCTTTTCTTTATGTATACTGAGAGTATTTATACCAAGATAAATTCCTTGTGTGTCCAATCACACTTGGCCAATAAACTGTTCTGTTCTGTTCTGTTCTGTTCTGTTCTATTCTATTCTATTCTATTCTATTCTATTCTATTCTATTCTATTCTATTCTATTCTATTCTATTCTATTCTATTCTATTCAGAACAGCAACTATGAAGGAATGACAGAAAAGAAACCATAGAAAGTAGAATAAACTGAAAAGTTGGCAGAGAATCTGCTTCCGTCAGTATTAATTACCCTACCCAAGTTTTATAGCATCTCTTCAAAAACAGTAGCATCATATTTACACTAACCTACACTAACATATGGCTATTCCTGCATTACATCATTCCTTCTTTAATTTATTCTACATCATTTTTACTAAAATTTTCAAAAAGAGAAGATAAAAACTGGGACAAACTAATGTAGAGTAAGAGAAAAGAGGAAAAGAAATAAGTCAAATAGAAAGCATAAAGTACAAGAAAAGAAAAGTTAAAGAAAAATAAATACAAATAGAAAAGAGAGGAAAAAAAGATATGAAAAAGTGGCTTTCAATATTCTTCACAGAAGTTATAAACAAAACATATTTTCACCTGTTTCTCTAAAGCAGGGGTCCCCAAACTTGGCAACTTTAAAACTTGTGGACTTCAACTCCCAGAATTCTCCAGCCAGTGTAGGAAGTTGAAGTCCACAAGTCTTAAAGTTACCAAGTTTGGAGACCTCTGCTCTAAAGTGACATTCTTTTTACTATAATCTATCCCATGTAATAATCAAAGCTTTGACACAAGTTCATTTTTTTCATCTTTACGCAAAATATCCATAAGAAGTTTCCAATTACCAACCAGTGTATATACTGTTTTTCCCCCCTGACAATACAGGTAGTCCTTGACTTATGACCACAATTGATCCCCCAAATTTATGTTGTTAAGTGAGTTTTCCCCCATTTCCCCCAAACTGGTCACAGTTTTTAAGTGAATCAACGCAGTTCTTAAATTAGTTACACGATTGTTAACTGAATCTGGTTTCCCTATTTGACTTTGCTTGTCAAAAGGTTGCAAAAGGAGATCACATGACTCCAGGATACTGCAGCCGTCATAAATGTGAGACAGCTGTCAAGCATCAAACTGGAAATCACATGACCATGGGGATGCTGCAATGGTGATAAATGTGAAAAATGGTTATCAGTCATTTTTTTCAGTGCCGTTGTAACTTTAAGCGGTCACTAAATGAACTGTTGTTAAGTCGAGGACTAGCTGTATTTGTATTTTATCTACCAAACATTCCTCCACAGTGGTATCATCAAATATTTCCATCTCTATATATATTATAATCTCATTTCAGTAATCCTATACAGAACTGCATTAAATCATTGCTAAACATTCATGTTCCTGTGAAGCAATTCCTGCTATTGTATATTTATACAAGAGTGACCGAAGCCGTAGCCTTTTTCTGTATCTGTTCATTGCCCAGTTAACATAAACAGGTGCTCAATGTTTCCTTACAACTGTTTATGCTGCCCTCTTAAAAAGGAAACTTTCTTCAGACACAGCTTAAATGGTAGAAAATGTAAGCACAGAGGAACTTTGTGAGGTCGCAACTGCATTTATTATTCCATTTAATTTTTTTCCTTACACATTTTGCTCAAGATAGCAAATATTTTGTCTTGTTCCTAGCTTTTATCAGCACAGAATGATCACTTTCTAAACATTTACAAAGAATGACCATTAGAATATCCTTTAATTTATTGATTTTTAATGATCTTGTAGGCCACATTAGCTGCCTAAAAGATATCCAGGGCTGCATTTGGCCTGCAGGCCGCAGGCAGGACATGCCAGGTCTAAGTTTTTGGTAAGAAGATAAACAGAACTGCCTATAATAGAAATAATTCAGTAAATTGATAATCAGACTTGTTCCCTAATGCAAAGCAAGCACCCAGTGGTATATATAGCAGTTGAGGAATGGAGCTAAATATCCTGACACACTGCACCTTTTTGTGTGCCTTCAAATCCATACTGACTCCTGGTGACTGCTAGGACTAATCCTTACAAAATTTGGAGACAAGATTTCAGAAGTGGTTTACTCTTTCCTTCTTTTGATCAACCAGCTGGTTTTATGTCGAAAGTGAGATAGAAATCATAATTCCTAACCAGGTGCCTTAACTACTATGCCATACTGGCTCTTTACATACTGCATACACTGCATTCAAAGATATGTGTGTGTGTGTGTGTGTGTGCGTATGTATGTATGTAGGTATGTATATATATATATCCATATATATGTGTGTATACACATCCAGTACATACACACAAACACACAACACAATGCTCAGATAATACCATGTTTGACATGTTTCATCTTTACAGGAATCTCAATGGGGTTTCAAGTAGCCACAACAAACTTATAAATTAGCCACAGCCATATGACTTACTTTGTGAGTTTATTTTGTGTTTATTTTACGAGAATCTTTTTTTCTGTCTCTTCGCCTTGGTTAAATGTATAAAAATTAGAATCATAGGCCTGGAAAAGGCCTTGGAAGTCTTCTAGTCCAGTGGTGTCAAACTCAATTGAGAGTTGAGGCTAATTGAGAGCCACATCAGGATTGTATTTGACTTCAGGGGGCCAGGGATGGGCATGGCCAGCTCAACACCACTGGTCGGGGCTCCGTTTGCAACCACAACAGCCTCCTGCAGCAAAACTCTCAGCAAAAATAAGAGTTCCACAAGCTCTGTTTTTGCTGTCAGAGAGAGGGCTGCAGGAGGCCGCTGAGACCCAAAACAGATCCTGGGAGGACCACATGCAACCCTGCCAAGCTCTACTTTCATTGGGAGAGGCACCATGGGCTGGTTCTTCGTTGTTTCCAGGGTGGCCCCATTGGCCAGTTCTAAGCACCCCGTGGGCTGGATCCACCCTGTGGGCCTTGCGTTGGACACCCCTGTTCTAGTCCAACCCCCTGCCTAAGGCAGGAGACCTTATTGTATCCTAGACAAATGGTTGTCCAATCTTTTCTTGAAAACCACCAGCAATGGAGCACCTACAACTCTGGGAGACAAGCTGTTCCATTGATTAATTGTTCTCACTCTACTACATGTTCCAGCAAGTTTCATGTATAGTCTAAAACAGGGTGTCAAACTCAAGGCCCATGGGCCAGATCTGGCCAACAGGGTGCTTAGATCTGGCCCATGGGATTGCCCTGGAAACAGTGAAGGAACAGCCCATAGTGCCTCTGCCAACAAAATTGGAGTCTGGGGAGGGTTGCAGGAGGCTGTCACGGTCAAAAATTGGGCCCGAGGGACTGCGTGCAGCCTACCCGAGCTTCATTTTTAGTGACAGAGGATTGCAAGAGGCTGTTGCAGCCACAAATGGAGCTTGAGAAGGCTGCAAGCGGCCCTCTCAAGCTCTGTTTTCGCTGCTAGAGGGTTGCAGGAGGCCATACAGCTGAAAACAGAGCTCAGGGGCCCATTTTCGCTGGCAGAGCGCTCAGGCCACCACAGGTGCCTCTGACATGAGTGACCTCAAGCTGGCCATGCCCACCCTGGCCATGCCCACCGTGGCCCCCTGAGATCAAACAGAGATGGCCCCCTGAGATCAAACCCTAAGGTGGCCCTCAATGAAATCAAATTTGACACCACTGGTCTAAAACATTCTGTCATATAAATAAGTAATAGAGAACACTACATTCTTTTATGAGCACATCAGACAAAGACATACAAAAACATATTAATTGGGTTATCTGCTGACATAAAATTCCAGCCCATGTAAAATATTTTAATGTGATTTACAGACTTTGTCCATGAAAAGGGAACAGAATTTTTAGAATTACTTTTTGGTGCTAGCTAATATTCTAAAGTGCCTTGGTGAAGAAGCAGAGGGCAATTAAGTGTGATTTTTAAATCAGAGTACTATCAATTGCTCTAGTCTCCAGTAACTTTGGGAGGAAGAGTTTGTGGGGAAAACTTCAGCAACTTCAACCACTGAGCTATATTCCTCAGCCTTAGAAGTTGTAAACAGACGTTTTGTGACTACATCAATTTATCTGGCAACTTATTGTCTTTTTGGAAAGGACAAAGTAAGATGGTGGGCTAGAGAATTGTATACATTTGGTATAATTTCTGTTCTCTCCCAAATGACTATTAAATTGCATATCACTCAGTCCCATAAATCTTCGCTGGCTAACACAGATTTTTCCATTCATACTAATGGTTATAAGCACTTATTTCTCAGCCCTTTAAATCCTAAAATCCTCTGGAGCTTAGCCAAATCTGATTGCTCTTTGACCCACCAAGACTTCAGAAGTTTCTACTTATACCAGAACCTCTACTGTTGTGAAGTGTTCTCCAGGAATCAAGGTAAATTACAAACTATTTTATCTTCTCGGGTTTTTTAATATTTCTTACCAAGCTATCCATTATTTCAAGACCTTATCTCTCTATGTAACCAGCATCCACCTTTGAAACTGTAGGATCTTCATCTAATTTTTTCTATTGTGTTATGAGACAAATTTTTTCAGCTTATACTTGTTTTAAAAGATATACTTCTTTTGGGCTGTAAGAACACAACTTGAATTATATGAATTAGGAGATTTGATTTCTGGATCTGAATGGTTGTCAGACCAATAAGGTAGACGAGACTAAGAAATCAAAGCTATATAGTCCCAAAGTGTTTATTCAAAAGCCAACTGGGCTTTCTGGTTTTTCTTTGAAGATGCTTAGCTTCTCATCCAAGAAGCTTCTTCAGCTCTATAGCTCTATAAAGCTATATAGGTTGCAAGACTTAATTTGCTTCCCCCTCCTTCACATTCTGGGAACAGTGGAAGGGCTTGTCCAAGATATTTGGTCACATTAATTTCTTAGTCCTATTATCTGACTGCTGTTCTCCTCCTGTCTTATTTCCTTTAGAGGTAGTCCTTAACTTATGACTGATTATTTAGCAACTGTTCAAAGTTACAAATTACCTGAAAAGGAGGACTTATAACCATAGATCTGAAGTTCCAATGGGAAAGCCCTACCCTGAATTCATGTGTCCAGATTTCAAGCACTGAATTATAGCTGCATTTATGACCATTTGCAATGTCAAATGACATTATTTATAACAGTTTTGCAGAAAACTAGCAGTTATTTCTAGTTTTCAGCAGTATCTTGCTGATAGCAAACAATGGGTTCATACTGACAACCACCACATTGGCTTTAACAACTGCCACAAAAACATCATAAAATTGGGCTGGTCATCTAACTTACTTGTTTTACAAGCATTATGATTCACAACCATAATGGGAAAGGTTCTATTCTGGTTGTAACTCAAGGACTACCTGTACAGTGATGGACAAGGATCGCAAACATATATTTCACTGAAATATGGGAAAACGTGATCAGGAGGAATTAAAACTACTGTCTATATACGGTACCAAAACCCAGAATATAGAAAATGAAGAAGATTAAAATGACTTTTCAATATAAAAAAGCAAATATTAAAAGGTATTATGGAGACTTGGTGGAATGACACCCAAAAATGGAATGTAGCAGATTTGTTCAAAAGAAACAGAAACAATAAAAGGAGGAAATATAATTGTGAATGAATTAACTTCACTGTGCTTTAAAAAAGTGGATTAAAATGAATGGAAGGATGTAGGAACAATGCTATTGTTGATATTTACTTACTTCAATAAAACTATGGAGAAAATGCTTCCAAAAACAAATTGCAAAATTTTGATCAAGACATGATATAGTATTGATGAGGACTTCAATTATCTCTGCATTTGTTGGGAGAGAAACATTGCCAAGCATTGTGCTTCCAGTAAATTCCTCAATAGCCTTTCCAGTAACTTTCAGTGAGTGGAAAAGAGTATAAGAGAATGAGATATTCTTGATCTGACACAACCCAACAGAGAAGACATAAACAAGGAAATAGAAATAGGAGGAGCACTTGGTGACCCAATGGCCTTCCAATTCTATCTTTACTGTATTTTTACTCATTCTGCATTTTTGCTCATACATTTCATCCTTTATTCATTCTTTTATCATAAGTACTTGCCATCACTCTGCACAAGAATCTCTTAGGGCAAGGGTGTTAAACTCATGTCATCACATTGTCACATGACATATCATAACTTTTTCCCCTTCTAAATCGGGTGTGGGTGCAGCCAAAGTGTTACGCATGGGCCACAAGTTTGACACCTCTGTCTCAGGTTATCTAGTTAAAAGTTAACTCAGATATTTCTTACCATAAGATCTGCTCTCCCTCTCCAAAAACCTTACATGTCTACTGTGCCCCCAAATCTACACCAAACAGTCCCACGACAAACCACAATTAGTATACCCACAAGATTAGAAGTCATCATCTGCAGCAATGCCCATATGGATTCTACATAAGAGAAATAGAACAAACTTTGCACAGAATGGACACAAGACTGACATCACCAATCAAGCAAGACTGAAATAATATCAAAGCACTTTAACCTTTCAGAACACTTCGAAGTTATTGTTTTAGCTGGACTTTAACAGCACCATTAAGTAAGCAGTTGTTGAACTGTTATGCATTATGGTTTCAGGCAATCTCAGAAGGTTTCAGGTTCTCAACAAATACAATGGGTTTTTCACATATTAAAATCATTAACTAGCAAAGTGCTTGTAACATGTGTCACATATAGCCTGTTTCTACACAACCAACCTCTCTTCCCTGATCTTTCCTCCACACCTTTTTCTTCTTGCCTTTTCTTGCCCCCCTCTCCCTCCCTACATCAGTCTGGTCACTCTGTGTATTGATTAAAATGCTATTGGAAAAAAGAGGTGAATTATAGGTGGCTAATCCTAGAAGGGTTAATGTTTACATGGCAAGAACAGAGATATAGAATTGACTCAATTGAGAAAGCAGAAATATTTTATGCAGAATTTTTTGGAAGGAGAGAGGAGGCAGAAAAAGAGATTTCACTAATTGAATTTCAAGACGATCAAATGGAGACTGAAAAAGAAGAAGGCGCAGTAGGTGGATCGGTGGAGACTAAAGAACAACGTGAACCAAGATCTACGAGAGCTGCCAAACCTAATTATAAAGCATAATTATGGAAGAGAAAAAACTGATTACAATGAATATAAATGGACTTAATTCAGCTGTTAAAAGAAGGAACATTTTTCACAGATTAGAGAAACTAAAATTTGATATAATTTGTCTACAAGAAGTACATATTAAAAAACAATATGAACAATTGTTGATACAGCCAAAATTAGGGAAAATATTTACTTCTTTGACTCAATGTAAGAAAAGAGGAGTGGTTTTATATATTAAAGAGACCATCTAATCAAAATTGATTTATACTGATGAAGACAGAAGAGTATTAATGGTGTAAATAAAGGACAATAATATGAAAACACTCTTGATTGCAATTTACGCTCCAAATGATAAACAAGAAGAATTTTATAAAAAATTACACATGAAAATAACTGAACTGGACTATGTCAACATAGTTATGATGGGAGATTTCAATGGAATTGTAGACAATAAACTGGACTATGTAACAACAACAACAACAAAGCAAAATAGGAAGACTCTCCCCAAATCCTTTTTTTAAATGATAGATGAAATTAATGTAAAAGATATATGGAGAGAAAGAAATGTTAAAACCAAACACTTTTTACTCAAATAGACATTTATCATGGTCCAGAAGAGATATGATTTGGACTTCAACAGAATTAATATCTAATATTCAAGAAACAAATATCTAAACAAGTACTTGGGCAGACCACAATCCAATGACAATTAAATGGAAAGGACAAAAAAGAAGATCGAGATGGACGTTAAATAATACTATTCTAAAGGAGAAGGATTTTATACAGCGGATGGAGAAAGAATTGGTTTTTTTCTTTAGAGAAAATAAAAAAGAAGACACTTCAATCCAGAATGTATGGGACACAATGAAGGCATATGCTAGAGGCTTGGTAATAGACTACACAAGGAAAAGGAACATTAGGAAAAGGCAAGCCACGGAAGCTTTAGAAGATGAGTATAAAAGACTCGAAAAAGAACGACAGAAAATGCCACAGAAAAAAGACATTAAGCTAAAACTGGATACAATTAAACAAAAAATGAGTTTAATAGAGAAAGAAGAATTAGCACAGAAAATTAGAAGTGCTAAACATAATTATTTTGAGGATGCAAACAAACCAGGTAGATGGTTAGGATACAAATTGAGAAAGGAAAAAGAATCAAGGAAAATACCGCAGTTAATAGATGATCAAGGTCAAGTTTGCCACGGCAGTAAAGAGAAGAAGGAAATCATTCGAGACTTTTATGGGAAATTATATAAGCAAGAGAATATTGATGAGGAAAGAGTTAAACCGTATTTACAGAATGCTAATCTACCTAAGATACCTAAAGAGACTGAAAAAATGTTAGAAAGCAATATAACCATGATGGAGTTAACTGAAGCACTTAAGAAACAAAATAATGGGAAGGCACCAGGCCCAGATGGACTTCCGGCAGAATTTTATAAAATATTGCAAGAATTGCTGAACCTCCCATTGCTAGAAGTCATGAATGAAGTTATGCTAAAGAAGATACCTAAAACATGGTCAGAAGCCTACATTACACTTATTCCAAAAGAAGAGACTGATCCATTACAAATTAAGAATTATAGACCCATTACTTTATTAAATGCAGATTATAAAATCTTCGCTTCAATATTGGCAGAGAGACTCAAAAAATAAAAGCTTATACCTTTTAATCAGTTAGTTGGAAAAATTATTGCCAGATTCTTGGGGGGGGGGGGGTTTGGCACCATAGACTGAATACCTAAGTTGTAATTTCTTGTTGCAAATCTACTGTATAAACAGAATAAACTGCTAGTGTGAATCTCTTGGCAATGTGCTATAAATTAAATTAAACATGCCAGAGACACATAATTCTAACACTTCCAAGAATCCAAACAATATATACAACTACCCTACTCTCAGATTACAAAATTGTTCAATTTATCTAAAATATGAAATGTTTCTATTACCACATGAAATTCCCATGGTCCATATAAATCTTATATTTGCTAGTACAAACAACAACAAGCAAAGCATTTTGATTATTTTTTTCCAAGAATGAAACAGGCTCCAAACTGACTGGCAAAAGTATATTTATGGAAACGAACTGCAATGGCATCTCAATGATTTTAAAATAAAAATTTACAACCAATCATAAATGAAATTATTAACCTTCAACTAATAATGGAATTATATTAAGGCTGAATTTCACAAGTAATTTAAGGATATTTAGATCTGCGAGGGACACAGAGATTTGTAATCTGAATTAAATTAAAATAGGAACACTAAGAATTTCCTTGGGTTGGTCTTGACACCTAATGGGCTGATACATGTACATTTATTATCAGCAACGTAGACATAGTTTGTTACTACTACTTTTTTTCAGTTTCCCTGTCTAATTTTCAATCCTCAGATTTCCTGGTGATCTTCTATCCAAACAGTACTCTGATCAGCTTTATTGAGATTAGCAGAAAAGGGCTAGGTGAAGCCCTTTAATTTATGAATTAAATTGATCTAAATTGAATTAAAAGATATGACAGAACTGCTTACTTTAGGCAATGAAAATTAGTTCTATTTCACTTAGAGATATTCTTAGAAACAACAAAGTGAAAATTAGTTGTCTTTGTGCTAGGCTGCATGATTCCTTCAACTGAATGAGGGACCACCTTAAAGCAGATTTTGGAAGGAGAGGAGAAAGCAAAGTAAAAAGAAGCCACAATGTGCAAGCAGATGTCTACTTGCATAACACACAATAGAGCAGGGGTCTCCAACCCCCCCCCCACCCACCCCCCCACCCCCCCGCCACCACCCTGTCCGAAACTGGGCTGAGGGAGAAAGCTCCACTCCATTCATGTGAGTGGTGAACGTTCATGCAAAGCTTCACTCACACAAGAGGAGGGTGTCTGTGCTGGTGCACCCCCACGAGCGCAAGTGCCTGCTGCTCGCACAAGTGGAGTTTCCTGCACATATGCAAGCACACTCTGCTTCTGCCTGAAGCACCATTGGCATGAGTGAAGGGCATGCACCACTTGCACAAATGGAGTGGTATGCATCTGCCACTCACACAGCCCCACCCAATATCAGGCTGGGATGCCAGGCTGGAAAGGTTGGGAATTCCTGCAATTGAGCACAGAAATTGTGGTTTAATTCAGGAATGTCAAGTAAGTGGCAGGGCAGCCTGGAGGTGGAACTCTCTTACTCTCAATCAGGAGGCTCTGAGTTTGATTGTAAATTGTAGGAGATATTTCTCTCTCTGGGCACAAAAAGAAAATATCTGCTATGAACTCCGCATAGGCATCAGGAAGAGTATCCGGCCAGTAAATGCTCAGCTCTATTCAATTGCCCTGATGCAAGGGATTAAAAGAAAAAAAGAAAAAAAATCTGGAATATCATATATGGTCCTTTAATTCTTTTGGGTGCAGTTCTATTCTACTCAGTTAGTAAGCTCCACTGAACTCAGTTAAACCTACTGTAGAATAAATCTCTATAGAAGCAATTTTTGACAGTAGACAATTGAATTGGATTTATTAATACAAATTAATACTAAGTATTAATACTAATACTTTGAATTTTACTGTGCTGTTTTTATTCTTAATCTTTGGAATTTGCATTAATGATTGAAGCTGTCTTGAATGCCATAAAGATAGAAAGTCAGGAGACACGTTAATCATGAATAAATAATAAAAACAAAATATCAAGCAAAGGGGTCCTTTGATCCTGAGAAATACAAATAATCATAATAATAACAATTATGATTATTACTATAATAACTGTTTTATCCTATATCATAACAATCGTTTCATAAAAACTGAAATAGATTGCTGATATAAATTTTAAAGGAATTTTTTTCAGCATACAGTTCACATTTCAAATACTTGTTCACTTCTCAGTTTCAAACATCATTTTTTTCAATAAAGAAATAAATTACAAATAAAGAAGAAATAAAGAAGATGAGTCTCGCACTGGCTGTTATACATGTTGCAAAACAGATATTAAGACTACTTAAAACTTGATTTTGTTGTATTTTCTCTGATTTACTGTGTTTACTATTTTGTTTTTTCCTTAAATTCTCCAAGACAACCAAGGGAAAATGTTGATTTAATGAGAACATTTAATAAGAATGTTGTAATTTGATTTGCAACAGGCAGTGCTTGATTTACAAACACGATCAAGCCCCAAATTTCTGTTGCTAAGCAAGACAATTGTTAACTAAGTTTTGCCTCCTTTTACAACCTTTTTGCCACAGTTGTGACAAATCACAGCAGTTGTTAAGTGAATCATGTGGTCATTAAATGAACCTGGCTTCCTCCTTTCATTTTGCTTGTTGGAAGTTGGCTGGGAAGATCACAAATGAGGATCACATGACCCTGGAACAGTACAACTGTCGTAAGAACTTGCCAGTTGCCAAGTACCTAAATTTTAGTCACGTGACCATGGGGAAGTTACAACAGTTGTGAAAACAATGCATAAACAGTCCAAAGTAACTTTTTCCAGTGCTGATATAACTACGAACTAAATAAAAGCTTTACTCTCTTCGAACTAATCGATTTGGTTTATCATATTGAATTGGGGCCTACTACTCTGGCTAATCATTGGAAATGTGGACTTAATACTATCCATAATATAAAAATATTTTCTGTCAAGGCTATCATTATTAACAGTAGAGCCTCGGTGGCGCAATGGTTAGAGTGCAGTACCGTAAGGTACTTCTGCTGCAGCCAGCTGCCTGCAATTTGGCAAATCCCACCAGGCTCAAGGTTGACTCAGTCTTCCATCCTTCCGAGGTGGGTAAAATGAGGACCCAGATTGTTGGGGGCAATATGCTGACTGTGTAAACCACTTAGAGGGGGCTGTAAAGCACTACAAAGTGGTATATAAGTCTAAGTGCTATTGCTATTTTCCTTCCATGAAATAAAAGATTGAGATGTTAAAAGTTCACATTCTTCCTACTAAAGCTACTTGAAAGTATTCTCTCTGCATCAGGAACCGGCCCTACATATATTATTGCTGAGGAGGAACTTTGATACCCCGTTCCACACACATGTACGGAGTCCCATCGCCACTTTATCCAAGTCAAGAAATATTCACTACTACAATTTCCTCCTCTTTCAAGACAATCAAATTTAGGATTGTTAACGGCATTGCCTTGCTTTAGAATGGAAGGACAGATTTTTCTTGAGAATGCCTATTAGTATTACAACAAATTTCCAAAAATACAAGTCTGACTGGAATACGATGTTGCACACCAACATTGTCCCAATAAAAAGCATGTGATTCCCAGGAAAACCAACATGACAAGTAACTTGATATTTGAGTACCAAAATCCAATTATGGAGCAGAACCTATTTTAGCAAAAGGATACAGCATCTTATTTACATGGCACAACCTGCTTAAAAATCAGGAAGCAAAAATAATTTGATTCTACTCCACTCATAAATATATTGTTTTTTATATTTACAGTTTAATACATCCTATGTTAACTTTATTTGATTAATTCTATCCAAAGTATTGGGCTATCCAACTTTAAAATGGTTTTCTGGTTTTTGTTAATAGTAGAGTTTCCCAGTATTATATTCTTGAGAATTGAACGAGAAAACACATCACAGAACTCAGAAACAGTGAAAACAAAGAGCTGGGATCATAACTTCCAGTTCAAAGCATAAATGTAAATGCTCGGGGTCTTACCTCTTTTTCTATTTTAAGCAGCTTCTTCACAGCCACCTCCTTGTCCTGAGATACCCATCGGGCTCGATATACACTCCCAAAACTTCCGCCGCCACAGTTTTCAAAGAACTGCAGATCATCGAATTTAATTTGCACAAATGAAGCACCGAGAGACAACATCTCATAATGACAATATATATATACCACCAAAAAATCTGTAAGGAAAAAAACATATATTAGACTTCTGATGTCATGAGTCACTGAATTCTTAACTTTCCTTTATACCACAATGCAAATAAGTTCTTACTGACACAAAAAGCTATGACAATCACATTGCATACCTTCAGTATAAAGTCCCCAAACTATTTTTTTTGTAGAGGAGCAACTAGAATATACAGCACATTTCCCTCCTATGTTCAGATCCTACAGCACTACCGGAAAAAGTTCTTATATGTGTGCCTGCACATATTGAAAGACAGACCAATTCCCTTACAGTGACATACGCTGTCAAAGGGAAAAGATATTTGCAGCTTGCCTAGGAGCTTTGGAATCTAGGCTATGCCATGAATCTTTGTTGAATCACTTGAAGAAATATACACAACCTAAGTCCCTGACGAATCTAGCACAACACTCATCTTTCTAGACCAAGTACCCTGGCTGCAAATCTTTGCTAAAGAATAAATGCTTGATTTGGAGTTTTAAGTGTAACTGACCAAAATACATTTTTTCCTTCCGTCATGGCTTATTTGTAGTTACAGAAAAAGGAAGCAATTATATTCTCTCTTTCCCCCCCCTCCCTCTTACTTCCCCTCCTTTTGTGTACCCCTACATGAATACTGTGTCAGAGTTTAGTTTGGCTTATACTTAAACTGGATCATCGTGTCTTGTTCATCAATAGGACATAAAAATATTCATCAAAATCACAAATTACAAGATCAGCTTTTATTTATTTATATTCTGACATAGTTTGGGACTGCATCACTGAATAAATGTGATCCTTCCTCAAAATAAGATCTTAAAAACCCATTCACAACAAGCTAGTCACTAATGTAGAAAATAAAGTACCTTAGATCATTTTCTAAATGTATTTCTGTACAGTTGTGGACAAAACTGAGTGCTGTTCTCAAGCAGGATGAAGATGGTTAAAATAAATAATGCAAAGGTTTGGAGAACTAAATGGCACACCTGGCTCAGTCCTGATAACCACATACCTGCCTTCTTAAATCTGGAGGACAAAAAACCCATTGTAGAAACTATACGAGACAGTGATTGGGAATTCTAAATATGGAATTGGTAACTCAAAGAAATGAACCAAGCCAGCTTTGATTTTTTCTTTTATCCCATCTAAAGCCTACTGTTCTGTCAGGTATTTATACGTTATTTGCAGCTTCTATGAAATGCATGGTACACTTGAAGTATACCTCTCTGGGTGTTTGGTTTTCTGCCTTCCATGGCCTTTTTTTTAAGTTAAAGTTTGTTGGTGATTGCTTTACATTGCTTTGGAATTTTTATAAATGGTACAATATAAATGGCATTTACCCATAAGTAAATTTACACATAAATACTATATCCCTTGTGCTACTACTGTCTTAATAGAGGCTATGATGTTATAAAAAAATGTATCTTGTTCAAGTAGCAAAACACATTGATAAGATTGTTCTGATAAATTCTCTTTAATTATTTGTTGCCTGAGCCTACCCAATTCATTTGCAAGCATGTTCTATGAAATCCCTCAACAGCACTTTTGGGAAACCACCAAAACCTGTGCTAAAGGAAAGAGACAAGAGCAGATAGCCAAATGAAGTCCTATGCAACTTTGTTTTTCCTTATCTAACATATTAATGCAGAACTAACTGCTCTACCCTCAAAAAAGAAAGGGGGGAGGGAGGGAGGGAGGGAGGGAGAGACAGAGATGATTACATATTCATTCACAAAATGAAAAGTAATATCATTTGTAAGGCTCTGGAACACATTATGTTGCACTTATTCATACACTTAGCTCATTTTGCCATATGAATATTTAAGACAGTATAATTTGCGGGGGGAGGGGGGGAGGCCCTCAGGATCCAACATGCAGTAAAGGAGTTACTTTATGATTTTCTTTTATCTTCCAATGATTAATCTGTTTCATGTAAAGTAGCACTCCTGCTACTTTATTCGTGTGTGCCTAACATATACTGTACCTAAATGTTTACAGATAATTGTTTCTTACTAACTCCTCCCCACAGTTAATTTAAGGCTTTAATTATGCTTAGTTGTCAATCTTGCACAACTAGCAAAACAATAATCTTCTTAGGTCTTCTTGGAATCCTTCCTGATTGGGTAGACCATTAAAACATGATCATCCTTCATTTTTGGTGATCCTCCCATCACCTCAAGAGTTCTTCAGAGTTCTTCAAACTACCTAAATTCAGAGTATTTCTTTTAATGACTGCCAAAAATAAGGGAGCAGGGTACAAAATCATGGGAACTGAGACTGGAACCCCCCAGCCTTCTTTTACAGATAGTCCTCGACTTACAAACACAATTGAGCCCAAAATTTATATGTTAATAAGTAAGACATTTGTTAAGTGAGTTTTGCCCCATTTTACCACTTTTCTGGCCACATTTGTTAAGTGAATCATTGCAGTTAAGTGAATCTGGCTTCCCCATTGACTTTGCTTGTCAAAAGCTCATAAAAGGTGATCACACAACTCCGGGACATTGCAACCGTCTTAAATATGAACCAGTTGCCAAGCAAGCATCTGAATTTTGATTCCATGACCATAGGGATGCTGCAACGGTCATAAGTGTAAAAATTGATCACAAGCAAAAACATACAGTAAACGATTTAAGACATAATTTACCTAAATCTACAAGCATCCTGGAGGGTGGTCAAACAATTTATAACCCAACACATTTGAAATGAAACTGCTAAGGGCTGTTTCAATACGGCAACATTGCATTAGTGGTAACAATCTACAAAAGACTTCATCCTAAAATATTGTAACTGCATTAGGATCCACTGGCCAATCTTTCCAAGATCCAGAATATAAATGTTATATGTGAAGGCTTAGGTAGGTAGGTAGGTATAGATGACAGACAGACAGATGGACAGACAGATGATAAATAGATGTAGAGCCAGGTAGACAGTAAACAGGTAGACAGATACGGTAGATGATAGATACGGTAGATGACAGACAGACATAGAGTTTGATACATAATATATATGCACATCTACTTATATACTGAATGTTACACATCCCCTGTAAATATTACACAAGATTAACCTTTGTGGTTCTAAACTATGTCACCAAAGAAAGGTATTATCAAGAAAGATCAAACTAAAAGTTCTGCTTTACCTTTGCAAGCCAAGAATTTCTCTCATCC
This sequence comes from Laticauda colubrina, assembly GCA_015471245.1. Taxonomy (NCBI): domain Eukaryota; kingdom Metazoa; phylum Chordata; class Lepidosauria; order Squamata; family Elapidae; genus Laticauda; species Laticauda colubrina. Next base: position 17,969,466 of record BLBF01000011.1, on the reverse strand, counting down.
TTTCCTAAGAACTGAATGTTTAAGTTTTATTAGATATAAACTGCTGTTTTAAAGAAGAAATTCCTCAAGCCCCTGGTCATATCATTTACAGAAACACCATCAGGAGCTCCTGCTACTACTGTAGGAAAACCATGAGGAAGGTTAGGGTGATTAACTTTGTTGTATGCAAGCATATTAGTAACACATGATGTACATGTGAAGGAATCATTTGGTCATTATCCATCAAACAGGGACAATTCTAAAGTAACATTCACCTTATGAAAAGGAAGTACTTTGTTTTCATAAGGTGAAAGTTACTTTAGAAATGGCTCTGTAGGATGGACTGAACTTTGTTTTTGATCTAAATAAGTTAATGTGCCTTGAGAGTTTACCAAAAGAAAGAAAAACCCAACAACAACAAAGAAGTGACTTATATTCTATAGATTTGTTGAGGTTGGAAAGGGAGTTCTTCACTGGCTGGCAATTATTTTTTATAGCTTCAAAAGTGTCATCTTCAACACCAATGAGAACAAAATCTAAGAGACACTTTGTTGTGTTTTGTGTTTCTGTCTATTTGGGTTTGTGCTTTGGATATCTACCTTTTTAACAACAGTGTGTTCAGTTCAATATAGTTAAATAGATACTCGCTGAGTTCCTGTTATTTGGCAGCTTGCCTTTTTGCTCATCATTAGCAACAGTCTTTGCTTGTTCCAAAGTGAATGTTAAGACAACTTAGGAAAAGAAACAGCATTTTGCACACGACTGTCAGTTGTGCTAGATATCTATAGGGTTCCTTTTCTTCCTCCTGTAGAAAAATTAGTTTAACTCCTGGGTCCATAGAGTTTAGAAACTTAGCATTTCCAGACAAAGAAATAACTGGTTTATGGATGGTTTTTAACTGCCTTTGGGGAGGTTGGGCTGCTGGGGATTCACGGGGGTTTGGGAGAGCCCCTAGTTAAGATCCTGTGCAGTTTGGAGAACCCCCAAATCCCACTCCTGGCTGGCCCTGCCCACCCACCCCACCCCTGCCCCGCAGTCCCCATATGGCCTGTTTTGGATGCAAGTAAGTGTCAGCCGTCCACGGAGGCTCGGGGAGGGCAAGAAACAGGCCTCCCGAAAGTTCAGGAAGGCTGGAAATGGGCCTATTTCTGGCTTCCAGAGAGCCTCTGGAACCCGGGGAGGCCATTTTCACTCTCCTGGAGGCTCGAAAAAAGCCTCCGGAGCAATGGGAGGGCAAAAAGGCCTCCCCATTGTGGTGCAGGAGGCCGACTAGGCCACGCCCATCCAGCAACCGGGATGGATTTTTGAAGCCTACCCCTGCCTTCGGGTGGTCCTTTGTTCCATATAAATTAAGAGCTTTATAAAAACTTGGCTCTCCTTTTCCTTTTCATGGAACAAAAAGGAAGCAAAAGGATAACAAGTATTTTTATTGATTGATTTGCATGGATGAGCCTGGATTAGATTAAATCCTTCTGAAAGCAAGAATTGTCATTAGATAAGCTATTTAGAAAAGCTAATAATAAGGGAACTGGTTTTCTCTTCTCTTTGAGACTATGTACACGCTACAAATAGCTTAAAGTTTGCTCTAAGAAAGGATTTTTTTACAAATAGCCAAATTGGTTTGTTTGATTAGGAAGGAACAATACTTTTTATAAAAGACTGGAAATCCTTTATGGACTTTTCGCTGAAAATGGGTAAAAACAAAATATTGCTATCCGCATTTATCAATTAATATGAGTGGGAAATGGACAGAAAAGAACCATGTTTTGTAATTTTAAAGGGGGAAATGTTTTCAAGTATGTCCATAACAGCTATAAAGAACATTGGGAATATCTTGTTTTCTTTCTTTCTCTATGCTCTTTATCAATTTCACCACCTTTTTAAAGCCTTTTTTTCTCACAGTTAGGGTTTATCTTTTAACTTTGTAAAAAAATATTCAAGAAAAACATTTTTTATAAAGACTGTTAGCTAATTTGGAGGACTTTAATTAATTAAAAACACATGCTCATAAACCAAAAAATATTGAGTGCTTATTTGCAAAGCTGGACTTCTAACCTGAAGATATACCGGTATGCCTTTTTTTCTCCCAATATAAGTTAAGGATCAGAGGCATGAATTCAAGAATCCCCCATACACTAATCTTAATTCCTACCCAAAGGCATTACATTACTTCCGAATCCCCTTCTTTTAATACTTTTGTTCTAAAAAACACAGGGTTTATTCTGAGGCTGATAAAAATCATTCTTCTATGAACAATAATTTTTTCTTGCCTTTATGTGGTTGTGTTTAGTTTAATAAACTGGAATCATAACAGGCAGCATACAAATGGATGTACATAAAGACCTATCACATGCTGTCATTTTTTTAAATGGACATATTGATTCCAACATGTTTTAAGAAAACTAGATTGATGCTTTTAAAAATGGCTTCATGTGTAAAAATCAATGTCAGTTTTAAATACTAATAATTCCAGCACTGAGTGTTTAATGAAGGATTCCAGCAAATCAACCCTGCTCTTTTTCTAAGAAAAGGGTGAGAAATCAATCAATCATAAATTAATGTCCATCACTGAGAAGTTAGAATTCAGCCTGTTCCTCCTCCATTTTAAATTGTCCTAAGCACTCACATTTTTGTTATGTCGGTTCAAACCTTGGGCTATACAGAATTTGCCACTTGTCAAATAATATCAGTCATATTAATCATTCAAAATTTAATATTTCCATATTCAGTATGAAACAAACATTCCTCCTATTATGAAAAGCTTGTTCTTAAAGAGTTTTTATTGCTTAAAATAGATAAAAATATTTAGCCTAAAAAGAGCAAAGCATGTTTCCAAAAATTGCACAAGCCATACAGGACAGCAAACCCATACACCTCAGACATAATATTATTTGCAACTTTTAGCCACTAAATTTGCAACATATCCTGGAACTAAATCATTCTTCACTATCTCTTTCGACTTGGAATTTAAAATAAATAAAAATAAAAAGGAAGAGATGAAATAGCTTTCAGCACTTTTATGCAAAGGCAGCAGGCCAATGTATTGCCAATAAAGTAAGCACTACATTTGTACTAGCTTAAAACACAGCAGAATGTGCCAAGTTTCCTTATTTGGGAAAAAACATACTTCTATGGCTTTTGAGGAATTTGACCAACCATTTTTAGAGTGACAACTATGTATACATATTGCACTTGGTTTCTGAATCGTCCTCTTTCAAAAACTTGAAAGCAAATAAATTAATGCAAGTATTACATAAGAACATACAGCATATTATCACTTGGCCGTTTATTGTGTGGTTTCAGCATAAGAAAACATAATTTGCAAATGTAGTAATGACATAGTTATTGTTGTTATTGTAATAGTAGTGACAATAACACTGAAAACATCAGATAGATGTAGGCATTAGGATTGTAGGTAGCACCAAATTTTCTCTCCCACTTTTTTTCTCCAGTCTCTGGAGAGTAGTTGCTGAACAATAGAAAGAATCAAGTAAAGTTTTCCCTTCCCTAAGTCTTTGCCAGAAAGCTCCAATTTTCTTCACAGAGATGCTCAGGATAAGAATTAGCAGCTCCAACCCTTAACAGAGACAATTGTCGAGAATAAATTTTCCTTTCAATTTCCCAACTTACTGCAAATCCAGAATCTAAAACCAACCCACTATAGTCACCTAAGACACCTTATCATGCTGAGACCTAATCAACAGAAATTATCTCTTCAACTAGTGGTTGGGGAATTCTTACTTTGATGTCTTGCTTTATGAAGAACTAAATTTCACAGAACAGATTTCAGCCATGAAAACTGGTTTTGTGATAAATGATCCACCTCTGACTCACAGGGAATATTCTCTGTTTTGAGATTCAGGCATCTTTCATACCTAGCCGTTGACTTCACTTACAAAAGCTCCTGGGCCCTAGAGCTTTCAGAGAAGGAAGAAAGATAAATCTTTTAGCACAGCATATAGATTCAGGAGTTCTCTCTTCTAGTAGTCTCTTCTCTTGATGATCTGCAACATCAAGAAGGCACAAACAAGCACTGTGCTGTCGTCACTGTCTTTTTTTCTACACAAGGTGAACGTAATTGCTATCATGCTTTTGTGGTTATGCCCACCGTGCAATTCCTCCATGGAGAGGAATGTGGCTTTAGGAAGGAGAAACCCCTATTTCAAACCTAGTTCTGAAGTGATGTGTTGCAATCTCAACTCTGTATTTTATTTAGAGGCAGGGCCAGAGCATGGATAGAACCACTAACTTGTGGAGAAAATTGAATTTTTATGTTGAAGATCCCTTTGATACATCCTGGAAGTTGAATATGCAACAACAACAACAAAATACTGCAGAAGCTTGCTCCCCAAAGGCTGATGGGAACATGTTATACCCAGGCAAAAGAAATTCTAGTTAAGAAGAGGCTTATACACAAGGATATTCAGGAAGAGGGAAGAAGCTCTGCAGGTGCAGTAGCTGGATATAATCTCATAAATCCCTGGATCTCTCATCAGTTTATTCTTCCAAAGTACTGCAACATGTCCAGCCTTGCCAGACAGTCTCCCTAAAGCAATGCTCAAAAGTAGTTTTAAGGGCACTCTGTTAATACAGGTAGTCCTCAACTTACAACAGTTCATTTAATTACTGTTCGAAGTTACAACGGTACTGAAAAAAGTGACACATGACTGTTTTTCACAATTATGACTGTTGCAGCATCCCCATGGTCACATGATCAAAATTCAGCCACTTGGCAACTGGCTCATATTTATGACGATTGCAGTGTCCCAGGCCCATGTGATCCTCTTTTGCCAAGCAAAGCTTGTTCTGACAAGCAAAGTGAAGGGGGAAGCCAAAATCACTTTAACAACCAGGTTACCAACTTATCAACTGCAATGATTCACTTAACAACTGAGGCAAGGAAGGTCATAAAATGGGCAAAACTCAATTGACAAATGTCTCATTTAAGCAACAGAAATGTTGGGCTCAATTATGGCTGTAAGTCGAGGACTACATGCATGGAGCAATCGGATCATATTTTTCCACACTCTGACTCCTGAAGGAAAATCTGTAAAGCTATGATGACCTCCTTAATACCAACATTTCTAGATCTGCCATATGATTTTTATGCAATCGCTTGACAAGAGCAAAAATCTGCTTGGAAGCCTGCCAGGACCAGCATTGTATGGAGGAGGAGAAAGTGTAGGAAGGAAGAGGAAATGAGAGGTCTTCCCTTTTGTCATTGCGTATTACTGCATTATAGAGGACTGCTACATAATAAAGAAGTTAATCCACCAAAGCTGTTGATAACTAACGCTGCCATGTGCAGAAGTCTCCTTTCTTTGGTTCAAGTTATTTGTGTACAAGACAAACTGCTGGTAGTTTGTGTCAGGGAAATTAGCGGAAGACCACATAATCTCCAACAGTCTTAGAATAACCTTTATATGGCCATGCATAGTAGTTGTTATCAGAATACGAGTCTTTGACCATAAAAATTGTAGAAAGTTCACCATGTGATGTTAAGGAATTCACTTTTTTTCTCCCTAATCTACTTCATTGGTTAGGCATTAGGAAAGAACAGTTACAGCATTTTGACTTCCCTCCTTCAATGAAAGGAAAAGTAGAAAAACATTAAAACAGAAAATTAACACATGCAGAATCATCATCCAACTGCACTATTTAAAGCTCCCTTATGCTTGGCTGCACTCTTAAGAATTGCTTAAAAAGTAAAGTCTTGTTCCACTCCAGTTTGATTTGGGATGACTTTAGGAATGTGGACATATAGTTTTCCTGACAGCAATATGGAAATCATGAGTTGTTTACTGTCTTTTTCAGGGATGTGTTTTTTTTCCAGTCTAGTCTACCACTCTACCTCCAACCCAAGTACTAAAAATGCTCATCTTGTTTAACTTCTGCATGAACACCCTACCCCAACATGAATGTCGCAGAAAGGTGTGCATTTCAAGATAACTGTATGTTCTATCCTATAACTCAAAGATAAAGAACAGACACATAGGCCCTATATTTGTCTTCATCCCCATTAAAACTATATTGTCCTCTAAAATATTACCCATAATTAAAACCGTTTGTGCTTTCTGATGAACCACTGCAAAGTACAATTACATTGATTATGCATTTTGATAGGTCACAATGACCCCATTTGGTTTGGGCCTTATTGCAACCTTTATTCATGAGCTCTAAAAATAGACAAACAGATAAATTCCTAGCCAATAGGACCATGCCAGGAAATGTCGCCTACCCTATACAGAGACATCCCTCACTGCAGAAGGCTGATATAAATTGTGATCCAGAAACAAGACTTTTAAAGTCACGCTGGCACTAATAGCCCAGGTTCCCTGCATTTAAGGACAACAGCAGCAGCAACAGCAGCAAGCATCTCTTTTAACTTTCCACATCAAAGCATGGTTCTCTTGGTTGGGATGTTTTGCCTTTGAACCTTGCCACTTTCTAGGGCAGTAGTGTCACTAGTTCTGGTGCCACAGCTTGAAACTCAGCCAGCCTTACTCCTGAGTAAGCACACCAACCACCTGACTGCCAGATGTACAACTACTCACCCCCAACCCCAGTTATTCTAAAGACATTCCAAAAGGTTGCATTAAAGACCACATGACATCGTTTTGCAACATTTAAGGGGGGGGGGCTTTTGAGAGAAAAGCATTGGTTTTTTTTTTTTAATTTCTCCTTCGAACTGAAACCAAAAGTTTTGTTAGCTTAGGTTTTTGTTGTTGTTGTTGTTGTAAACTTGGCTGCATTTCTCGGGCGGGGGTGTGTGTGAAGAGGGGATTGATAAAACAGTATCACTTCAAAGGACTTTCAGTGAAACTCGGTCGGGAGGATAGGAAATGCCTAAACCACAGGATATGACAGATGCACTTAATCACCCCGAGGTTCCCTGCAAGGGTGAGGTTACTCAAGTATACTCCATGCCCACATTTTGCACCAACATATCGCCAGCGCATGATGGCTGACTGTGATAATATTTTAGGGGAAGAGAGCGAGGGAGGCACGGAAGGTGGTCAACGGTGCCGCCAAAAAAAAAAAAAAAAAAAAAAGCAATTGCGTCGGAAGCAAGAGAGAAAAACGATTCTTTCGACGCCGAACACCCCCACCACCCAAAATACAACTCATATCAAAGGGCAACGAGCAAAAGGCAACGTCCCATTTCAAGGGGGGCGGGGGCGGGGCTGGGGGAGGGCTCCACACAAGCGGCTCTCTTTCCTCACAGCGCCGAAGCTCTCGAACCGCTCAGGGCGTTGCGCAAAGTGCTTCCTCTCGCGCAGAGTAAACGTAAAAATAAAAGTTTTAAACTCGTCCCGCCAGCCTTCGCGAGTCTCCGGCCATTTGTCGCTCGACCGAGTCAAAGGTAGGGGTCGACGACGCCATCCCGACGCTCGCCTCTCCCGACCCTCCAATCCGATATCAGGGCGCGCGTGCCCGCCATGAACCTCTCAGGTCTCCTCATCGCGTCGTCCCCCATTCCCGCCAAGGCGAATCTCCACCCCTCTCCAAGCGCGCCCTCCGCTTTCCCCAGCCAGCCAGCCAGCGACCTTACCTTCCCTCTGGGGACACCCAATTGGCGGCGCCCCCCTTCCCCCCGCTCCTCCGCCGGTGCCCTCAAGTCCTCTCTCTCTCTCTCCAGCGAGCTTGCCCGGGGGCGCTTCGGAGAAGCCAGGCTTTTTGCTCGCTGGCTGTGGCGAGGTCTCTGGCCGGCCTCGTTTCCGGTGGAATGTCGAAAAAGGAGCCAAGCCAGCAGCCTCTCGGTGCCGCCGGAGCTGGGAAGAAGAGCACCAGCCCGCGCACAGCCCAGCCGGGAACGGAGGGAACAAGTCCCGACCCGCCCACTTGGCCGGCTGTCAGGCGGTTGTGGGAGATCCCCGAGGGCGCCCTGGCTCTTTGCCTGGCCGCGTGAGTCGCTCGGGTGTCTCGCCTGAGAGCTCAGCCTCTCTCCCGAGACCTCCTTGGGGGCCTAGCGATGGGTGACCCGGGCCGACTCTGTGCTTTTCTCTCCCTCCGGCTAAGATCGGGCGGCCGGGAAAGGCTCGAATCAAAGAGTGTTTTAGGGCAGGGCTCTCCAACCTTGGCCGCTTTAAGCCCGGGGGGACTTCGATTCCCAGAATCCCCCAGCCAGCTTTGCTGGCTGGGGGAATTCTGGGAGTTGAAGTCTTCCAGGCTTAAAGTGGCCACGGTTGGAGAGCCCTGTTTTAGGGGCTTTGGCTGCAGCACTGGTCACTTGTGAGGGGGTTTTACACCATCCGAAAGAATCAGACTGGGTTCTAAAATAAATGCCAAACTTGGTTGATGCTGACAGGTCTTTGGATTTTATATTTTCTATACTTTTAATGTAATATTTTTTGTCACTTTTTTCTGTGAACACAATGGCACACATTAAAAAATGAAATTCTAATATGCTGTCTCAAAGAAATTATCTGTCTATCTATCTTTCTTATCTATCCATTCACATATACACGTTATTTTATATACATATGTGTGTGTATAGCACATCTATTTTATATACACATATACGTGTGTATGCATGTGCTATACACACACACACACACCACAATTATTAATCACAGATCATAACCATTATTCCTATAATTTATAATTTAGTAATTTATGATTTATAATTTATTTATAATTGAAATGTATTAAAGAGATTCAATATTACTTTTGTTAATGAGAAAGGGGATTTGAGTTCGAAATCGATTTAAGAATGGGTTATAACACTTCCATTCAAGGCACATTTACAAGAGTTAAGCATCAGAAGGAAGCAGGATTTCTTGTAAATGCATATTAACGCCACAGCTAAAATTCTGTGCATATTAATTTGTAGAACTCTGTGGTGGATTAAGGTTCCCTGGTGTCCTAAACACTGACAAACCTTGGCGCCCTCCCTCCTTTGTACATACAAGATTTTTTTTACCAATCTTCATTGGGTTTTTTTTTTTTCTTTCTCAACGTTGTGGTGCCCCCTTTGGGCCTTGTGCCCCTAAGCATGTGCTTAGTCTGCTTAATGGTTAATACACCACTGATGGAACTGTTTTGTTTTTAATTTTTTAAGATACATTTACCTCCAATAATGAAAATCCACATTCACACATAATCCCAAAATTGCACTGTTATTTTTATATACTGTATATTTAATCTTAAATTATATATAATTTAAATTCTTTAAATTTAACTCTAAAATTCTGTGCATATGTTTGTGTCTATTTATACATAGATTTATGTGCATGTATGTGTGTATAATCTTATCTTCCTGATAAAATTGTGATGCATCCCACTCTAAACTAATATTCAAATTTTATCATTAACTATTTCAACAAGAATGATTCCTCATACCTAACAAAGTCATTTTAGTTGTGTTTGTAGGGATTTGATTTTTAAAAGATTGTATTTTTTTTATTCCAATTATACAGCTGCACATCTCAAATGTGTGACTCAGGGCCAGTCACAGCAATCAAAACTACATAAAAACAAGCAAAACAGAAGATTTTTTTTTTAAGAAAAAATCATCGAACAGTACAATATTTTTGTTAGTTTAGTTAATAAACTTAACATTTTTATTGGAAAAAAAGTTGATGTATTGTGTCATGGTGCTTTATTTTTTCCTTGCAAGACGCTGTATTTTATTTTTTCCCTGCACGAGGACACTGTATTTTCCATTTAGGAAATCTCAATGGTTTCAAACAATATTGCTGCAGACTCACCTAAGCGTAGGCATTTTTAAAATGGATGTTTCTGGATTCAACCTTTCAACATATCAAGGGAAGTCAAGGAAGAGGAATGGGTTGAATTGCCTTGTCCTTTTATTCCTGTTAACCGACTCTTGGAAGTCATGTTCAGATGCAGGAACTCACTGAATGATTTTGGGTCAGTCACTCCCACTCACTCTAGCCTTTCTTCCAGGCCTGCTCTGATAGGAGATAGCAATAGCAATCTCCTAGCGCTTCACAGTGCTTTACAGCCTTCTCTAAGCGGTTTGCAGTGTCAGCATATTGCCCCCAACAAGCTCATTTTACTGAGCTCAGAAGGAAGAAATGCTGAGTCAACCTTGAGCTGGTGAGATTTGAACGGCAGGCAGCTGGCAGGCAGCGGAAGTAGCTTGCAGTACTTCATTCTAACCAATGCGCCACCATGGTCATTGATAGGAATGGATGTTGATGCACCTGGAGGTTTTACATCTAACAAATGAATACCATAAGTAACTATCTCATCTTTTTAGGAGCATTAACGTTGGCCATTTTTAATTGGAAGAAAATGCATCCTCAGAAGCACAACCATGAATGCTGTCTAGGTCCAGCCTGGGATACCCAGAGAATTTCCTCTGCAGGCCATCTTCTCTGAGAGGCAAAAAGGCAGCAGCTGCTGCTGCTTCTATCTTCTCCCATAACATATGATCATATTGTAGATTGGGGTGTAACCCACAAAACCTGAATCACAACTTGGCAGAACTTCCCAGAAGTTACAAACAATATCTTCTTTTTTTCCAAATTTAATCCTTACCAAAGTAAACTCATTGTTTTACTGGACGTTCATCCTAAAGATGAGACACTGTGTGCTAATTGATGCATCCTGTCTGCCAGTTGCAAGCTTACCTACCTGAGCAGGCATGTCTTGCTTCAGAGGTACATATTCACACATTCTAATTCCTACAATGCCTTGTATGTGGGTCAATCTCATACTTCTCTTGAAACTGGACCAGTGAATGACAAAAATCTTATTAACTGGGACTGTGTTTTATGAACAGACTTTATTATTGATTCCAAGGCTATTGCTAGAATGATAGTCTGATTTTCGGGATTCTTCATGGCTAGAGCATATAAAGAGTTGAACACTCAAAATTGTACCTTATTCTCTCTTCATGAGACTCCATCAAAATGTTTGGCATCTACAAACAGATGTATGGTGTGCATTTTAATACATTTTTAGTGTTGAGGAAAATACTTTTAGCTAAGCTTTAATAATCTAGATGGTTAAGCAAGTCAAATCTGTTTAGTACTTGGAAAGGAGATTACCAGAAATCTCAGGGTTGCAGACTAGACTGGAGAATGGCAGAAACATTCCTCTTTAAAACCATTTCAATTTCTCCATATTTGGGGGATTTCAATTTTTTTAACATTGTAGTAAAATTGTTCTTTTGGTTTTTTTAGATTTGGAGAGCAATGGTAGTTATCTTTTCCAGCAAAAATCTCATTCCAATAAATCTCAAGAAACAGGAACATATAACAGAAATATCTTATTGTTTGCAACTTCTTGGTTTGTCCTTGATGGAGTTGGGCATGCTCTTTTAAAGCAAATTTGTCTAATGCCAGTGCCCTTCAATTATGTGGGGCCCAATTCTTGCAGTTCTCAGAAGTGGTCATTTTAGCTGGGGAATTTTTGGAGATGAAGGTCAAACGCAATTAGGTGTGGGATCTTTCTGCGGCTTGAGGGATACCGCTGGGGACTCATGCTTGGTTTTTGAGAAGGTAAAAAACCACATCCTTATGTTGAAAGAACATGGTAAGATAAGTTAGTATAGCATTCAGAGACTTTCCATTATAGATGTATGTCCCCCATCCCCACCCCACTGTTGGATATTTTTTTTTAAACAAGTTTTGTTCAATTTTTCCAAAACAACATAAAAAAGGCCCTTTTCAGTGTACAACATAATCCCGAGTCACCACTTTTACATGCAAATATGACAGTAATTATATATTCATTTTTACATTCACCAATCTGTCTTGTCCATTTTTAACTTCATTCTATTATTACTTCTCCATTTCAACTTTTACATAAGAAAAGAAACAAACACATTAATTATTTTAAGTGATATTACTTTCATTCTAAGCATCTTCTCAATTCATTTCAATTTATTTCAAATATATTTCTTAAACATTAACATTTCTTTTAAGCGTGGCCTTTTCCAAAATATTCTTTTCTCATTTTACCTCTCAACTTTTATATAAGAAAAGGAACAGGCAAGTTAATGCTATTCATTAATATTACTCTCATTCTAAACATCGTCTCGATTCATTTCAATTTATTTCAGATGTATTTCTTAAGTCTTAAGGTTTCTTTTAAACGTTGCCTTTTCCAAACTACTCTTTTCTCATTCAAATCCCTAATAGTTTCCATATCTTCATACTTATTCCCTTTTAATTCTTTTTTATCTTGTCAAATTTGCAATTCCATTGCATAATCTTTTCATAAAGTCTAGATTAATACAAGTTTTTCACATAAAACAAACATAAATTTCCCCTCCCCTTTTACTAGTTTGGGGGTGTCACCTCAGTGGTTTAAGTATGCCTTAATTCCCGCAGCTGTAATTCCCAATTAACATCTATTTTACTTAGTTATTGTAATAATCAATCCCTAGAAAAATAAACTACTTTACACTGTACTCTTCAGTCAGATTCCGCAATGTATTTTCTCCCTTTACTTCCATAAAATTTTATTTATGGTATCAAAAATAAAATAAAATAAATAAAAATAAAAAAGAAAGAAACAATTAATCCATTTTGCTTGGTCACTGATATTAATCTCATTTTTAAACCTCACAATTCATTTCAATCATTTCAATATGTTTAATAAACATTAACTTTTCTTGTGACAATAAAAATAAGAAAATGCATTCATCTTCTTAAAAGATATCAGTGCCACTCCCTCCTCTCAATAGACTATATTCTATAATTTGTAATTGCAAAGTACATTATTATTACCCCTTATATCAATACAGAATCCCTTTCTTAATTCATTAACCATTGTCCTGATGTATTCTAGGTAAAGAAAATTTTTCCTTTATTTTACAATTCCCACATTTCTTTCTTTCCTGTTCCTGTTCCTCATTACCTCTCTTCCTTTTTGTTTTTCCAAATTTTTTCTCCATCTGATTTATATCCCTCTCTCTATATATATTTTCCTTTCCCCTTTTACTTTTCTGCTGTTTCTTTCCGATTTTTATAAATTTTCCCCATTTTAGTTACTTTTTTAAATCTCCCATTTTAACCCCCCTTCTTTTCCCTCTTCTTTTTGGTGTTCTTTGTGTTGACTGTCTATTTAAAATGGCTTCTTCTTGAACTAACTCCTCCTTCTCTGAGGTTTCTTCTTCATATTCTTCAATCGCCATTTCCATAGCTTTTAACTCAGAGGCAAGTGATTCACCTCTTGCGTGTAGTAGTTCTTTCAAACTTTTAAGTTCCATTTTTAGATCTTATAGTCATTAAAAATCCACCAATCACCAATCTTTTTCTTTTTTCTTCTTCAAACTTTCCGGATTAACAACTATTCCTGAACTGGGTTTATAGCAAAATCAATCCAACAATCCATATATTTTCTTTTGTTCTCATTCAATTTTCACTTTTTAGGGTACTTGTTATATTGTTTCAATATTTCCTTTTCATTGTATCAGATCCAATTCATAGAGAAATAGGAACTTTCCCTTTTTCAGCTTAATTTTTTGTCCACCAGATGGCACTCTCCATTATACAATGTCCTCGCTTTTTCCCCCATTTTATTGTTCAGGCCTTCAATTTAAATCTTCAATTTAAATATTTCCACCTTCTTTTTAAAAACTCCTAAGTCCAGCTTTAAATTGTGCCTGTTGGTTAGCAATGTATTTTAATTCAATTTATTTGGATATCTTGTTCCATCTTCTTTCAATCCTGGTTCAAAGCCCTGCTCAGCTGCCAAAGATATTTTCACTTTTTTTTCCTTTCCCTTTAAAAATCTGCCGCTTTCTTATTCTTTCATAAAAAATTCTTAAAATACCGTCCTGGGGTACCTTTTAATTGTTGCGCCAAGTTGCCCGGTCCTTATGTGGTCCACCTCTTTCTTCTCACCTGCACAAATCTTAGTCCAGCTAAGTCATCCTCTTCAGGGTGGCCATTTTAGACCACCGCTCGGTCGTCTTCAGGGGGAAAAATTGCCTAGCCCAGGGAGGGGGGATGCAGCTGGCGGCTTCCCCTTACTTCACCACCCCTCCGAGGCAGCTTCAGCCCCTAATCACAGTGATTGGGGCTCTCCAGTGAGAGAGCACGGACCAAAGCTGCAGACAGTCGCAGCCCCCGGTCCCGAGAAGGGCTTAACCCAGAAGTCACCCACTGCTGGATATTTTTGAATGGTGCTAATTTTAGTCTGAGCTGTATCCCTTTGACTCACTTGTGCTTGTCACATAGTATGCATATTCCTGGAGATGCTATGTGATTATCGATGACTAATTTTATTATCTCATCCCTCTAACTGAATTATTCAAATTACTCAGAGAGATATCTAAATAGAACATTCTTCTAACCAACTGCCTCTGTTTCAATGTTCCTTTAAAATGCAATTGTCTAACTGGACAGAATTTCTAAATCAGATCCACCCAGTAGTGTCATACAAACATCAAACTGTAACATCGTTGTCATCTGTTGCCAACCATGATGATGAAGAAATGGCAACACATATAGGGACATTGCAACACAACCCCCCACCCTTTGGGCCTGTGACCCACTGAAAGATGATATTGTGTGTATCACAGAATATGAATCACAGGAATTGAAACCATGTCAGGAGAGGTGATACAAGTTCATTGTTTGCGTGTAAGCCTCATGTTGTATCACAACTGGACGATTTTAGAAAAATTAACAAAGCTGGACAGACTCTCACGGCATCCAGACATATATTAAGAATAATTAGTTCACAGGGCACTTTCAGTTTGTTGTGCTCTAAATTATGATACAATAATTAGGAGTAACATTTCTTTACTTATCCTGAGGTTTGTAAACCCTCAGTAACAAAAGGATCACCTACTCCCAACATCAAGGGCCTCATGAGATATTATGATGCTTGATCCCACTTACAGTATACTCTTGTGTCTCTTTCCTATGGCTGTGTCCTTAACAATTTCTACCATTTGTTAGATGAAAAATTAGCTCAGCAACGTGGATGCTTGAAGGCAAAATCCAGTTTTAATTAGTTTCAGTTGAGATTTGCAGTTTATTTTGTTTGGATGTCTGAAATCAAATCAGCCAGACTTTGGAATCAATTTGGAGGAAATATTGCTGCACATATGTACAGAAATCATCTCACCTGTTTTGGAGGCAAACAATGATATAGCAATTTTTAAATGGACTTGCCAATTTGATTGGGGAAACCTGATTTCAGTCCAGATGAAATGGAACTCTCTTCAAATGGAATCTCTGAATTAAATATTTGCACACACACTGTTCAACAGTAACTTCTAGGAAAATCCAGGGGCCTACAAACAAGGTATTTTGGGTACCACCTGAGGTTCTAAGAGCTTCAGGATTGCCCTTGTGTGTGTTTTCCAGGTGACAAAACCAAGAGTTTTCTGTAGAAGCTTTATCTGTTCTACAGGAATGGCCTTCATTTTAGCAGAGAAAGATTATTGCTTGTCCTATTAGCGCTTCTCATTTGTCATCTCATCTGCCAGAGATACAATTAGATTGGGATAATTAAATTAAATCAGGATAATCTAGTGAGATGTCCAAGAAAATAAGTGTACATAATTATCCTTAAGCATAACCCAAAACTTAGTTTTATTTTTTCCCCCGTCACGATTAGGGGTTTCTAGCCTATTCTATATTCCCTTGAGACCTAATGATTCATATTCTTGTTGGAAGGAAAGCTTACTTGCTACTGTATGTTCAGAGTATGAGAACAATATATTTTTAAGCTTTCAGTGAGAAGACAAGAATAAGTAAGATCAATAATCATCAATCTTCACATATATCTGCAGACCTGAACATAAACATTTTAAGATGCCGTATTTAGTTTTTACTGACCAGGTCATATTGAAGTTAAGCCATTTTATTGTTTACTATTTGTGCTACAGCATGAAAGTTTGTGACTACTTTATTCAGATGATACTTACTCCAACAGTCAGTGCTCTCAAACATATTCCAAATCTTATATGTAAAGTACTCATTATAATTTTTATATTAATTTTTGTGGTGCAATAATCCCTATTTAAATTTCAGTGCACTCTTTCTGTGAAGTAAAGTGGCTTTTAACATTGGTTAATTTTAAATTTATTCTATATGGATTTTTTTCTAAACAAAAAATGGCTAGTAATTCTTATGTCTATTTGCTGACCTAGCTTACTTTAATAACGGGTTTCCCGCCTACTGCAGAAACTAGCAAAAACAGCTTGTTGACTAGCACAAACAGGTCAATTCTACTAGCCAATGCTCTTTGGGTGTTCACAAAGCTGATAGATAGGACAATGCAGTCAGTTGACAGTCTTTTTATGCTTGGCTATTGGACAAAAAGGGTTGGCAATGTTTGGGTTGAAGTTTCTGTCTTGATTTCGAGAGCATTAGGAATGCTCAAGAGAGTCAAGATACCCTAGAACAATACTGAGGGGTTTGGACTAGTACGAGAAGGGTTCGGGAATGGGAAGGCTGGTTTTAGATAATATTACTAAATGTTAGTTTTTAGATCATGTGTTGTCATAATTAATACCTCATAATTATGTACAAAATAATGTATATATTTGAGTCAACACTGACTTCTGGCAGCTGTGTGGACTAGCAGTTTTCTTGGCAATATTTTATTTTATTTATTTATTTGATTTGTCAATCGCTTTACAAGATAGCCTGGTTGAAAACTACAGACCAATCTCACTGTATTGTGTCACATGCAAAGTCATGGAATCAATCATGAACCAATTCATCACTCTCCACTTAGAGTCAAACTACCTACTCTCCAAAAAACAGCTTGGTTTCCGGAATACATTGTCCTGCAATCTACACTTCCTACACTGCAAAAAACATATGGAATACTCTACTTGACCAGGGTAAAACAATAGACACAATTTACATAGACTTCTGCAAAGCCTTTGATTCAGTGGTCCATGACAAATTACTGTTAAAACTAAACTCTTACGGCATTTCCAGATCCCTTCATAAATGGATTACTGCATTCCTGTCAAACAGGAAACAAACATTAAAAATAGGGAACGCTATATCAAACCCTACTCCAGTTAACAGTGGTGTCCCCCAAGGCAGCATTCTAGAACCCACACACTTTATATTCTATATAAATGATCTTTGTGGTTTGCCATTGCTTTCTTCCTAGGGCTGAGAGACAGCCTAGGAAGGCAAGAGTATCAGTAATGTTCCAGCCTTACCTGGAAAGATTATCAGTAATGTTATTTTAGATAACATTACTAAATGTGGAGATTTTAGATCTTGTGTTGGCACAATTAATACCTCATAATTTTTATATATGTGTGTGTGTGTTTATATATCTATATATCTGTGATTGGACCAACGTCACCTGGTTGGCCTAAGGTAGGACTAGAACTCATAGTCTCCTGGGTTCTAGCCTGCTTCTTTTAATCATTGCACCAAAGTGCCTCTCAACTGGAGATTTACCATGTTTCTCCAACAATATGGCCTCCCCCAGTAGGAAGTCCCAGCATGCTTTATAGGCATAAAATCAAATTAAGCCCCTCCCCCTAAATTAAGGCTTATATTAAACATGCAAAATGGGGGGGAATGGCAGGGGTAGCTGGCCGTTAGGAAGTACTTTTGTTGCATACCCGGATATGGTGCTGCCTGTGTTGACCTTAGCATTGGTGGGGCACTTCATATCGGGAGACCTTCTGCCACCGTTGCTTTTCCTTCTCCCTGTGCTGCCACGGCGTTTAAAACAACGCCGTGGCATTTGGCGCAGCCATGTGTGGCCAGCCAGGCTCCTCCCTGCACCTGGAGCCCTGCAGAGACACTTGGCTTCAGGTGCTCCTGTCACCGCCTTCGCCTTTGAAGGCAAAGCCAATTCTTTTAAAAATGATGCCCGGTACAACAAAGACTCCCCTGCCTGAGAGAGCAGCCCAACACCACATGGGGAGGTGAATTTCCCGGGGCTGGAGTACAGGATCGCCCCACCCCAGAAGAAGCACCCAGCTGCCATCCCTGCCTGGCGTCCAGAAGAGCACAAAGAGCTTTGCCTGGGGTGCCTAGCGCAGCTGACAGGCGGGCCCTCCTGCCCGGCGGCGGAGCTCTCGCCAAGGCAGCGAGCGCCTCCCCACCGGACCCTCCGCTCATCCTGCCAAGGCCACACCAGAGCCGTGCGGGCTGGGCAGAGCTGGGAAAGCGAGCTGCGGGTGTGTGCCCGCCTGCCAACTGAAAGAGCCGGGCCAACCTGAGTTTGGTTTCCTTCCCAAGTCCCTCCAGCCCGAACCTGAAGGGGCCACCAGGAGAGGCTGCCCAAGGCAGTGATCATGCCCACCTGTCCGTGTCAGGGAGGCGAGGCGACGGCAGCGCTGCTTCCCTGGCGGGTAGGTCCAGTGGAGAGAGCCGGAAGCCGCCCGTCCTTTCAACTGCTCACCCAGCCCATCCCCGTCCCCACGCATCTCCAAACGCACCAGCAGCTCCAAACGCTGCAGCAGCATGGGCATCAGGCAGAGGCGCTCACTTGGCGGGGCTCAGCTCGGAGGAGGACGTGGCGCAGGCTGTCACCTTGCCTCCCTGTCCATGGATGGGTGGGCGCTATCACTGTCTTGGTGAGAGCACAGGGTCCGATGGGGAGGTGCTCGTGTCTTGGTGAGAGCTCTGCCACCGGGCAGGAAGGCCCGCCTGTCAGCTGCGCTGGGCGCCCCAGGCGAAGCTCTTCATGCTCTGCCCGGCGCCAGGGAGGTATGGCGGCTGGGAACTTCTTCCAAGAGTGCCTGAAGCCGAGTGGCTCCACTGGGCTCCATTTGCAGGGAGGAGCCCTGGCTGGCCACTCATGGCTGCACCAAATGCCATGGCATTGCTCTAAACACAGTGGCAGCACAGGGAGAAGGGAAAGCGACAGTGGTGGAAGTTTCCCAATACGAAGTGCCCCACCAACGCCGAGGTCAACATCCAACCCATTACCGCCCGCCTGCCCAAGGATGCAAGGGGTGGGAATTGAGTCACCCCCAAAAAGATGGCCTAGATTTTTTTTTGGGGGGGGGGGTCAAAAAAAAAAAAGGCACGGCCTTATTTTGTGAGAAACACGGTAGCAATGATGTGTTCAGTTAGGAAAGAGTACTTTAGATGGGAACATAGGTTACTTGTATACTTTGGAATCCAGTAAGCCAGATGTGAATCTAGGAGCCCTCACCCACTTACGTCCATTCCTGAGTTAATCCCTAGATGTATGCCCTTAAGGCCCTGTCACATTGGCCGATGGATGCAAAACATTTGTAAAAAGGACACAGCGGACGAGAAAATGTTCCATCCGTTGTTATCCGCTCTCAAAAGTGCCCCGAATTTGCATAAACAGAGCGGACAACAATGGAAAGGAACGGATGGGGGGAGGATGTAGAGGGGATGGAAAGTGGATGCTCCACGAAAGCCTAGCAGATGGAAGCGGATGGGAACAGATGGCACATCCGCAGGGCTTCCGGGGGAGCAAAGCGAGGCGGACGCGTAGCGAAAGGAGCGGATGCAGAACGGATGCCGAGTGGATGAAGCGGATGCAGAGCGGAAGCCTAGCGGAAGCCTAGTGGATGCACAGCGTTCACTGCGCATGCGGGGAGGATGCATTGCGTCAGCCCCGCGGATATAAAGGGAAGCAGCTCGCAAGCAGGTCACCATTCAGAGGAAAGACCTGCTTCCAGACACAGCTCTACAGCCAGCCAGCCAGCCAGCAAGCCAACAACCCAACAACCATGAGGAAGAAGAGAAAGCCTCAGCCATCTGCTGCCAGCCCTGGCAAGAGGGACAGGGCCACCATCCCACCCCCTGGCCCTGACTCTGCTTCTGCTGGGGCTTCTGCTACTCGGGCTCGTTCTTCTGGTGCTGGAGCTTCTGCTGGCACTGCTTCTGGTGCTGGTGCTTCTGCTGGTGCTTACTCTGCTGGCGCTGCTTCTGGTCCTGCTGGTCCTGCTGGTGCTTCTGGTCCTGCTGGTGCTCCTGGTGCTCCTGGTCCTGCTGGTGCTTCTGGTCCTGCTGGTGCTCCTGGTCCTGCTGGTCCTGCTGGT
>BLBF01000011.1:17853114-17923054 GCA_015471245.1 Laticauda colubrina | reverse complement strand
AGTCATCCAGGCTAAAGTTGCCAAGGTTGGAGACCCCTGTTCTAGAACACTTAGATATGTAAAATTGAGGCATTGAATTGTGTAAAACATTTGTATAATAATTACTGTTCTGGGCAAATCCATCTTAACCTCAAATCAGTTTATAGGTTAACTTAGACACAGGAAGACATTTTTCTTCAAGTAGATTTAACTTAATAGCTTCATACAAAAGAAAAATAATCCATGCTTGACAAATTTGATGCCCTTTCTATGGTGAAGGCTCTACTGTCATCAGTGGGAGAGAGTTACCAGGCCTACTGCAATCTATTGGAGTTGGAATCTACTCACTGGGCTGCTATTTTAATAAATTTCTTCAAGAGTTGAACACGCTTGCTGAGTTGGGAGCAAAGACAAATCTCGGTCACGACCCAGAACTGGATTTCATTAAATCTTCGTAAAAATAAATCCAGATTGGCAGTTGTCTTTTTAAAATTGTGCCGCCCAAATGTATGATAAATCAATTCCAGCTAGAAAACAGAAGGGAAGAGGGAATATGGAAGTCATTAAAAAATAAAATAAAACCTCTTTAAAAAAAAACCAATCATTATCTTTTAAAATGCTGTGTTTTGGATGAAAATGACTGAATTAAATATCTTTTGGTTTTTCTCCTAATATGGAGGTTAAAACAAACTATAGTTGTTTCATTCTGCATAAGTTGCAAAGTGAAGCTTCTGCTCTAAAATATAGGTTTGCTTATAGTTTTGTCTTTATTCCCTCACTCTCACATTCTCAATCAAGATGGATATTTTATAAGTTAATAAGCAATACTTATTTTTTCCCATAACACAATATAAATGGGTGACTATTATTTAAATAAAGTAGAATTCCTATATTCCAAAATCTTCCAGCATAATATAAGATCTGCTTCTTCTTTTTACATGATTTTTATGATTAAAAAGGCATAAAGTCAATTAAATTTGAAGATAAATGTATTTATTTCATATATTTATATATATGCATATATTTCATTTCTGGTTTTTTTCCCCATAGATTTGCCCTCCCCCCGCTTAATAATTCCTTTAAGAATTATTGTACAAATATATATAGATCTTCAATCTATCCTACCACTTTTTGATATAAATGTAGACAGCTTAAAAGCTTATAGACATTCTTTTTACCTCATGAACACAGTTGAAAAGTTCCCATTCAAAAATGGTCATTTGGTATGCTAGATCTTTAGAGCTCATGAGTTCAAAGGTTCCCATCGTCCCCGTTGATGGGCCTTCTTGTTCCTGTAGTGGTACCTAGGACAAATAAGAATGTAATCCTAAAAACTAGAGAACTTTGCTGTTCATCAGAATTCATGCTCCTTTTGAGATTCTCACTTTAACATGTGACCACTGGTCACAACACTGAAGACTGAAATGCAAGACTTTCTTTGGAGGAAATAATTTCTTCAAACATAGCAGAAAAAGCATGCCTACACTACAACACAGAAATGCACAACTTATTTTGCTGCATTACCAAATCTGGTTAATCTGATTCATGTCATATATTCATATACACAACATAACATACATATCGGGGCATGTATATCTACTGTATATACAGTATGACAAAGGCATGCACATATTTTTATGCATACAATATTTTCATACATAAGTAAGAAAGAAAGGTATTTCTATTTGCTATCTAAGTTTAAAACTATATTTTAAGCAATTACCCAATGGAAGCATTGTAGAAAGCATTGCCAGTGCTCATGGAAATGAACATAAATCAATATCTTCTGCTCAGCTTTTAAACCATTAGACTGATTGAGGAATGCTACTTCAGCCTCAATTCTCTCTTTAATGTAGGAAAAATATTGCATGCTGCTGTTGCAAGGATTACAGAGCTCAATGCATGAAAAATTAAAAACATGCTAAAATCTGTCTTTAATTTCCCCCCAGATTTTCCTCTTCTGCAAATAAGGCTTCTATTTTTCTATGTCTTTCTCAGCACTTGTTGAAACATTTTCTTTTGTTGATGTCTTAAAGCAGAAAGTGGTGCTTTTTTTCTCTTCCTTCTCCCTTTTTTATTTCTCTGCTGCTCCGCTACCTTTCTGGTTTCTTCTGATTTTTAATTTGAAAAGATTCCTTTGGGGTTTAATTGAAAGATAGGAAGCCAAGGACTGCTGGAAAAAGATGATTATAGAATGAAAAAAGGAGGCACATCACATGGATGCTCAGCTCCTTTGTAATTAAGCCAAATGTAAGAATCAACATCTCGCCCTTGAAAAAATTTCCAAAATGATCTTACCCATTGGAAAAAGGAAAGAAAAAGCAATGTTAGAAAACAGGAAATGCACATGAAATGTTTGCCATTGCAGTCTGCAAGCCTTTTTAAACATTTCTATTGAGAGGAATAGGTGTTTTGTGAACTTGGTGTTTTGTGAACTTGCTTGTTTTCTTGCAGATATTTCATTGCCTTAAGGTAACATCATCAGTGCTAGTAAGGAGTGGGGTTTGCTCTCAGTTTATATTCTGGTGGCTTGCTTGTCTGTGTGGGTGGGAGATGGTCTTCGAGGTTCTTTGGTTGGGCTGTTTACTGTTGGCTTCTTTGGCAATTCCTTGATTGGGGTATTATTTACTTGATTGTGGGTCTGATGTTAACCTTGGAGTTAATCTATGCTGATTTG
Source organism: Laticauda colubrina (assembly GCA_015471245.1). Lineage (NCBI taxonomy): Eukaryota > Metazoa > Chordata > Lepidosauria > Squamata > Elapidae > Laticauda > Laticauda colubrina. The sequence continues at coordinate 17,920,398 of BLBF01000011.1, read as the reverse complement.
GGAGCTGACTGCTTGGTGGAGAGATGCTTGGATCTTTTTGTACCATTTTTGGTTGGTTGACTGTCTCTTTTGCATAGTTTATAGATATTGTTAATATCTATGTGTCTATTGATGGCTAATTTGTCAGAGTGCCAGGCTTCTAGAAATTCCCTGGCATTTTTTGGACTTGGTTTGGTTTCAGATTGTGACATTTTCCCAATTGAAACTTCTAGGGTTTCTGGGTCTTTACTTAGGATGTTTAGAAAGGCTTAAGTTGGCTTGTCCCAAAGATGCTTTTTCAAAAGGCAATTGGACTTTCTGGCTTTTCTTTGAAGACTTTTCGCTTCTCATCCAAGAAGCTTTCAAACATCTTCAAAGAAAAACCAGAAAGTCCAGTTGCCTCTCGAAAAAACATCTTTGGGACAACCATGACCTGAAGGACTGAAGAATCTCCATACACCTTGAGTTGTTTTGTGTGCTATGCTGACTCCATGTGGTTTCAGTAGTTGGTTGGTGGTTTCTGAGGTATTTTTGACGTATGGCAGTGTAATTCTTTTTAAGGTTTATGTCGGTTGTGCTGTATTGGCTTGAGTGGTCAGGGACTTTTTGAGAAAGTTGCATGGATATCCATTTTGTCGGAATATATTGTATCGATGCTCGATTTCTTTCTTCTTCTGTTGATTAATATTGTTATTGCTTACAATAGCAACATCTAACAAGAAGCAACATTTCTGGACTTCTGGTTTGCAAGGCTCAGCGGCGGCAGGAATCCGTGATCGTGCACGGTTTCTGCTGCGCTCGCCGCTGGAGTGCCCCGAGCCAACTGGCTTCGGGGCTATAGCTACCCTATAGAGGTAGCTGAAGACAGGGGAGATCTAGCAGGGGTCGAGGGGAGTCGCATCCACCCTCCTCAGCTGGCTTAACTCCCTTTTTTCGAAAGCGGTAGAGCGGCAGTCAGAAATGGCCACCACAAAGAAGCTTTCACCCGGAAAAGAATGTGCAGGAGGAAGCTGAGAAGTGAAAGTTTTGGCTGACCAGGATGAGAAGCAACATCCAAGATATCCTGGAATTTAAATTTTGGAAAAAGATATATCACTCCCTAAGAAGATCTGTAAGCAGCGAATGAAAGTGAAAAGGGAAAGTTTGTTTTTTCTCACTCTCCTTCCTTACGGTGACAGCAGATGAATGAGAAATTGGAAAAACCTGCTTTGGCATCAGCAGGTAATCAAACTGGAAAATTAAAGCCAAGGGGACAATAATGATTTCTGAACACTGGAAAAAAACTTTTTTTATGCTTTATGTGGGAAGGGAGAGGATAAGAATTAAGATTAAGATTTGGCTGGAGGAGATTGCTTCGAATTTAAAAGACTAGAACAAAATCATAACAAGACTTCTAAAAGATACATTTTAACTGGAACTTTGTAACTGAATTACAACCCCAGGAAGAGAAAGTGAAAAAAAGAAGAAAATGTTAAATGAAATAGACTGTGTGGATTTGGATTGCTTGGTGACTTTGGGACTCTTGGAAATTCTTATTTGAATGATTAAAATCATTTGGGTTGTTTAAAATTTTTTTTTACAATGGCATTACTTGTGGATGAACTGAAAATGGAATTTATAAAATATAAAGAAGAGGAACAAGAAGGGAAGGGCTCTTTTGGCTCCATTTTTCATTTTTTAGAAATGGTGATTTTTACATATGAGAAACTACAAGAACAAGAAGATTGGGATGAAGAAGAAGTCATCTTTAATGAACAAGAAACTTTATCTGAGGAAGAAAGGGGAAAGGGGGGAAAGAGAATGGAAAATTTAAGACTTAAAAAAACAAGCAAAAAGGGAAAAATAAGGTGAAAAGTGGGCACAATGTCAGAAAGCAACAGAAAAGAGAAATACAGAAGAGGGTGGAGATTAAGAGACAAGGGGGTAAAAAGGGTAGAGGGGAGAAGCAAGGGAGGAAAGAAGGGAAGAGAAGCTACAAAGGTTTGAAACAAGGTGTAAAGAAACAGGATTTATTTAGAGATAATGGGTAAAAATATAACTGAAAAAGAGATTCGGCAAAGGTACATAAGACTATTGTTATATTTGTATTTGAAATAATGTTAGAAATTTGGAACAACATATGATTATAAAATGGGATAAAATATTTAATGTAATTTTTTTTTTCTTGAATAAAATAAATGAAATGAAATATGAGAGAACTGAACTAAAAAGGAATGGGAATATTGTCATTACATAATATTTTAAAATATAAGTGAAATGGGGGGGAAGTAACTAAGCAAAATCTATAAGTGTTCCCATAGAAGCATGATACTTATTTGGAAAGAAATGTGTAAAATGTTTAAGATTTAAATGAATATCAATTTTAACAATATAATTTCAATTGCTATGGATTGTTGTTTTAATTATATTATATATTTAATTTTTTTCCCCTATTTTAAAATATTGAGTGTAACTTTAGAATGTACTACGCAGAATCTGAATGAAAATTATGTATTATTTTAAGTATTAAACTTAGGGGAAAGATATAAAGGTGTCATACTCCAATCAGTTATTACAGAAGAAATTTTGTGTTAATGAGAAAAGATAATAGACAGCTGAAACAGGACAGACAAATGATATCAGTATTATGATTTAAATTGAGATGAAATAAATAAAATAGAATTAAGAGAGTAAAAAGAGGGGAGAAGCTATATAGAAAATGTAAAATGGTAAATAAGATATGGAATGCTATGTAAAAGTAAGTATGAACTTGAATTTATGTATGTACAAAAAGATGTAACCCGGGATCAAACTGCTTTCCAAAAAGATGTTTTATGTTTTTATGTTCTGTGTTTTGTTTGTATATGTTTGTTTTTTAAAAATTAATAAAATTCTTTCAAAAAAAGAAGAAGCAACGTTTCTGATCCTTCTTGGCTTGTGATAGCAACATCTAACAAGAAGCAACATTTCTGATCTTCTTGTGACACAATCACAAGACAGTATTTTACATATAAGAACAGTAACTATATTTTCTTGGAAAAATAAAGGAGCAGCCTGAAATCTGAACAAGCTTCATAAGGATAAAAAAGGACAGCTTTCTGAAATAAAAGACCTTTTATAATAAAAGTCATATGGTCACTGTACTTATAAGGGATTTCTGAGGGGAAAGGAAAGATGGAACAGATGGTATTTTGGAGTTTTTCATGTTTCTGTGACTACCATGAATATAACATTAGAGAAGTCTTAAAGAATAACTTATTCCTGACACTTTAGTTACAGTAGTTTTAAAATATGGAGGCTTTCTGGGATTATATTTCTTCTGGATATATATTTCTAGAGGCAGCTACATGTCTAGTTTTTTTTTATTCCACCAGAGGGCAATACAATCCATTCATGTTTGTTTTCTTCCTCTTTTTCATGTTACTTTAAAAGAGGAATCCAGCCATTCAGTAGAAACAATCTTAGAATATATTTGGAAGAATGCAACTGAACACTAGCCCAGACCAGGCTGCATTTCTTCTCTCCCCTCATTTCCTAGCTGTGTCATAGATGAAAGATGGAAACTTCTTGTTTTGTATCTATGGAGATTCTCAGTCAAGTTTTTAAGAGGCAACTGGACTGTCTTGTTTTTCTTTGAAGATGTTTTGCTTCTCATCCAAGATGCTTCTTCAGCTCTGACTGGATGGCAGGAAATCTGCAAGAATTTATACTCCTTGCAGACAGCTGGTCATTTGCATTCTTTTAGACAGTAAGATCACTTGGAGGTTTATCTGTGTCCTCAGGGTTATCTGAGTAGTGCAAATGGATGTGGAGCCTTCTTGGAACTGCTGAAAGGACTGTGTTGTAGATTGGATATAGATGATGTCGTATCCTTCTCCCTCTGTTGAGAGAGGGCTGTTCAATTTTGACATAGATGGCCTCTTTGACCCCTCTTTCAAACCAGTGATCCTCTCTGTCCAAAATATGGACTTTGTTGTCTTCAAAAGAGTGGCCTTTGTCTTTTGAATGCAGATGGACTGCTGAATCTAGTCCTGATGGGTTTGTTTTCCTTCTGGCTCACGGTATTGTACTGCATATATCATGATGCTTGGTTTGTGTTGGGTGTTTTATCCTTGGGTGGACAAGTTTCTACCTTAGTGAATCTTGGGTTTAAAGTGTGCATGTATGTTGTGTTGGCTGAAGATCCTCCTGAGCTTTTCAGATATTGTTTGTATTTCTAATTTAAAACTAAATGCAATATTTTGAATTATTTAGACTGTAAACATTGGGGCTGTACCACACTTTAGGTTCCAAGTGGAAAAGGTACTTTGGTGTCTGCAGGAAACTCACACAGATCCATCAGCAACTCCTTAAACCAGCCACATCTCTTCCCAGAATTGCATTCAAACATGCAGTACACCTCTGCCTAAATATGTTCTTGGCTTCAAGAGCCATAGTACAGGTACTACTACAGCCACTTGGATACTGCAAAGAACTGTCTTACTTTTGCATCCAAAAGTGTACAGCCATAGGAAATATATACCATAGATTGTATTGCATCTAATCCAAAAGGAGCTTTTTTTCAGGAGGCAACTGGACTTACTTGTTTTTATTTTTGAAGAAGTCTCTCTTCTCATCCAAGAAGCTTCTTCAGCTCTGACAGGATAGTGGGGAATGGAAGGAAGGAATGTCTGCAAGGAATATAAATCCTTCCATTCCCCACTATCCTGTCGGAGCTGAAGAAGCTTCTTGGATGAGAAGAGAGGCTTCTTCAAAAAATAAAAACAAGTAAGTCCAGTTGCCTTCTGAAAAAAAAAAAAAAGCACCTTTGGGACAACCATGACCTGGATGACTGAGAACCTCTACAGACTATTGCATCTCATTAGCTCTCATCTCATTACTACTCTATTTTCTAAGGGAAAAGTATTAGATAGTCCTAGCAAAGCTAGGATACAAAGGAACACTTGTGCACCACTATTAGGTGCAGAATAGAGGAATAGGCAGAATAATAGGCAATTGTTTTGTTCAATACTTTCAATAGAATATTGGAAGGAGCACACCATCTTCCCTGCCTGCAGGGTGGTTTTCCTTGCTTAGAGGCAGAGATGAGGCAATACACTTGAAAGCTGCCTTCTCATACAGGTAGTTTCTTGTTTAGTGACTGTCTCATTTAGCAATTGTTCACAGTTATGATGGCGGATGAAAAAGTAACTTTATGAAAAATCCTTGCATTTTATACGTCTGTAAAGATCTGTAAAGGACAGTTGAAATAGGATCATAAGCACAGTCACAGTTTCACTTAGTGGCCTCTTTGTTTAACAACTGATTTGCCAGTTCCAGTTATGGTCATTAAACAAGGATTACCTCTACTATCTTTGCAGTGCCTGTTTTCAGCATGACTGCTCAAAGCAAATGGTGCAGTTGAGGTGGGAAGGCTATGACGACTTCTCAAAGTAGGCAGACATAACAATAGAATTAAAAACTCTAGTCATTAATACCAATTATTCTTTCTAGACTGAAAAACCTCTGTGAATACATTTATGTTTAGTTTTCCTTGAGCTATAGTCATGTCTGCTCAGATTTCTCTTTTTTTAAAAAAAAACACTACAATATTTAGATTGTCTTTTGCTCATTCAAAAATCCTTAAATGCTGATGGAAGATAACATACACACCTCAAAACTCTCCTTAGAAATATTAGCATCTTTTATATCATGTGGAGCTGGTCGGAAATGGATAAATTTAAACGTATTTGCAATGTACAAATATTTACATTTTTGCTTTTATTTTAAAGAATTTGAGATTTGAAAAACTCATTTCCTTTTAAGGAGTGGGAAGACTTCTATTTTATACTTACTTATAAAGGACAACAGCATATCAGATGATTCATTAAAAGTAAAACAGGAACCAGTATTAAAACTTGCAGCCATAACATTTCTGCTGACATAGATTGGCAATAAGAAGTGTTTTGAATGACCCATAAGAACCACAAAATACATTTTAAAAATCTACATCTACAAAAGTGGAACCCAGTGGAAGATGGTAGAATTACTTTTCTGGGAAGTTCTTTTAAACATTTCTAATATTTAAGAAAATTATCTCAAATATGGTCAACTTTAATAAGAAGCCCTGTGGTACTATTTCAAAATATTTATTTATTGTATTCCTATAGTTTATTAGAATCCAGTCTATATGATACTGCTTAAATCATAATGAACATACATTTTTACAATTGTTATGTGACCAAAATAATTTCTGTATAATAAATGTAAAATTATATCTCACTGTCTTAGTTTCTGCCTTTATCAAATCAAGTCAATCTTTAGTGTAAGTTACTAACTGGTCACATTCCATTCCCATGTATTCATAGAAAATAGGTTTGGATAACTATTATGAAATCAGTAAATATTTATAATCTACTTAATTGTTTAAAATTTGCTCTCCTTTTGCACAGATACAGTTTCTTCAAAGCCTCAAATGATATTTTATTGCAAAGGTACAGCAGAATTGCAGAATCAGACATGCTTATCTTATTCAGCATAAAGGTAACTTGAAAGAATTGTCTTTTATCTGAGAAGCGTTTGGAACTGAGCAAAGATACATACCAGGGAGTCAAATTGGTCACGAGGACAAGCAAAGAGGCGCCCATTAACACTGAGTGTCGTAAACACCGAAACATCATGAGGTTTGAGAACAGCCTTCTCTGTAAAAATGAAAAGCAGAAGAAAATTAAAATAGCAGAAAATTACAGAATGGATTTCTCTCCACTGAAACCAACTCTTTGTGTAAAGAAGTGTACAATCTAGCATCATCAACAAATGGAACACTTATTGACTGATATGACATACTCTTAGCAAATTTGGCACATTCAGAATTTCAGATGCAGAGCTGGTTCCCATTCAAGTTTTTTATAAATTTGTTGTTTATATTTATGATATAAATTAATCAAAATTCTTTGCTTGGGAAAAGCAGATAAGTCATTTCAGTTTTGTTTCTATATGCTCATCGCAGTCTAGAACGTCTTCAAGGATGACCCAGAATTGCTTGGTGAACTCTACCATTATTCTGGAGGAACGCTAATCCTTAGATATCCTGCATTTCAAATGTTTATTTTTAATTAAGGTGCAGGCAAGTCTCCATATGCTCCCGTAAAACATCTGAAGCACCATCAAAGCCTTCCCTGAACTCTTCTCATTTTATTCCCCCAAATAAAAATAACATCTAAAATGTTACAATTTATAAGCAGGAAATCTAGTGTTTAACAATTGTTAAATGATGTGATAGCCACTATGTATAAAATAAGTTGATTAGGTTGTCCGAGAAAGTTGAAAAGTTCTCAAGTCACACTGTAGTATATCAGTGATTTTGAGCAGGGATGCTCAAAAAAAGATGGCAGCAACAACCACGCAACTGAAGTCCTTCCCCTTTTCTATATGTGCCACTGTGAACACGAAAATGCCAGACCATCCATTGTTTGTGGCTGCCATTTGAGATTTTTGACGCATTCTGTCCTCTTATCCCAAACAAGTACACATAGTCCTTGACTTACAACTGTTCATTTAGTGACCATTCAAAGTTACAATGACACTGAGAAAACGGTGACATTTTTCACTGTTATAATCTTTGTAGCATCCCCACGATCACATGATCAAAATTCAGAGGCTTGACAACTGGTTCATATTTATGACCGTTGCTGTGTCCTGATCCATTTTTGAGACCTTCTGACAAGCAAAATCAATGGAGAAGCCAGATTCATTTAACAATTGGGTTACTAACTTAGAGACTGCAGTGATTCACTTAACAACGTGACCAAAAAGGTCATAAAATGGGGCAAAACTCATTTAACAAACGTTTCATTCAAAAACTTAAATTTTGGGCTGAATTGTGGTTGTAAGTTGAGGACTACCTCTCCTCAGCTTTTGTCAATGAAATGACAAAAAAACAACAACAACTCCATGCTTCTAGATTCAATATATTTCCAAATGAATTCATCCCTGACAATAGTTTTAATTAAGATAGATTTTTTAGGTAATATAACGGAATTGGCAATACTTCTCACTACTTATTTATTTGTTAAATGTGCACCCCCGTTTTCTGTCTAATAATGCTCATTATTTTATAGACATACCAATGGTGCTTTATATATAGATCTATTCTAGCCAAAAAAATGTGAATAACAGGTCCTTGAAATGGCATACTTCATGCTTGCACCAAAGAGCCAGTTTGGTGCAGCGGTTAAGGCACCAGGTTAAAAATCAAGTAATAGGGAGTTTTAGTATTACCTTAGTCATGAAGCCAGCTAGCTGATTTTGGGACAGTCCCTCACTATCAACCCTAGAAGGCAGAAGTAGACTACTTCTGAAAATCTTACCAAGAAAACTACAGGGCATAGCTCAAGCAGTTGTCAAGAGTCAACACTGATTTGAAGGCATAAAACAAAAAAGAAAAAAAATTGCATCAAATTTTGTTACTATGCTGCGCACACGCATTCGTGCGCGCATGCGCGCGCGCGCACACACACACACACACACACACAATCTCTTCCCAAGTTGAATTGATATAAAACCTTTTAATACAGATAACAAGATCTGATGTGTATTTTGCAAATTTAAATTCACAAAACAAGGACAAGAAAAATCATAGATATAAGGGCCCTCTCTGTCCCTTCAAATGTGAGGAAGAAATCAACTTTTAAAAAGAAACTTAACTGTGTCCTAAATGTACAGCACTTAGCAGATTCACATTTTTAAATAATGTATTATAACACTATGGATATGTTTTGAGTGTGGAATTTTAATAGGGAAAAATAATAATAATGTAATAGAAGTAAAGTAACGTAATATATTAGAATTGAGAGCAGTTGGCATCATCTGCTATCTGACCCTAACAGAACACAAAAAGCTAAGCAGGGTCAGACTTAGTTAAAACATGAATGGGAGACATTGGAAATCTTGTAGTTGCAGGCAAATTGGATAGCTGGAAAATCAGCACAGTGACAATAAAACTGTCAGTCTTTTCTTTAACACTAAGAAATCTTGTCTCAAGGAGTTAGCTCCTCAACGAAGTCTTTATTTTTTATTTAAGAGATATCACTTAAGATTGCTAAAGCTTATTTCGTATTTTCTATACCTTATTTTGACAAGAGCAATGCAGCAGATAACATATAGGCCTTAAAAAGAACAAATGTACACCTGATCAAACCTTTACTAATAGATCAGCTTTTAAGCCTTTCCCTGGTACCTTTGAAAATAATGGACAGCAATTCCTGTTATTTTCAATTTGACAAATATTGAGGATATTATATCCTTTATATTCATTCCACCACCATGATTTGCCACCTCAAGATATATTCAGGCAAGTTATCCAGATGCCTTACCTCCTGCTGAACTCATCTTGACCAATATCAAGCCATCTCCAGAGCCCAGTTTGTCAGCTATTGCGCAGAGAACTTCTTTAACAGATGACAAAACTGGAATGCGGATGGTGGTGTATGTATGATCCACACAGTATACCTTGAATAAAACTTGAGACAAAAATAACACATTATGAAAGGAGGACTTAAAAACCTGCCTTGTCCTGTGGGACATGATGATGTTACAGTATCAACATGATTATGTTACAGAACATGATTATGATACAGTATCATTGAATAATAATGGCTCTCTCATCAATCATAATAGAGTTGGAAGGGACCTTGGAGGTCTTCTAGACCAACCTCTGCTCAGGCAGGGTCCACAAATTTGGCAACTTTAAGACTTGTGGACTTCAACTCCCAGAATTCCTCATCCAGTTTTGCTGGCTGAGGAATTCTGGGTGTTGAAGTCCAAAAGTCTTAAAAGTTGCCAAGTTTGGAGATCTCTGCTCCGTACCATTTCAGACAAGCCCAAACTCTTCTTAAAAACACCCAGTGTTGGAGCACCCACAATTTCTGGAGGCAAATCATTCCACTGATTAATTATTCTTTTAGGAAATTTCACATTAGTTCTAGGACTAATGTCTAAACCTAGGACTAATATCTAAACTAAAATTAATATCTTAGTTCCAACATCTTTAGGTATTATATCCAAGCTAGAAGTGACAGTTCTTGAGAAGGACAGATAGTAGGCCAAAATGCTCCCCTCAGGCTTACTCATTACTTCCTCTTCTCCTTTAATATGATTAATTTGTTTCTTTCTTTGTGTGGATAGAAGAGTGTCCACAGGAAAGGTGGGTAGTTATTAGGTCAATCATGATATCATCATGCAAAAGACATAAATTATGTAATTGACCTAATTCAAGTCATTAGCATGTGTATTGTGACATCATTACGACTTCTACTATAGGCTTGCCTTAATGGCCTTGAATTCTTAAGAGAGTGGATAAGAAATGAAGACAACCAACTTTGCAACTTAAAACAATACAAGCTTACATTTTGGGACTGATAATAGGGATTGACATCACTGAGAACTGGGACATGAAATGTTTAGGTCTCAATTCTCAGTTTAAATCTATCTACTCGTATCCCATCTACATGTGAACAGCCATCTTCCCAGTATCATTTTAAAATGCCTTCCTAGACACTGTTGATAAGTTTCCATTACTGTTCATGTGTGTCATGGCCCCACTGGAGCCCAGTTCGGAGTAGGAGTAGGAGCCTGATGGGGATGGCACATTTCCCTTGGCATGTTTGGAGAGGCCAGAGGCTAAGGCGATGCTGTCCCTGGCCCTTCAGGCATTGGGTGAGGTGGTAGGCTGGGACAGAGAGCTGCTCACCCTCACAAACCCAGGAGAGGATCGACTGTGACAGGCAGTGGTGCTGATAGGCAGAGCAGAACCTCTCTGATGTGGAACAGCTGGCCCCCCACTTGATCCAAGGGCACGGAGAGCAGAGCATACCCAAGCCCAGAGAAGAGCTGCAAGGCTACATGGGAGAAAACTGCCCCACCCCTCCTCACAAGGAATACCTGGAGTGGAGTAACTTAAGAGGAAGCCGAGGGGTGTTAGTCTGTGCCAGGAACAATTGTTTGCTTTGGCTTAAACTCCCCTGGCTTTTACTCGTGCCTGTTGCTAGTTTGCCTTGCCTCGCTTGGAAGACTGCTCTTCGCTTTTTGTCTTGGACCCAGCCCTTCTTTTGTGGTCTGCTTTTGGCCCTTGCTTTTCTGTGCCTTTGGTTTTTGCCCTGGACTTCCGTGTTTCTTGCCCTGGACCTTTTCTTTGCCCTGAAGATTGCAATTGTCTTGTGCCTGGATTCTGCCTTGTGGACTGGACTTGAAATCCTGGACTTTGCCTTGTGAGCATGCTCCTACTCTGTGGGCTTTATTTATACTGTAGGGGCTGTTTTTTGGGGGGGACTGAGGTTGGCTGCCTTCAGGGTCGTGTGGTGGTGGAGCTTTATCAGTCATTGGAGGGCCATTTGCTAGAATATTTGTTGAGAGAAATAAAGGACTCCCTAGAGCAGGGCTGTCAAACTTGTGTGATCCAGTGGACTGACTTACTTTCATCACTTCCCCTGATGGGCTGGCGTTTTTGTATTCTTTCATCACTCATGTTAAAGTGTTGCAAAAGGACTTTATGCTGAGGAAGGAAAAAAAAAACCTTCATAATCACAGATACAAGAGAAAAACAAATTATCCAATTTATGGTCTACTATTAGACAGTCAAATTTAGATGAGGAAAAAACTGCAAAGTTAATTATGTATTTTGAAAATATTTCATGGTACCCATCCCATATTATGACTTTGGAGACCTAAATCTGCAGGAATTACCTTTTGTAAATTTTTAACATAAAGCATCTTAACATCTTAATACAAAGCCATTCCTTGACTTCAGGCAAATGTTTTACCTGAAGTTTATACGATATGGATACACGGATGAGAATTAATAAGATAAATATGATAGTAAGTTTCATGGAAACATGGTAGTATGTAACATAGAATATTTGTAAATAACTTATTTTTATGGCATACATATCTAAAATAATTACCTTTTTCTGAGGTCCTTTAGCTTCTTCTGATCTATCAAATGCAAATGAAACATAATCCAATATTTTTTGTTACGTATTGTATGCTAAACTAATCAACAAAAATACAAATGCAAAGAGTTTTTAAAATAAATTTATATTTTAGAGATTTTATACCATAAATACTTTTAGACTCTTAAGCAATACAGAATTGAGCTTTTGATTCTGAACTAATCCTAGTCTGGTAACCATATTTATTAGATTTGACTTGGTGTTATTATTCCTACCCAGCTTGTTCATTCATGAATATATATGAAATAGTTTCCATATTTAAAGTAATATATTAACAAATATGGTAAATTCCTAATATAAATACAATGTCCACCAAAACCAAAAGTACACAATATATGCTGTTGCACTGCTTATAACGGTGAATATCCAGGAAATTAAAGAAAAGAGACTTTTTGAAACAAAATGTATGTCATTCAACATTTGCAGCACCCAAAACCGTTGGGACCATGCGTTCTTCTAAACTGATGATAGTTTACATGACCATCTTGGCTGGGCCTGACTGGGCCTGGCTGGGCCTGTTGAATTGGAAGGGACTTTGGAGGTCTTCTGATCCAACTCCCCTGGGCAGGCAGGAGACCCTATATAATTCTGGACAAATGGCTGCATAATCTCTTCTTAAAAGCTCTAGGGTTGGAGCACCCACAAGTGCTGGAAGAAAGCAATTCCAGTGGTTTATTGTTCTCACTGTCAGGAAATTACTCCTTAGTTCTAAGGAACTCAATTAGTTTCCAGCCATTGCTTCTTGTCCTGCCTTCAGCTTCTTTGGAGAATAAGTTGACCTAGTGCCTGGAGTCTACGAGGAATTGGATGGGTCAAAACAAGCCCAGGTTGCATAATGAAGTTGCTCTTTTGCTTGATTCTGATTCCAACACTGAGTTTCAATAGGGTCACACTCACCTGAAGAAGCAAATGCCACAAACAATTAAGGTCTGTGGCTGGAGTGCCTTTTGCACAGCTTCAGCTGATGCATCCATTTTTTTGTACCCCTAACAGCAGGAATACTGCCCTCATCAACTCACAGTTAGGCTACTGCACTGCACTCTACATGAAGCAGCTCTTGAAAACAACCCCAAAACTTCAACTATGGCATATACATTTTTTAACTAAAGAAAATACTAGCAGAATTTTTTTGCTGAAGACAAGGTCTAATAATGATAATGCTTTAGATCCAGGGTGTCAAACATAAGGCCCGTGGGCCAAATTCAGCCTGCTGGACCATCCTGGAAAATGCAAGGGTCACCCTGCATCACTGGCCACACCCACCCACTTGGCCACTTCCACCCAGTCGGCCACACCCAGTGAGTGGCATCAGTCTGGCCACACCTATCCAGTTGGCCATACCCACCCAGTCGACCATGCCTGCTGTTCCCCCCCTCTCCCCGAGGTCAACCACAGCCCTGATGCGACCCTCAATGGAACTGACTTTAACAACCCTGCTTTAGATTTAATGCTAGGCATTGGCAGAGATCAGTTTGGAGCAATGAGCTTGATCTGATACTTACATTTGTTTCATAGTCTTCTCTAGCTCTGGGAGTTGCTCTTTGAGTACTGTAATTACTCTTGCATCATCCAATACAGATACATAAAATTCCTGTTAAATGATAATCACACTCTTCAAATGACATAAAAAGTCCAGTTGATTTGACAAAATCCGCATCATATCTATACTGATTTCAAATAAGGATACTTTATGTACATAATAAATAGTATTAGTTATAATAGTTTACTCCAAATATTTACATAACCGTTGGTCTTCACTCTAAGAGTAATATATTTCTCTCATTACCATACTGAAAATTGTGGTCTGTTTTTGGTTGTATTTTAATTTATTTACTTTAGATTCCTTTCATCTTTTACTATTTATCTCAACTGCTGTTTTTCCTTAAAAGAAATGTAGCATTTCAATTAAGTTTTAATTATTAAACAAAAGAAAAATACGTTGTCACCAGCAGTAATAAAATAACTTTTCAAATGTTTTCCTCATTAATGCTCAAAAGGAACATTGAGATTAGCCATGCCAAACAGAACAGCAAGATGGCCACCTCAGTTATTATAAGAAGTAAATTCCATTATTATTACAAAGCTTAACCAATGGACTATTCCCTTAAATTATGTGGACACACATTTTTTCATGAAAACCTGAAATATCACCATGGGTCTTTTTGTAACATCCTTGGAAGACTACAATAAATACTCTCACTGCAAAGAGATAACAGTTGTTTTAATAATGGGCAATAATTACCTCCAGAAACGCCACTGCTGCTTCCTCTTCTGGCAAAACATCACCATAAAAAGCAGCCCACAGTAGAACTAAACGAACAACTCGCCTTTTATTATTCAGCGCATAATCCAGTTTTTCTTGCTCTGTGCCTTGAGAAGGCTGGGCATGGTAAGTGCTAGGATGTCAAGGCAAACAGTCATTTTGCCATTCCCCATCAGTCCTCTGAATTCCCTATCACTTCCTCATAACTGTTAACTTTCTGGAAATTGACTTTCTCAGCCATGAGGCAATTCCACAGCTAGCCCAGCAGGGCTTTCTAGTTCAAAATTGTATTTCACAAGTTTCCACTTTAAAATATTAGCATGCCACTTGACATGAATAGCAGGAAAAGAAAGCACAAGTGATTTCCCAATAAAACAGGATAGGTCAACAGTTTGTGTTAAACATGAACATCGTGGATTTTTCTTTGCACTGTAAAAGAAATGGAGCATGTAGCATTTCCATATACCAAGTTTGGATTTAAGGCCTTGGTCAAATTCTCAGAAAGTGAAACATCAGAGGATGGGGACAACAGCAAGGCAAAGATGGATGCAGATGTAATAAGAAAAACAGGCTAAGATACTACACAATTTCTTTAGCTCTGTATAATGGTACCACACATTTCTGAAATCCCATTCCAACAGTAGTAGTGCTTGTGATTTGCACCACTTGAACCAAATATAAAGTTTCTGAATCAGCAAACAGCTAGTCTCTGTTGATCCAGCAGATCAATCCCATGGAAGGTTCTTTTTTTTTCCTTTCACAAATGTCACCATAATGGACAGGATACCTTAGATCCATTAGCCAGTTTAGCAAAGGAAGTACCACACTACCACTACGAAGATTAAATTCATTGATTAATTTCCAATCCATCCACTCAATACCGTATGCTTTTAACACAGCAAATCAATCCCACTTCTTTTTCATTCTCTTTCTCCCTGTCCCTCTCTCTTTCTTCCGAAGTTGAACCAATGCTTTATTTAAATTATGCTTACTTTTTTTCTCCTTTGCATCTTACAATTTCAATTTATCTATTTTTAAAATATATTATAGACAGAACGTATTGCTGGCAGAGTTTATTTGGTGTGCTGTCCAGACAGTTTAGAGTTAATGGGATTTGGGATAGCTACTTAGGAATTGTGATATGTCCCCTTAAGGGAATGCATCATGGTAAATGTAGTTAAAGATATCCTGGGAAATGCAGTCCATGTCACGTGATCACATCTGTAATCCTGATTGGTCACTATATTGACCCTTATTGGGTTGGGGGAGGCTCCTTCACTCTTGCCTGTAACCACCATACCATACCATGCTTCAATCATCATGGGGTTGAGACCTTTTTATCTTTCTACACTACAAGACAGATGTACAAAGGACTGGACATTAAGAAGAACTTCATCACAAATGTGAGTTATGAGGATACCTGATGAACCAATAAAAAAGACTTTGTTATGGATGTTTTGTGGAGTTACTCTGTCTGCTTTATACCATCCAGAGAATAATTAGCAGAACAGCAGAAAGATAAAAAGGTTTGCTTCCCGCCATCCCATGAAAGATGGCAGCATGTGAAGGCACTTAAGTTTCTGTGTGTAAGGGAAACCAGAACTGTTCTTAGATATTCTGTGGAGTGAACCAACAAAGACCTGATCTGGTGGTCGTATGGTGGGACTTTAAATACTGCTGGAGTTTGTGCTGCTTTCTCTCAGGGAAGTAAATATTTCGAAGGCAGGCAAGCAGTATTCTTTTCAATTAACATATAATCCATTTTGTGCTGTGTAACTCTCTTCCTTGTAGAAAACCATCTTGTGCATCTTTACAAAGTCTCATGCCTGTCTCCACCTCCTCTTCATGAAACCTTTACTTCCATTTCATTATCTAACCATCAACCAAGCATCAGGCATAACCAAATCGAAGACTAAGTAATAGGCTTAGTCAATTGGCTGAAATTCTAAAATTCTGCTTAGTCTTTGCCTTGTTAGGATACATAGGGATAGTTAGATTTGACAGTCAGACAGCTAGACAGCAACAGATATTCACAGAACAAGACTCCAAGCTGGAATGAATAGCCCAGATTATCCTCTGTAAATGACAGTTCTGTCAAGCAAGAAGGCATGGGGTGAAGGCAATTCTTAAAATAAATTGTTTTCTTTAAATCAAAACCTGGAGGCCTTTATAGTGCAGGCTCCAATATAAATCAAGGACTCTTAAGTTCCTCACCAGAAAATATTCTATTTTTTTCTCTTCAAGATACAGCCATGCGTACATGTAAAGGAAGTGATTTATGAAAACATTTATGAATTCCTCACACAGCCACCATTTCCTTGTAGTTAAAATAAAACCTTGTTAATGGCTACTTTAGTTTGACAGCTGGGATTTGGAGCACTTAATGTAATCTGAAAAATACTGAATTAAGATCAGAAGTTAACAAGTGGTTTCATTGTAGGAGAACCTGGAGAAGAAATTTGAGAGTGCAGGCATTGGTCCCAATACAGCCTTTCAAAATCAAGCAACATTTTACTGACTTTCTCCTGCCTTCCCATGCCGCTTCTTCCATGCAAGCTCTATAATTATTCAATATCCTTTTACCTGCTGATTAAGTGACTCACCACAGGCACTAGCAATTTCTTTTCCATTTTTCCATTGCTCATCTACTTATTTTTAATTCTACTAATAATTCCTCCCATGCAAATTCTATGGTAGAAAAAGGTGGAGCCCTCCCTTCCTAAATTTCATGCTGCATATCTATCAGAATAATAGTGTTATGTATAAATAATATTCTAGAGAGGCTATAATTTCTAAGGTATTAATCAACAATGATGTTGTGACTGCATACTGATTTCATATTTGAGCTTTAAGAACTGTTACTAACTATGCAGTCTGTTCTGCCCTCTGTATAATCACTGATTTATTTTCTTTCAGATTCTTAAGCCCAACCTCAGTGTTCATTTTGGGAGAAGGGCAATACAGAGATTCATGTAAAATGTTAATAATACAGCAGTGATAATAATACTCAGCACTTATGAGCAAATATGCAAAGTTTCACAGCTATCTGAATGCTCTGATCCTTATTAATGACTCTATAAAGACGGTCAATATTACCTGTCACTTTAATTGCAAACTCAGTTGGGGAGAACTAATGGAAATGAAGTTAAAATAGCCAATTTTTACTTTTTGGCAGAAAAAGAATTAAATTCCAGTGAAATATACTGTGTAAAGTGAGTTGGAATGCACGTAAATAGGATCCTTTATTTTGCTTATTAACTTTTATCAATTTTTAAAAATGTTATTTGCTTGTTATGGTAGCAGAACAGTCCAAGCTCACTTATGATAATATATGCTGAAATAAAAAATTGATAATAGGTGGGAAAACAATATACCTGTATTATTTTAAATGATTAAAAAAAGTTGACTTTCCAGTAGAAAAAACTGATACACTGGAGTAGAGTTGGAGTTGGAGGAGAAGCAACAAATAACAATAAGACGTTGCAAAATAGTTTGAAGAATCCTTGGGTTGACAATCTACAGATAGTCCTCGATTACGGCCATTTGTTTAACAAGTATTCGAAATTACAAATGAAGGCAAATAAATGTGTCCCAGGTAACGTTGTGAGATCCTATCTGGGTCGGTCACTGGGACCAGAGGTTTAGTCTCCTGAGCTTTCAGACTCCTGCTGGACCCCATCTTCAGGGAACTTCTCTCTCACCAGAATGTGTATTCTGGTGAGAGGACACGTTCTGTCCCTCACACACTCTGGTGACAGAGAAGTTCCCTGATGGGCTTCAGTATGAATCCAAAAGCTCGGAAGACTAAACCTCTTGTCCCAGTAACCGACCCAGATTGGATTCCACATTCAAAAGATAGGACGGTGCTGAAAAAAATGACTTAGTGTGTTTGTGGTGTACATGACTTAAAAAAGGATATTGAGCCATCAGAGCTGGACAAAATTGATTATTTGGCATGAATACACAATGCAATGTAACAAAATCATTCACACCGGCATCTGTGAAAATAAAATCAAGAGCAGAAGCAAGATAAATCAAAACAGCATAAAACAGTAGACATATTTTCCAGTAATTGCGGTATTATATAATATCAAAATTTGACTTTATAAAGATAGGAGCCTGGGGCCTTCACTTTTGGCTGGAGATCTTATTGTCCCTGTGTCAGAATGCCTCTGCTGGTAATCAAGACAGCACAGGTATAGTTATCAATGCTGCAATGTGGAAGGAGAACTAGTGGAAACCCAGGTCTTCTATTCCAAAGACCAGGGATATCAAACTCACGTCATCATGGTGATGTCATGTGATATATTGGGAATCTTCCACCCCCTTCACTAAACAAGGCATGGGCATGGCCAGCGCATGACGCATTCAGCCCATGGGCCAGGAATTTGATAGCCCTGCCAGAGACAGAAGTGCTTTCATTGCACTTTATAAAGTTTTTTTATCAAGCGCGTTCTACATGACAGGTCTGACGAAACAAAGCAGTAGATTTTAATTATCAATTTCTATTGACATGACATGAAAGCATCTGAATTGCATGACCTTCAGTACCCATCCATTGAAACTTATAAAAGCATATACGTTACTTGAAGCAATTAAAAAAAAAGAAAGCTACTACTGAAATCCTATTTTCCATGAATAAGGAATATGTCATTCAGAACAGAATGAGGCTTCATTCCATGCAGTAGATTTTGCAGTAAATAAATTAATTTCCACAGCAAGACAAAAATTTGAAATGTGCCATTGCTCACAGTATCACTTCCTTGGGGATCTTAGCCTTCTCTTTATGTTTTCAGAACAAATTTCTAATTCTTTTGATGATTCAGAATTTGCAAATGTGATAGTATTGCAAATGTGTGGACAGTGCCAGAATAACAAGTCTGATTATCGCAGGTTGGAACCCAATGTCCTGCAAAATTTTTATTTACTGACATGAGTAAAGGAACAAATTGGACTACTTCCTAAGGTTAGCCTATTTATTCAATTATCCCACATCCTTCTACCGCTGTGTACTGTATACAATTTGTGCCTGCCACATTCAGTTTAACTCTTAGCAATTATTCATATTCATAAGATACACTACATAACTATGCTATTTAAAAATATGTCTATAGTAAAAATCAGGGTAAGATTTAAAAAAACATAAACCAAAAGAAAAATAGAAAATGATCTTGATAGTAGTTCAAAAAGATTTGTTGTATGTTTGTTGATATTCTCTGGATTCTTAGTAATCTAACCAGAGACTTATATAACCTGCTGCCCATTTGCTCAATGATCTTATCTAATAGATTATTAAATGCATTTGGAAAGTTTAATTGGGTCATCTGACATAATTTTAATACTTTAAGTTAAAATATATGAATTTCATCCAAGAGCCTTTCTATTCATGATTATAGAAGTTTATTCTCTATATCTTTAGCATTAATTAAAATATCTTGTCTTGTAAATTTATTTAAAACTAAATAAAGTTACAAATAAGAGTTTTATTAAACTGGCTTACCCATTCCTTCATTTAGCGTTGATTCTAGTCGCATCGTTTCTAGAAAGTGTTCTAAAATTTTTTCTGGAGTTCCCGACATTACAATATATCTGAGCAAGGAAAAAAAAAAGAAACTAATTTTTCTCTGCACCACCCAAAGGGATAATGTCCTTGGAACTTTTTATAAACGTAGTAACTGACATGATAATTTCAGTACAATAATTTAAAAAGCCAGAACAAAAGCAATTGAAAGTCACATGCTGAAAAAATAATTAGCCTGATATTTTCACATATCGGGTAAACTCAGGAGATAGGTGATGTCAAG
The DNA here is from genome assembly GCA_015471245.1 of Laticauda colubrina. Taxonomy (NCBI): domain Eukaryota; kingdom Metazoa; phylum Chordata; class Lepidosauria; order Squamata; family Elapidae; genus Laticauda; species Laticauda colubrina. The sequence goes on along the minus strand of BLBF01000011.1, from coordinate 17,900,386 downwards.
TGCTGGGGAAATCAGGAGATTCAGACAATTCAAATGGGTATAAAGATCTATTGCAAGAGTACACTCTCTGCAAGAATCAGCCCAAGTAGCAGTCAAGGGAAATGGGTGGGAGATAAGAAAGCATTCAAGGTGGTCTGGACTCAAATTGCTTGCGGGCACACAGGGACTTGTGACTTATGATGTGTTTGACCCCTCCCTCGGGCTCAGTTTGGTCATCTCCTACAGGTGATATTCCATAGGTCAAACTTCAAACTTGGCAAGTTTAAGACTTGTGGACTTCAACTCCCAGAAGCTAATATGACTGGAGGAGGAATTCTGGGAGTTGAAGTCCACAAGTCTTAAAGCTGTCAAGTTTGAAGACCCCTGCCATAGGTGAAGAAGGGGGACCAGCTCTACCAAGGACACATTTTCCCCAGGAGCCGCTTCTTGCACTATTGCATTGCTTTATTTTATTAGCTCTTTTTCAGATATACCACAAATATATTCAGAGATAAAAAGGCAATGAATCCAGATTGTTACAAAAGAGGTAAAGTGAAACAGAGGAAAAAAACGGAGCTGTCACAATTTCACTGTCATGCTGAAGAAGGTAAAGCCCATGTCACACTGCCCAACGGATGCAAAAAGGACACAGCGGACGAGCAAAATGTTCCATCCGTTGTTATCCGCTCTCAAAAGAGTCTAAAATTTGCATAACCGGAGCGGATAACACGGACGCGGGGAGGACGCAGGCCAGATGCAAAGCGGATGTGGAACGGAAGTGAAGCGGATGGGAGCGGATGGCACATCCGCAGGGCTTCCGGGGGGCCTCAGCGAAGTGGACGCAGAACGGATACAGCGGATGCAGAACGGACGCCGAGCAGATGAAGCGGATGCACAGCGGATGCACGGCGGATGCACAGTGGAAGCCTAGCAGATGCCTGGCGTTACTTGCGCATGCGGGGAGGATGTCAGCCCCGCGGATATAATGGAAGCAGCTCGGAAGCAGGTCACCATTCAGAGGAAATACCTGCTGCCGGACGGATTGGCTGCCTTGCCTGCCCTGCCTGCATGTCTGCTTGCCAGCCTTGCTGCCAGCCTTGCTGCCAGCCTCCCTGCCAGCCAGCAACCCCACAACCATGCGGAAGCACAGCAAGCCTCAGCAGGGCTACCATCCTGCCCCCTGGCCCTCACTCTGGTTCTGCTGGGGCTTCTGCAGCACGGGCTCGCTCTTCTGGGGCTGGGGCTTCTGCTGCTTCTGCTTCTGGAGGAGCTGATGACAAGCACTCCAGCACCAGCCACCTCCACAGCACCTGCACCCTTCACCCCTGAGACTGAGCGACCAAGAGGAGTGCCAGAGACTCATTTTTGTTTTATAGCTTGTTGTTAATAAAGTCTAGTTTTGATTCACACACTTGCTTCATTTCTTTTTTTTAATAAAATCTTGCTGGAAACTTTTAGAAATGGTTTAAGCCTTTGCATGCTTGTGGGATGTGTTAAGATAGCAGTGGGATGGGTTGAGATAGCAGTGGGATGGGCAGGGATATCTTTGGGATGGGTAATAGCTGTGGGATACATAAACCTCCAGTGCAAGCATAGTGGGACTGTATGGTCCACCCTCCCAGGTGCCACACCTATGGCCCTTTATTATCAAAAATAATGTAATAATTATCCACACATGTCAACATAAACACAACTCTTTATTAAACGCCCTGTTCATTGTAGGCCAACCAAACATACATGGCCCAATCTCATCCGTCTGATGAGACAGGCTGAAGGAAGCATCCATTAAGCATCTACCATCCTGTCTTGCCACTCTACTGCTCCAGCTGGGGAGTTGCACCAGTGTCTCAGGAGGTTGCGCTGCTTCTTCGCTACATGTGAGGCTCTGTTGGGGCCTTGCACATCCTCAGTGTCGATCAGGTTTCGCCCTTGCCTCCATTCCCCAGGCTCCATATCCCCATTGCTTTGTTGGAGGTCCACGAGCCTGTTCTGCAAGACTGGGTAGCGGGTGCACATGAGATTGTGCAGGATGCAGCAAGCTTCCATGATCCTCCTCACGGTCTCTGGGCAATGCTGCATGGTGGTGAGAAGTACCTGGAACCTGTTGGCCAAGATGCCAAAGGCGTTCTCCACCACCCGCCTTGCCCTGGACAACCTGTAGTTGAAGATCCTCTCTTCACGGGTGAGGAGTCTGGAGGTGTAGGGCTTCATGAGGTAGGTTGTAAGGGAGAAGGCATCATCCCCCATGATGAAGTAGGGCACATCTTGTGTGTTGTTGGGCAGGGGTTCTGGATCTGGGAAGCCCACGATGAGGTTGCCTTCCAGCTCCTCCTTGAGGTGACTGGCGTTGTATACCTGGGCATCTGAACATGAGCCATAGCCTGAAGCATCGATGTACATGAACTTGTAGTCAGCATCGACCACGGCGAAGAGGATGATGCTGAAGAAGCCCTTGGAGTTGAAATAAGAGGACCCCGACTTGGCTGGCGCTTTGCAGGCCACGTGCTTGCCATCTATGGCTCCAACGGTGTGTGGGAAGTTCCACTTCTGATACCACTGCTCTGCAACTTTCTTCCATCCTTCTTCAGTGGAGGGGTACTGGAGGAGCTCCTTCTTGTATTCTTCGATGATGGCCTGCACCACTTCTCTGACCACAATGCTGATGGTGTTGGATGGCACCCTCCAGCTGTACTGCATGCTCCTGTAGGTGGTCCCTGAGGCCAGGTGGTGCAGAGTCAGTGCCACCTTGAGCCCAGGGTCCAGGCTGGGCCGGAAGCTGGTGTTTGCCTTGGTCAACCTGGGTGTCAGCTGCTGCACAACTTCGTCAAACATGGCTGGAGGCATCCTCATGAAGTTCTGGAATGCACGAGGGTCTTCGTTCCTGAGCTCCACCATCAGCTTTTTGTACAGTCCGTCCTCTGCTCTTCTGGCAAACCATCTTCGGATCCAGACTCTTTTTGGGTGGCTCCTTTTCTTCTCGCAGTAGAGTTCACAGAGCCTGCAGATGGCTTCGCATTGTTGCAGAACGATGGTGGCTGCCGAAAGGACTTTGTTACAATCCACGGTGGACATGACTGGTTGCTGTGGAAGAGGAAGAGCCAGATGAAGGCTGCAGAGGTTTGCACTGCTGGGCTGCTGTTCTGAAATTGAGATGCAGGCGAGTTGCTCCCCCTTTTTATAGGCAGTATAGGTTTTCCGCTAGGCATCCTCTAGGCATCCTCTAGGCATCCTTAATATCCGAGATAGGTCCCCTCTGCGAACGTTTTTTCCATTTTAAACACTTTGTTTCCGTTCTGCATCCGCTAGGCATCCGTTCTGCATCCGTTCCGTTTCCTCCCTGCGTCCAGGCGGATGGAGTTCCGCGGATGCATAGCGGATGCCTAGCGGATATAGCGGGTGCGTAACGGATGCGTAACTGATGCGTAGCGGATGCGTAGCGGATGCAGAACAGACGAACTGGATACATTTTCCACGCAAAAGTTTTGGGCAGCCCAAAACTTTTGGAGCGGATGAAACGTCCATAAACGGATGCTGGACGGATAGAGAGGAAGCCAAACGGAGGCAGTGAGTACATCGCGTTTTCGAATGGATGGCAAGGTTTTTTGTCCATTTTACATCCTCTTTGCATCCGTTGGTTCAGTGTGACATGGGCTTTACGCCTTGATTCTAGTTGTTTCAGATTACTCAATCATATATCCTTCTGATTTTGCAAGGTTTTCTTTCTGTTTGATGCCAGATAAAACAAACCTCTCAGAAATCTTGCAGACAAAGAGATAAAGGCTAAATTGATTGGGCAAAAGCTTTTTAGTTCCTGATAATACTACAGTTTAATATCCTCTTGTAATAATAAAATTTATTGAATCTCTACCTTTTTGATCAATAACTTCTCCATTTAGTTTTGCAATTATTGGATTATGAGTTGTATAACAAGAAGCTGTGGCTTGGATAACAATGAATAAAAAATCCAGCACATGTCTATGAGCTTTAGGAACTGAAGAGTACAAAGTTTTTACTCTCTGTGTAGGATGTTTGTGTTTCCATGCATCCAAGAGAAAAAAAAATAACATAATAGACTGAGATTTGTGGGGAGAGTTCATGATATTTCTTTTGGTAAAATAGTTTTATTGATATGTGGGGAAAACCTCATACATATCTCCAAGGATTATGTCTTTAAGATTTCAAGGAGAAATTGAAAAAATATTTCACGAAGTTTTATTTTATAATTCAGAGCTTAAATAGGGAAGGCGTTATTTTTCCAGATTCTGTGTAAAAATGTAATATTATTTTATATGTGTTCATTTCAATTTTAATATTAATTAATATTAAATTTATTATTGGAACTGTAAAATGTAGTGTTTCTGTAGGACATGATCAAGCTAAGCCTGATTTGGGGGGGGGGGGTCAAATGCATCATCTGTTTGGAGTACCTATGCTCCCTTAAGAAATCTAAATCTAGAGCCCTTGAACTCCCTTGACTCTTAAGCCCATGTCACACTGTACCAACAGATGGAAAGAGGATGTAAAACGGAGAAAAACGCTTGCCATCCGTTGGTTAACACGATGCATCCATTCTGTACTCACTGCGTGCGTGATTCATACGTTCTATCCGTCCAACATCCATCTACTGAGATTTCATCCACTCAAAAAGTTTTCAGCTGCACAAAACTTTTTGAGCGGATAAACTTTCCGCAGCGTCTGTTCTACATCCGCGACACATACGGGGAACAAACGTTCTACATCCGTTACACAATCGCTCTATCCGCTCGGCATCCGCTGCGCATCCGCGCAACTCGCATCTGCTCCAGCAGAAAACGGAAAGAGGGAGGAAGCGAAACAAACACGAAACGTCCGCGCAGCATTATTAGCACGGACATAGAAAGGATGTAAGCGGATGCAGCTCACATATAAAGCATTAAAACGGAAAAAACGTTCATATAGGGGACGTATCTCAGATATTTAGGATGTCTGGAGGATGTCTAGAGGATGCGGAAGGACACCTAGCGGAAAACCGACATTTCCTATAAAAAGGGGGAGGAAATCACCTGGATCTCACTTTCAGTCCAGCAGCCCTGGTGTGCAGACCTCTTCAGCCTTCATCTTGCTCTTGCTCTTCCACAGCATCCAGTCATCTCCACCATGGATCGTCGCACACTCCTTTTGGTAGCCACCATCATTCTACAACAGTGCGAAGCCCTCTACAGGCTCTTTCACCTGTTCTACGCAAGGAAAAGGAGGCGTCCAAGAAGTGTGTGGGTCCGAAGATGGATCGTGAGAAGAGCCAAGTACAGACTGTATGACAAGCTGATGGTGGAGCTGAGGAATACCTCACCCGTGAAGAGAGGATCTTCAACTACAGGCTGTCCAGGGCAAGACGGGTGATGGAGAATGCCTTTGGCATCCTGGCCAACAGGTTCCAGGTACTTCTCACCACCATGCAGCATCGCCCACAGACCGTGAGGAACATCGTGGAAGCTTGCTGCATCCTGCACAATCTCATGCGCACCCGCTACCCAGTGTTGCAGAACAGGCTTGTGGACCGCCAACAAGGCAATGGGGACATGGAGCCTGGGGAATGGAGGCAAGGGCAAAACCTGTTAGACACTGTGGATGTGCCAGGCCCCAACAGAGCTTCACGTGAAGGGAAAAAGCAGCGCAACCTCCTGAAACACTGTTGCATCTCCCCAGCTGGAGCAGTGGAGTGGCAAGACAGGATGGTAGATGCTTAATGGATGCTTCCTTCAGCCTGTCTCATCACACGGATGAGGTTGTGCCATGTATGTTGAGTGGCCTTATAATGAATAGGACATTAATAAAGAGTTGTGTTTATGTTGAAATGTGTTGATGAATGGTTAAATTGTTATTGATAATAAAGGGCCATAGGTGTGGCACCTGGGAGGGTGGACCATACAGTCCCACTATGCTTGCACTGGAGGCTTATCTATCCCACTGCTATCCTTACCCATCCCACAGCTATTACCCATCCCACAGGTATCCCTACCCATCCCACTGCTATCCTGACCCATCCCACAGCTATTACCCATCCCACAGGTATCCCTGCCCATCCCACAGCTATCCTTACCCATCCCACAAGCATGCAAAGGCTTAAACCATTTCTAACAGTTTCCACCAAGACTTTATTTACTAAAAGAACTGAACCAAGTGCGTGAAGCAAAGATAACCTTTATTAATAACAAACTGTAAAAGCAAAATGACCCAAGTAAAGTGTCCCAAGCAAAGATAAAGTCAACAGGTAGCAACCCAGTCTCTGGCACTCTTCTCAGTCACTCTGAGGCATGCCCATAGTCTTAGGGGTGAAGGGTCCAGGTACTGTGGAGGTGGCAGTGGCTGGAGTGCTGGTCTGAGGCGCCATTGGGGTGCCTGGCCCCGAGAGGACAACAGGGGATGGTGTGTGGAGGAAGCACTCAGAGAGCTGGCTCAGTCCCGTGATGTTGAGAGCTCCTTCCTCCATGACATGGAGTGTCAGTCCCAAGACCGATGACAGATGTTCTGAGGCCGGGCTTGGCTGTGGGGTGGAGAAGGAGGAGTGTAGTGGGGCTATCTGGTCTTCAGGTGAGCGAGGTGAGGCGTGGGTGGCATATGTGGCGTGGGTGGCATCTGTGGCGTGGGTGGCATCTGTGGCATCTGTGGCATTGGTGGTATCGGTGGCACCTGTGGTGTGCGATGCACCTGTGCCTGGACTGGGAAGGGCTGCCTGTGCTGCTGGAATTCCTGGTAGCCGTAGCCTTGATAGGTGAGGGCCTGTGGAAAGCCTTGGAAGGGCTGTGACATCACCTGGGGTGGAGGAGCAGACCTGGACTGGGTCGGAGCAGGTTCAGCTGGGCCTGGAGGGTGGTGCAGAAGACCTGTGATCCTCTCCTTGATCACCTGGTACTGGGATTCGGACATGTCCATGAGGGTCTGGTTCACGTAGGTGAGGAAGGTCTTTCTGTTAGAGGATGGTATGTTGGACTGTACCAGCTGAGAGAGAAGATCTACGCTGCTCTTGATGGTGTCCCTGATCTCCAAGAGGACAGTGTGGCTCTGTCCCTCTGGTCTGGCTCTCTGCCTGCTTTCTGTGGAGGTGGAGCTGGGGGTGGGGGTGGGTTGGTCTCTGGTGGCAGCGGCCTCTTCTTGCTCCAACTGCGTCAGGGGTCCTCCATGTGCTCCACCACGGGGAGTGCAGCTGTCGGGGGGGTCTCCATCGTGGGGTGCTCCAAAGATACCTGCCTGGACACAGGAGCTGACTCTTCGCCAGAAGAGGACTGGTTGTCTGTGGGCTGCCTGAGAGAGAGGGTTGACAGAGGGGCTGCTCCTTGGTGGCGGATCTCACCCTCCAAGAAGCTGCACTTGGCCATCACGTAGGTCTCCCGGTAGGTGAGCTTGACCACGGCCTGGCTGGACTTCTTCAGGTGCAGCTTCCCGTACCAGGTGTGCATGTGCTTCCACCACCCCAGGAGGACATCCAAAGTGTAACCCAGGCTCTCCGCCTTCTCTCTCCAAGCCTCCTGCTTCCGCTTGGTGTCTCGTTAGAGCCTGTGTCCCTTCCTCCAGAGGTACTCATTCTCCCTCAGCCATTCGAGCACCTCCTCCTCATGTTCCTCTGCAATGGAATACTGTCTCCTCTCACCCTTTCCTCGCGAATGCCTCTTCCTCCCTCTGGCAGGGCCTTCTGGGCCCTCATGAGCAGGGCTCTGAGGTTCTAGGGCTGGTCCACCACCAGCAGCACCAGCAGCACCAGGAGCAGCACCAGCAGAGTCAGCACCAGCAGAAGCACCAGCACCAGGAGCTGCTTCCCTTTATATCCGCGGGGCTGACACAATGCATCCTCCCTGCATGCTCAGTGAACACTTTGCATCCGCTAGGCATCTGCAAGGCATCCGTGATGCATCCGCGTCATCCGCTAGGCATCCGCTACACATCTGCTCCTTCCGCTGCGTGTCCGCTTCGCTGTTCTCCCACGGAAGCCCTGCGGATGTGTCATCCGCTTCTATCCGCTTCCATCCGCTAGGCTTCCGTTGAGCATCCGCTTAACATTCTCGCTACGTCTTCCCCACGTCCATTCCTTTCCACTGTTGTCCGCTCTCTTTATGCAAATTTGGGGCACTTTTGAGAGCAGATAACAACGGATGAAAAATTTGCTCATCCGATGTGTCCTTTTTACATATGTTTTGCATCTGTCGGCCGATGTGACCTAGCCTTTATCCTGTGCCAAGTTGCCTTGATCATCAGTAAATCTGATTCTTGTGTATATGTGGCATGAAATAAACTCACAGTGCTTTTGAACCCTATCCCGGCTCCTGATTTCTTGTGCCTGATAGTTCCATAATATTATGGATCTTCTTCATCTTTGATTTAATTTTCTAAAATCCACTGTAAAACTACAGGGGTAGCTACTTCATAGACAGCTACTTCCTTATTTCCTATCTATCCAAGGCCATAACTGTTGACTGAGATTTTTACATTCCAATAGGTTTAAGTTGTCATTTTTAATGAGTTTCTCTGGAAGACATGTAATAACTGTTTTGCCTTTTTAACTTAGAAAATGTTTTTTTTTCTGTTTTTAACTTTGAAAAATTGTTTTTTTTTCTTTTACATGGATTATCCAGCCCATTAATATTGGTTGAAAACATTTTAATTTGATGCATAATAACAATGTTTCAGTTAATTTATGAACTGGCACCTGCTACTTGACTCAGTTTTTGTTCTTCTATTCGAAGTCTTTATTTCCCTGCTCTATTACAGATAAGGACTGAAACATTTTATTAGCATCAAAATGAGCATTAATAGGGTCCAAATATTTCATAGCATCCCAAATGACCACCAGATAAAATGGAGGAGCCCATCTGTATTTGATCTTTTTATCCTTAAAAATCTCAGGATTTCTCATTCTCCTAAATATATCTAAAAGTACATCTAGTAAAATCCCTCCCCCCACCAGTTTTACAGTAGTTTCATTTCATTTTGTTTCAGTATTGTGTCTTTAGTTATGAAAATTTTTCAAGTATATCTCATGGCAATTTTCCCTTTCATGTTTCTCAAGATTTTATTCTGAAGATTTCTTGAATTTCATCCAGATGCAGATGTTTTTAAGTCTTAAATAGGTTTTTCCATTTCTCTTTATATACCTTCTCTACTCAAATATTCAAGTATACCTCAGAACTTTGTTATTTTAATGCAGTTCTGTTTCTGCTAGTTCTAATTTAATTTAATTCTTGTTCAGTTCTGTTTGATGAAACCTCTGAATTGAAAAAAGTTCCAGATGTCACATTTGCCATTCTTTTGTCTTGATGTCTATGGAGATTCTCAGTCATCCAGGTCATATTGTCTCAAAGGTGCTTGTCCAATTGCCTTTTAAAAAAGCACCTTTGAGTAGATTCTTTTATCTCCTTATTCTGATGCTGCACTTGTTAATTTGTTAAATCTGTCATTAATGTCAACCTTCACACTCATTATGTCTCTTGACTTCAATGCTGCTTCCATATCTTGTTGTCTTTACTAAATAATTTAGAATGATGATATTCCATTGAACACAACTCACCCATTAGAAATAATTGAAACTGAAGAAAACAAACAGAAGAATCAGCTGGGCTACTTCCAGTTTGGTTTCCCTTCTAGTCCTGCTAAATTTTGCTTATTTTGTTTTCAGAATTTCTATTAATTAAACTTAATCACAGCAAATTATAACATTAAGACTAAGATATCAAATAAAATTCAATAATCACTAATAACAAGATATATAAATAACCATTAAGACCTAATAAAGGAAATTACATAAGTGAATAACATATGCATTTACAGCTGTAACTCATATTAAACACCGAAGCCATATATTAGAAATTCATTTTCCTAGTTCTATAGAGAAATAGCACAGGAGCTAATGGGGAGATATCCTACTTTCATATTTTGTCCTGGAATCTAGAGAGTGTGAAATCTCAGTCAAAAAGACCAGAAAGGGAAAAAAAATAACATACTGAAAGATATCCTATCTAAAGCCCCTGTCACACTGCACCAACGGATGGAAAGAGGATGTAAAATGGAGAAAAACACTTGCCATCCGTTGGTTAACGCGATGCTTCCGTTCTGTACTCACTGCCTCCGTTTTTCATCCTCTCTATCCGTCCAGCATCCGTCGACTGAGGTTCCATCCGCTCAAAAGGTTTTGAGCTGCTCAAAACTTTTGAGCGGAAAATGTATCCAACATGTCCGTTCTGCATCTGCGAGGCATATGGGGGACATCTGTCCTGCATCTGTTGGCATCCGTTACGCGTCTGCTACATCCGCTAGGCATCCGCTACGCATCCGCGCAACTCGCATCTGCTCCAGCGGTAAACGGACACAGGGAGGAAGCGGAACGGACTCGGAACGGACATGCAGCGTTAGTAGCACGGACGGAGAAAGGATGAAAGCAAATGCAGCACACAAAGAAAGCATTAAAAATGGAAAAAATGTTCGCTGAGGGGACCTATCTCGGATATTAAGGATGCCTAGAGGATGCAAAAGGACACATAGGGGAAAACCTATATTGCCTATGAAAAGGGGAAGGAACTCACCTGGATCTCACTTTCAGTCCAGCAGCCCTGCTGTGAGACCTCTGCAGCCTTCATCTGGATCTTGCTCTTCCACAGCATCCATTGATGTCCACCATGGATCGTAACACACTCCTTTTGGTAGCCACCATTGTTCTGCAACAGTGCGAAGCCATCTACAGGCTCTTTCAACTGTTCTTCGGGAAGAAAAGGAGGCGGCCAAGAAGCGTCTGGGTCCGAAGATGGATCGGGAGAAGAGCAGAGTACGGACTATACAACAAGCTGATGGTGGAGCTCAGGAACGAAGACCCTCGTGCATTCCAGAACTTCATGAGGATGCCTCCAGCCATGTTTGACGAAGCTGACACCCAGGTTGACCAAGCAGAGCACCAACTTCCGGCCCAGCCTGGACCCTGGGCTCAAGGTGACACTGACTCTGCGCCACCTGGCCTCAGGGACCACCTACAGGAGCATGCAGTACGGCTGGAGGGTGCCACACAACACCATCAGCATTGTGGTCAGAGAAGTGGTGCAGGCCATCATCAAAGAAGACATGGAGGAGCTCCTCCAGTGCCCCTCCACTGAAGAAGAAAGTTGCAGAGCAGTGGTATCAGAGGTGGAACTTCCCACACACCGTTGGAGCCATAGATGGCAAGCACGTGGCCTGCAAAGCGCCAGCCAAGTTGGCCTGCAAAGCACCAGCAAAGTTATTTCAACTACAAGGGCTTCTTCAGCATCGTCCTCTTCGCCATGGTCGATGCTGACTACAAGTTCATGTACATCGATGCTTCAGGCAACGGCTCATGTTCAGATGCCCAGGTATACAATGCCAGTCATCTCAAGGAGGGGCTGGAACGCAACCTCATCATGGGCTTCCCAGATCCAGAACTCCTGCCCAACGACACACAAGATGTGCCCTACTTCATCGTGGGGGATGATGCCTTCTCCCTCAGAACGTACCTCATGAAACCCTACACTTCAAGACGCCTCACCCGTGAAGAGAGGATCTTCAACTACAGGCTGTCCAGGGCAAGGCAGGTGGTGGAGAACGCCTTTGGCATCCTGGCCAACAGGTTCCAGGTACTTCTCACCACCATGCAGCATCGCCCACAGACCGTGAGGAACATAGTGGAAGCTTGCTGCATCCTGCACACTCTCATGCGCACCTGCTACCCAGTCTTGCAGAACAGGCTCGTGGACCTCCAACAAGGCAATGGGGAAATGGAGCCTGGGGAATGGAGGCAAGGGCAAAACCTGTTAGACACCGAGGATGTGCAAGGCCCCAACAGAGCCTCACGTGAAGGGAAGAAGCAGCGCAACCTCCTGAAACACTGGTGCAACTCCCCAGCTGGAGCAGTGGAGTGGCAAGACAGGATGGTAGATGCTTAATGGATGCTTCCTTTAGCCTGTCTCATCACACGGATGAGATTGGGCCAGGTATGTTGGGTGGGCCTACAATGAACAGGGCATTTAATAAAGAGTTGTGTTTATGTTGACATGTGTGGATCAATGATTACATTAGTATTGATAATAAAGGGCCATAGGTGTGGCACCTGGGAGGGTAGACCATACAGTCCCACTATGCTTGCACTGGAGGTTTATCTATCCCACAGCTATTACCCATCCAAAAGGTATCCCTGCCCATCCCACAGGTATCCCTGCCCATCCCACAGCTATTACCCATCCCACAGGTATCCTAACCCATCCCACAGGTATTACCCATCCCAAAGGTATCCCTGCCCACCCCACTGCTATCCTTACCCATCCCACAAGCATGCAAAGGCTTAAACCATTTCTAAAAGTTTCCACCAAAACTTTATTTAATGAAATAAATGAGGCAAGTGTGTGAAGCAAAGATAATCTTTATTAATAACAAGCTGTAAAAGAAAAATGACCCAAGTCAAGTGTCCAAATAAAGTCAACAGGTAGCCACCCAGTCTCTGGCACTCTTCTCAGTCATTCGGAGGTGTGCCCAGTCTCAGGGTGAAGGGTCCAGGTGCTGTGGAGGTGGCTGCTGCTGGAGTGCTGGTCTGAAGCCCCACTGGAGTGCCTGGCCCCAAGAGGACAACAGGTGATGGTGTTGAGGAAGCTCTCAGACAGCTGGCTCAGCCCCGTGATGTTGAGAGCTCCTTCCTCTATGCCATGAGGTGTCAGTCCCAATACCGACGACAGATGTACTGAGGCCGGGCTTGGCTGTCTGGTCTGCAGCTGTGTGAGGACTGGCATGGGTGGCATCGGTGTCGTGGGTGGCATCGGTGGCATCAGTGGCATGGGTGGCATCGGTGGCATCATTGGAACCGGTGGAAACGGGGGCGTCCGATGAGCCTGTGCCTGGACTGGGAAGGGCTGCTGCCTGTGCTGCTGGACCTCCTGGTAGCCGTAGCCCTGGTAGGTGAAGGGCTGTGGGAAGCCTTGGAATGGGAGGGACATCACCTGGGGCGGAGGAGCAGACCTGGACTGGGTGGGAGCAGGTTCCTCTGGATCTAGAGGGTTGTGAAGCAGCTCGGTGATCCGGTCCTTCACCACCTGGTACTGGGGTTCTGCCATGTCCGTGAGGGTCTGGTTGACATAGGTGAGGAAGGGCTTGCGGTTGGAGGATGAGGAGTCAGTGTGGACCAGCTGAGAGAGGAGATCTATGCTGCTCCGGATGGTGTCTCTGATCTTCAGCAGGACAGTGTGGCTCTGCCCCTCCTGTCTGGCTCTCTGCCTTTCTGTGGAGGTGGAGCTGGGGGAGGATGCGGGTTGGACTGTGGTGGAAGTGCCGTCTCCTTTCTCCCACTGCGCCAGGGTCCTCCACGTGCTCCGCCATGGTTAAAACAACTGTCCACGGGTTCTCCGCCATGGAACGCTCCACAGAAACCTGCCTGGAGACAGGAGGTGACTCTCGGCCGGAAGAGGACTGGCTCTCAGCAGGCTGCCGGAGAGAGAGGGTTGTGAGAGGGGCTGCTCCTCGGTGGCGGATCTCACCCTCCAGGAAGCTGCACCTGGCCATCACGTATGTCTCTCTGTCTGTCAGCTTGACCGTGGCCTGGCCAGATTTCTTGAGGTGCAGCTTCCCATACCAGGTGTGCATTCCACCAGCCGAGGACCACCTCCGAAGTGTAGCCCAGGCTCTCCGCCTTCTCTCTCCAAGCAGCCTGCTTCCTTTTGGTGTCCCTGTCGAGCCTGTGTCCCTTCCGCCATAGATACTCATTCTCTCTCAGCCACTCCAGCACCTCATCCTTGTGTTCCTCCTCAATGGAGCATTGCCTCCTCTCCCGTTCTCGCATATGCCTCTTCCTCCTTTGGCAGGACCAGATGGGCCCTCATCAGAGGGGTTTCGAGGTTGTAGGGGCTGCTCCTCCACACCACCAGCAGCAGGATCATCATCAGCAGCAGCAGCAGCACCAGCAGGATCATCATCATGATCATCACCAGCAGCAGCAGCAGCACCAGCAGGACCAGGATCATCATCAGCAGAGTAAGCACCAGTAGCGCCAGCAGCACCAGGAGCACCAGCAGGACCAGGAGCACCAGCAGGACGAGCAGGACCAGCAGAACGAACAAGACCAGGAGCACGAGCAGGACCAGCAGGACCAGCAGGACCAGCAGGACGAGGAGCAGCTACAGCAAAGTAAGCACCAGCAGAAGCAGCACCGCCAGAAGCAGCAGCATCAGCTCCTCCAGAAGCAGCATCAGCAGAAGCACCACCGCCAGAAGCAGCATCAGCAGAGTAAGCACGAGCAGAAGCACCACCGCCAGAAGCAGCAGCATCAGCTCCTCCAGAAGCAGAAGCAGCAGAAGCACCACTGCCAGAAGCAGCTACAGCAGAGTAAGCACGAGTAGAAGCACCACCGCCATAAGCAGCAGCAGCAGCTCCTCCAGAAGCAGAAGCAGCAGAAACCCCAGCCGCAGAAGAGCGAGCCCGTGCTACAGAAGCCCCAACAGAAGCAGAGTGAGGGCCAGGGGGTGGGAGGATGGCCCTGTCCCTCTTGCCAGGGCTGGCAGCAGATGGCTGAGGCTTTCTCTTCTTCCCCATGGTTGTGGGGTTGCTGGCTGGCAGCAAGGCTGGCAGGCAGGCAGGCAGGCAGGCAGGCAGGCAGGCTGGCAGGCAGCAAGGCTGGCAGGCAGGCTGGCAGGAAGGCAGGCAGCAAGGCTTGCAGGCAGGCTGGCAGGCAGGCTGGCAGGCAGGCAGCAAGGCTGATAGGGAGGCTAGAAGGCAGGCTGGCAGGCGGGCTGGCAGCAAGGCTGGCAGGATGGCAGGCAGCAAGGCTGGCAGGCAGGCATGCAGGGCAGGCTGGCAAGGCACTTGATGTGTCTGGAAGCAGGTCTTTCCTCTGAATGGTGACCTGCTTGGGAGCTGCTTCCCTTTATATCCACGGGGCTGATGCAATGCATCCTCCCCACATGTGCAGTGAACGCTAGGCATCCGCTAGGCTTCCGCTCTGCATCCGCTTCATCCACTAGGCTTCCGTTGTGCATCCGCTTCATCCGCTCGGCGTCCCTTCTGCATCCGCTGTATCCGTTCCACGTCCGCTTTGCTGCGGCCCCCCGGAAGCCTAGCGGATGTGCCATCCACTCCCATCCGCTTGGCTTCCGTTCCGCATCCGCTTTCCATCCGCCCTGCGTCCTCCCCCCGTCCATTCCTTTCCGTGTTATCCACTCTGGTTATGCAAATTTTTGCCCCTTTTGAGAGCGGATAACAACGGAAGGAAAATTTTTCTCATCTGCTGTGTCCTTTTTACTAACGTTTTGCATCCGTCGGCCAGTGTGACAGGGCCTTTAAGAACCCTATCTGATATGGCAAGGAAAATGTAGGAGATGGCCAGGGTGAGCCTGAGGGAGCGGTCAAATGCATCATTAGTCTCAAGCTACTTCATGTCCACAAGAGATCTGAGTCCAGCCCACCTTGAGTTTCACTGACTCTTGTCTACCACCAATTTGCTTTGACTGTTAGTAGTTCAGATAGTTGTAGAGAGCATGAGCTTCCAATAAACCTTTATATTCATTTTAAACTACCTGGGCTTCCTACATTTGACAGGAAACTAGGCAGGAGAAAAACTGAACTAGAGGAAAAATGAAGCAACAGCTGAATGGTGTCATATTTATAATCTAAGTCATAATGAAATGAATGTAGGACACAGAGCAAAGGAGAGGATCAACACAAGTTTGGGGACCAAGCAGAAGTAGCAATATATAATAACAAAGAATAATAATGACCTAACAATTTGGAAAGAGATAAGGACGTATAAAATAATATTAGAAATGAAAATCCAGTAAATGAATTTTTTATAAATCTTTCTAATAACTTTTCTTGTGGTTTGTGAATTTTTTAAAACAAAAGTTGCAATGGTTGATGAGTATTCATGCTGAGAACTGCATAGAATGGTTGTGGGAAATTAAGGGTCTTAACTAGCATGCTTGGACAATGATAAATCATGCTTTCTATACAGCAAGGGAACAGATGATTATTCTTTTGAAATGTGGCATAACTCATTCCTTCATAGAGAGAGGGCATGATGTAAATTGAGTAAAATCATTTGGAATTATTAAACATAATGTGATATTGATAATCATGAATGAGAACATACTTGTGCTGCAGAGGCTGTGCATTTCCTTGATTAAAAGGCCTGTTTCCTGCTGGGACCTTCTCTAACACCAGGACATCTTGGTCATGTTCCTTCAATCTTACTGTGTTTGCTTCAACATCCTGAAAAAGAATTTGAACTGTCAATATGGTAGGTACTAAATGTCAAAAGAGTAGCTTGGATACAAACACTCTATAGAGGCAAATCCAGCAGAGATTTTACAGAAAGAAGAAAGGGAAGAAGCAACATTCACCCATTCCCCTTCAGCTCTCTCCACCATTCTGTTATGAGCTGATAGTTTGGAGTTGGTCGGTCCCTAAATTAAAATAAATAAAATAAAAGCATGAATAAATTAATATATTCCCTCCATTTTCAGATTCTGATACTGGAATAGAACTGGAAAAATCCTATGCCTGAAGCATTCTTGATAACTATTTTTAAATTCAGTTTCTCTTGGCCTGTAAGAAGTAACACCTCAGCAGGTTGCAGCCTCTAGCTGACCTGGCTGATTTCTGAAACTAACCAGGAGTAAATAGTTTCATGAGGATTCATTTGGGGATTCCAGAACTGTTAGTTAAGCTGGGAAATTGAAAAACCATTCTGGGGAAGAAAATAGAAATCTCTTGCCCGAAAAACCTGTGTAGCCAAGTTCACATAAACTTAAGGCTAAGTTTGTGTTTTATGATAATTGTAATGCAGGTAGTCCTCAACGAACAAACATAATTGAGCCCAAATTTTCTGTTTCTAAGCAAGACAGCTGTTAAATGAATTTTTCTCAATTTTAGGACTTTCCTACCACAGTTGTTAAGTGAAACACTGCAATTGTTAAGTTAGTAAAACGGTTGTTCAATGAATCTAGCTTCCCCGTTGACTTTGCTTGTGAGAAGGTCACAAAAGGTGACCTCCTAACCCCGGGACATTACAACTGTCATAAATATGAGTCAGTTGCCAAGCATCTAAATTTTGATTATGTGACCATTGGGATGCTGTGAAAGATGTTCATAAGTCACTTTTTTCAATGCCATTGTATGTTTGAAAACTCACTAAATGAGCTGTTGTATGTCAAAGACTATCTGTAGTAGTTTGCTCTCATGATCAATTCACTCATGATAAAACATAAATATGATGTCATCGCAACATTCAGTAGAGCTTCTCATTCAGAGAGATGACACCAAAAACATATAGACCATATAGTTTCTGCAATTCTTAAATAAATGCAAGAAACCTCAACATGCAAAGACTTGGGAGAAATGATATTTAATATGTTTACTATTCAAAGCAATGAATCATGGTTGTTTTTCTGCACACTCACCCGGAGTATCCTATTAAAGTCTTCTTTATCTACTCTCAAGAAGTGGCAGTTCTCTTCCCGTAAAACAATGGAAGCTGCTCTGGGAGCATCATTCACTAATGCTAACTTGCCAAAATCATCACCTTCGTGTAGAGTACACACCACACCCTAAAAAAAACAACAGAAATAGCAACGAAAATATATTTACAGGGGAAAATGACATAATTTTCATCTTATTCTATTGACATTTCATATACACACAATGGATTTCAAATAGTATGACAAATGCATCTGGCAGAAAATTAACAGCCAATATACTGGTGGGGAACAAAGCATGGCAACTGGTCATTATGAATACTGG
Source organism: Laticauda colubrina (assembly GCA_015471245.1). Taxonomy (NCBI): domain Eukaryota; kingdom Metazoa; phylum Chordata; class Lepidosauria; order Squamata; family Elapidae; genus Laticauda; species Laticauda colubrina. The sequence goes on along the minus strand of BLBF01000011.1, from coordinate 17,882,662 downwards.
GGGGGAAAGGGCAAAAAAATTGGAGTTAGTCTGCTGAAACTGGGTTCAGAAATGGACAGACATCTACCTCCATAAATGAAGCCAAGTTTGCCTTTTGACTCTCTTTGTAAAGTTTGGCTCTCTGTCCTTTTCCTCAAGCTTGAGTAGAAACTCAAAGCCTAATTGACCAATTACACTTTTCAGAAAATATATTTTACTTTCAGTTCTTCTGACCCATTTAAAAAGACTTTCAATCAGAATGGTCTATAATTGACAGGCAACAGCGTACAATTGTAGGATGTGATTACAAAATATTTTATTTTTTTTAATGGAAATAAAATATTATCTCCATTGAACATATGAAATAAAGGGCCATACATAATCTGATACTCATCATTTTAACTGGGGATGCCAGAAGGTGATTCAAATATGTGCATGTGTTCCACCAATTCAAGTAAAGTCTCTCATGTCTACGTCCAGGGGCCATTTATGGGAGAGGCTATGAGAGACTGGGTGAGCAGGGTCTTACTGGTGCAAAAAACATCATGGGTGTTGTGGAAGAGAGAGCAAATGCAAACCCAGGCTTTGTTTTTATACCATATTAGATATTGGTTAATCTATTTTTATTTATATATAGTTTAAATGGCAATTTTCAGTAAAATTTAGAAACTCCCTTTTTTTTCTTGAATCAGGATCTATAAAGACATCATAGGTTGCACCCAATCCTAGTAAAGCCATGTGACATTAGAAGTTCATTTTAGAACACAATTTTCATTGGCTTCCTCATATCCACTATAGTCTTGCAAGATTCACAAGAACAATATAAGAAATTGGGGAAGGAATTGGTGAAAGCCCTGTGACTTGTTTTGTACAAACCAAATTGTTTTTTCATTAGTGCCACCAATGGACTTAGCATATTGCTTCCACAACAGAAAGGAGACAGCTCCTATGGAAAACACATGGATACACATGTGTATGAAATAAAATAATATTAGGAAATTGTACAGGACAATACCTTTCCATAAATTACTACATTGACTGAACCCTTCAGAATAATATACCAAGAAGTCCCCTCTTCTCCCTGATTAAATACTGCGAAAGAAAGAAAAAGTGGTTAAGCAAAACAACTTTTAATTGTCCAAGATCTTGCAAATTCTACATTAAAAACTATTGGATTATTGACATTCCTGTGACTAGATGCACCTGAAGCAAAAGTGCCAATCTGTACCTCATTGTTCCTCCAGGAAAGATGTAGGGTACCTACGACCAGTCATGCTATTTTGCTATGGGTAGTAAATCTACAGCTACCTTTTTCACTCATTAGCAAAAATGCAATGGAACTAAATTAAATAACTGACAACTTTCTTGCCTCTTCATGACATCCAGAATCAGCTGGCTTGAAGCAATGATTTCTTTCTGCACTGGCCTGGCTTTGGCTTTTTTAATGCAACTATCTTGCAAAAGACAACCATTTCATTTAAAAATTTAGACTCAAAAGTCCACTGTGTACTTGTGAAAAGAAGCTGCTGGTGTTGCTTTCAACAATTACAGTAGAACTAAAATCCCATCTAAAGCTCAACTTAATAAGTAGCAAAATGAGATTGCAGAGTTCTGAGACAGAAAGCAGACAAATCCATTTGACTATGAGTAAAATTGCATTTTTATGTTTTTACACGTGGCAAAATTTTATTGCAAGAAAACAGCAGTGTTTCTTTAGCAACATTATAACTGTAGCACTATAGCAATTAGCTTTTTTTGTCTTATAAGAATTATTATTCTTATCTATTAACAGTTGTCAGAGCTAATTTTGGCTGGCTTTCTTCTTCATGATTCAAGCCCTACCCAAGGGCTTGGAAATCTGAATATCTAATTATGCATGATGTGCCCAGCAGTGCTGTTGTTTGTAGCTGAACCGAGGTGTTCCAAATTTAGGCAATCTGAACTCTAAGTGCTTGTGCAACGGCACTTAAGGCTCAAATAAATGATTGATACTCCTTTGACTTCTCCTTCCATGTTTTTGCAATCTCTATTTGTAAATCACAGTATTTTGCAATCTTTTCCAATTCCTCGTCTTCTATGTTACTATTTCTTGGAATGACTACAACAATAAATCAAACATGGTCCTTTGAAATGGTGTGTCTGGTGGTCACTGAGCAGTCAGAACTTCAGATCCCATTAAAGTTTTGCTTTGCTGTTTTCAACTATTTTATCTGCGATTTTACATTTCTACTAATTGTGTTTTTACAATGAACCTGTATTTTTTTGTCCCTCCCAATGTAATATGGGATGAAGACGGGCAGTTCATAAATATGAAATAAATAAAAAATATGTTTGATCATGCCTTTCAATGGTAAGCTGTCTATGGGATTTTATTACATGGTCAACAGTCTCATTTTCATTTCAAGATAATTTTCATTCTCTAGCCAAAATGTTTTTTTTTTTTAAATTTTATTTTTGCCTTGATGGCTTTGTATGTAGCACATGTTCTACAAGGAAGCACAAAGAATCCCTTCTGTATATTCCTTCTGCCATATTCTGACAACATCATCACTGTCATCAACATTAATTGATCTTGGTTTCACATGATAATCAATTCAACTGACTCTGGATTCCATAATTATATTCTGCTACAACAAATGTATTTCATTCAATTATCTATCGAATTTATTTGAGATATCATTGGAGCTTAAGGCCAAATCGGTAGAATTACAAAATACATAAAATTATGAAAATTAGATATTACACTCCAATCCCCTTAGGGCTAATCATTGCCCAGACTAAAATCCAAGTTTCAGAATCTCCAATTTCCTCCTATCCTAATAGAAATAGCCCAGTACATTTTGAGCTTTTACATTCTTGGACTTTTCAAATTGCACAGAAAATACAATTTTCTCAATTGCAGATAAGCCTAAAACTACCATTAAAAAAATCTTTACTTACAAACTGTCCCTGCTTTGGGATGTGATTCAAATACCAGAACACCTGCTAATTCTCGTTTTACCTTGAAGAAATACACACAAGCATTACATATAAATTGTTGATATCCTTGAACTGTATGGCTATCTGTAAACTGGGGAAGGGAGTGGGAAGGGAGGAAGCACCAAAATATTTCAAAAGACGTTAGGCAAAAATCTCATGTCTCCTGAAATCAGCAAAAGAGAGTCCTCAAGACGTAAATTCATGATGTAAAGCTCCATTCACAGACAAGGCTAGAATTGCATGCCAAGGAAATATATTCATTCATATAATCCATAATATGTACCAATGTATTCACATGCTAGACAATCTTTCTTTATTGTTCAGAAGTTATGGCAGCCATACCATAGTTTACAAGTTGACAAGCTTTGAGCAGGTGAGTGAGAGAGAACAAAATTTATATCCAGTTATATTTCAAATAATTCATGTTCTTTTACAATACTGCCTCCTAAAGGCTAGGTCACACCGGCCAAAGGATGCAAAACGTATGTAAAAAGGACACAGCGGATGAGCAAATTTTCCATCCGTTGTTATCTGCTCTCAAAAGTGCCCCAAATTTGCATTAACAGAGCAGACAACAATGGAAAGGAATGGACGTGGGGAGGATGTAGCGGGGATGTAAAGCGGAAGTTCGTAGGAAGCCTAGCGGATGGAAGCGGATGACACATCCGCAGGGCTTCCGGGGGAGAACAGTGAAGCGTACGCGTAGCGGACGGAACGGATGCGTAGCGGATACGTAGCGGATGACGCGGATGCATCACAGATGCCTATAGGATGCCTAGCGGATGCCTAGCGGATGCAAAGCGTTCACTGCGCATGTGGGGAGGATGAATTGCGTAAGATCAGTGGATATAAAAGGAGGCAGCTCGCAAGCAGGTCACCATTCAGAGGAAAGACCTGCTGCCAGAAACATCTTGAGAGAACACCATGGGGAAGAAGAAGAAGCCTGTGCCTACTCCTGCCAGCCCTGGCAAGAAGGACAGAACCACCATCCCACACCCTGGCGCTGACTCTGAAGCTGTTAGTGCTGCTGCTGCTGCTGCTCCTGGTGTTGCTGCTGCTGGTACTTCTGCTGCTGGTGCTGCTGGTGCTTCTCCTGCTGCTACTGCTGGTGGTGCTTCTCCTGCTGGCGCTGCTGCTGCTGGTGGTGCTGCTGCTGCTTCTCCTGCTGCTGCTGCTGTGATGAACCAGGCCCAAGGCCCTGAAAGCCCTGCTGCTGAAGGCCCTGAAGCCGCTGCCAGAGGGAGGAAGAAGCAAGGCAAGGAGAAGGGGGAGAGGAAACAGTACTCCATTTCCGAGGACCATGAGGAGGAGGTGCTGGAATGGCTGAGGGAGAACGAGTACCTGTGGAGGAAGGGCCACAGGCTCTATACCGACACCAAGCGGAAGCAGGCAGCATGGAGACAGAAGGCAGAGAGCCTGGGATACACTTCAGATGTACTCCTGGGGTGGTGGAAACATATGCACACCTGGTATGGCAAGCTGCATCTGAAGAGATCCGGGCAGGCCGCTGTCAAGTTCACTGACCGGAAGACCTATGTCATGGCCAGGTGCAGCTTCCTGGAGGGTGAGATCCGCCACCGAGGAGCAGCCCCTCTATCAATCCTCTCCCTCAGACAGCCCACAGAGAGCCACTCCTCTTCCAGCCAGGAGACAGCTACCATGTCCAGGCAGGTGTCTTTGGAGGGCCCCATGACAGAGACCCCCCCACAGCTGCACTCCCCATGCCAGAGGACATGGAGGATCCCCTGTCTCAGATGGAGCAAGAAGAGGCAGCCACCAGAGACCAACCCACACCCACCCCCAGGTCCACCTCCACAGAAAGCAGGCAGAGAGGCAGACCGGAGGGACAGAGCCACACTGTCCTCTTGGAGATCATGGACACAATCAAGGCAAGCACAGATTTCCTCTCCCAGCTGGTCCACTTTGACATACCATCCTCCAAACACAAGCCCTTCATCACATATGTGAGCCAGACCCTCATGGACATGCCCGAGGCCCAGTACCAGGCGATGAAGGAGAGGATCACAGCTCTTCTGCACCACCCTCCAGGCCCAGCTGAACCTGCTCCTACCCACTCCAGGTCTGCTCCTCCACCCCAGCCAATGTCACAGCCCTTCCATGGATTTCAGCAGCCTCTCACCTACCAAGCCTACCACTACCAGGACTTCCCCCAGCAGAGGCAGCCCTTCCCAGTCCAGACCCAGATTCCTTGGACGCCACAGATGCCTCAGCTGACCCAGCTGCAGACCAGACAGCCCCACTACACTCCTCCTTCCTCCACCACACAGCCAAGCCCTTCCTCAGAACATCTGTCATCAGTCTTGGGCCTCACATCCCAGGTCCTTGACAACATCACGGGACTGAGTCAGCTCTCTGAGAGCTTCCTGCACACACAATCTCCTGTTGTACTCTCGGGGCCAGGCACCCCAATGGCGCCTCAGACCAGCACTCCAGCAACAGCCACCTCCACAGTCCCTGGCCCCTTTCCATCTGAGACCATGGGCATGCCTCAGAGTGACTGAAAAGAGTGCCAGAGACTGAGTTGTTACCTGCTCACCTTATCTTTGCTTAAAGACACTTTACTTGGGGCATTTTGCTTTTTAATAAAGTCATACAGTTTGTTTTTAATAAAGGTTATCTTTGCTTCACACACTTGGTTCATTTTTTTTACTTAATAAAGTGTTGGGGAAAACTTTGAAAAAAGGGCTAAGCCTTTGCATGCTTGTGGGATGGGTCAGGATAGCTGTGGGATGGATAACTGTGGGATGGGTAATGATAGCTGTGGGATGGGTAAGGATAGCTGTGGGATGGATAGCTGTGGGATGGGTAAGGATAGCTGTGGGATTGGTAAGGATAGCTGTGGGATGGATAGCTGTGGGATGGGTAAGGATAACTGTGGGATAGATAAACCTCCAGTGCAAGCACAGTGGGACTGTATGGTCCACCTTCCCAGCTGCCACACATATGGCCCTTTATTATCAATAACAATTTAATCATTGAACCACACATTTCAACATAAACAAAACTCTTTATTAATGCCCTATTCATTGTCAGGCCACTCAACATACAAGGCACAATCTCATCAGTGTGATGAGACAGGCTGAAGGAAGCATCCATTAAGCATCTACCATCCTGTCTTGCCACTCCACTGCTCCAGCTGGGGAGTTGCACCAATGATTCAGGAGGTTGCGCTGCTTCTTCCCTCCATGTGAAGCTCTGTTGGGGCCTTGCACATCCACAGTGTCTATCAGGTTTAGTCCTTGCCTCCATTCACCAGGCTCCATGTCCCCATTGCCTTGTTGGTGGTCCATAAGCCTGTTCTGCAACACTGGATAGCAGGTGCGCATGAGATTTTGCAGGATGCAGCAAGCTTCCACGATGCTCCTCACAGTTTGTGGGCGATGCTGCATGGTGGTGAGAAGTACCTGGAACCTGTTGGCCAGGATGCCAAAGGCGTTCTCCACCACCCGTCTTGCCGTGGACAGCCTGTAGTGGAAGATCCTCTCTTCACGGGTGAGGTGTCTGGAACTGTAGGGCTTCATGAGGTAGGTTCTGAGGGAGAAGGCATAATCACCCACAATGAAGTAGGGCACATCTTGTGTGTCGTTGGGTAGGGGGTCTGAATCTGGGAAACCCATGATGAGGTTGCATTCCAGCCCACCCTTGAGGTCACTGGCGTTGTATATCTGGGCATCTGAAGCTGAACCCATTGTCTGAAGCATCGATGTACATGAACTTGTAGTCAGCATCAACCATGGCAAAGAGGATGATGCTGAAGAAGCCCTTGTAGTTGAAATAATTGGACCCCGAGTTGGGTGGAACTTTGCAGGCCACGTGGTTCCCATCTATGTCTCCAACAGTGTGGGGAAAGTTCCACCTCTGATACCACTGCTCTGCAACTTTCCTCCAGCCTTCTTCAGTGGTGGGACACTGGAGGAGCTCCTCCACATATTCTTCGATGATGGCCTGCACCACTTCTCTGACCACAATGCTGATGGTGTTGTGTGGCACCCTCCAGGCATACTGCATGTTTCCGTATGTGGTCTCAGAGGCCAGGTGGCGCAGCGTCAGTGCCCCCTTCAGTCCAGGGTCCAGGCTGGGATGGAAGCTGGTGTTTGCCTTGGTTAACCTGGGTCTCAGAAGCTCCACAACTTCGTCAAACATGGCTGGTGGCATCCTCATGAAGTGCTGGAATGTACGAGTGTCTTCATTCCTCAGCTCCACCATCAGCTTGTCATAGAGTCCAAACTCCGCTCTTCTCCCGATCCATCGTCGGACCCAGACAGTTCTTGGATGTCTCCTTCTTCTCTTTGCGTAGAAAAGGTGAAACAGTCTGAAGAGGGCTTGGTTCTGGTGTTGAATTATGGCGGCTACCAAAAGGAGTGTGCGATGATCCATGGTGGAGATCAATGGATGATGTGGAAGAACAAGAGCAAGGCTGAAGATGTCTGCACACCAGGGCTGCTGGATTGAAAGTGAGATCCAGGTGATTTCCTCCCCCTTTTTATAGGAAATGTCGGTTTTCCGCTAGGTGTCCTTCCACATACTCTAGGCATCCTCCAGACATCCTAAATATCCAAGATACGTCCCATATACGAACGTTTTGTTCATTTTAATGCTTTCTATACGAGATGCATCCGCTTTCATCCTTTCTATGTCCGTGCTACTCACGCTGTGTGGATGTTCCGCGTACCTTTCGCTTCCTCCCTCTTTCTGCTTTCCGCTGGAGCGGATGTGAGTTGCGCGGATGGCCAGAGGATGCTGAGAGGATACATCGGACGTGTAACGGATGACAACGGACGTAGAACGTTTGTTGCCCGTATGTGTCGCGGATGTAGATCATACGCAGCGGAAAGTTCATCCGCTCAGAAAGTTTTGTGCAGCTCAAAACTTTTTGAGCGGATGAAATAGCAGTAGACGGATGTTTGACGGATGAAGCGTATGCAGTGAGACGTACACAGTAAGTACACAACGGATGCATCGCGTTTTCCAATGGATGGCAAGCTTTTTTGTCCGTTTTACATCCTCTTTGCATCCGTTGGTTCAGTGTGACAGGGGCTTTAGAAGACAAGTCTTGAGCTATCCTATCTTGATCTTCCTGAAGAAAGCTGTATGTTTTACATTCTCTGCATTCCTGCTATCCTGTCTAATGTTTCCCACAAGTCAGACTTGGGTATACCTGCTACCACAGGACTCTGACACTCCACTATATTTATTGTGGACTGAAAGAGAAAATTATACAGAACACACAAGAGTCTGAAAAAATCCCAGATAGACTAATGTTTGATTGTAGTAATCTATGGCAATGCATTGGTACCATCATATATTCGAACAGAAGACATAATCTCTTGCATTAATGAATAATATAATGACATAAAATATATTCACATTCAATGAGTATTATGAATGTCTGCGTTCTCATAGTCTTCTCTCCCATATGAGAAAAAGCAGTGGATAGGTTGGACCTTTTAATTGTTTCTTCCCTGTCCAAAACAGCCATGGAATATCTGCATGTATTTGCCAATAATACTGGGAAGAACAAGATGAACATGTATGTATGTATCTTGCTTTAGGGAGAGAAGTTCCCTCCTGGAAGGTATTCCCTATAAGCAGAACTGCTGAGTCTAAATAGCAATCTTAACAATTAAATCCATCCGAAAAAAGAGCCTTCAACAGCCTGGAATTGGATCAGAGAAAGATCAAGCCTGTAGCTTTAATGGTTATCATTTCCCCCCCAGAGATGTTGATAAAATAAACAATAACTCTTTCCAAATCTTCACCTCTATTCATCTGTATGGAGCTTACACTTTTATGGCCATCTTAAAGAAACAGAAGGCAGAGGAAAGTTTGGAATGTTACTATATGCAACCCATATTTACAAAGAGCTAGTCACAAATCATCCTTAGGCTGCCTGCCTATCTTAAGTTAATAAAATATTTTTAAAACTCACTGTTGTTGAAAGATGAGATAAAGCTTTAATGTGCAAAAGTTCTTCATAAATAATTTCGAGATCATCCGCAGTTCTCTGGCCAGGTCTATTATAAAAGATAAATACACAGCCATTATGTTACATTGCAAATGGTTTGATTTTCAATCATATTGTTGGTTCAAGAAATTATATAAATGACCTCAACTCAAAGTGCTACCATAGACAATATTCTGCAATCTACTGTAGTATCAAGAGAGAGGGGGCTTGCTTTCAGTCTTGTCAATTAACAGAGACCCAGGAAGCCTCTGTTGCTGTCCCATCCCTTTGGAACAGCCTCCCCCCCACCCCCGAGTGCTGTAGCCCCCCCCCCATGCTCAGCTTCAAACAATTTCAAAAAACCCTTGTTTTTTCCTAGGCTTTGGGACAGGATCTTTCTGATTACCCCCTTTTAATTGGGCCCAAGTATGTTGAATGTTGTTCCCTCAGTTGACTGTTCCTTTTAACTTAGTGAGGCTGCACAGAGTCCTTTCTGAGCTGGGCTGCCTAGAATTTCATAAATAAATACATAAAGTCTGCAATTGTGATTATTCAGGGGTTCATAGCACACCTGATTTCTGTACTTGCCTCATGCAGATGCTGCTTCATTTACTATTAGGACTGATGCACAGTCATATGGTGAACAGTAAAAACTGGTACAAACAGTGTAGAACATGTGGTTTCCCTCCATTGTTCTTCTATGCAGTTTCCTATCCTTCTAACTAGATCTGAGAGTCCCCTTTTCGAAGTAAATTTCAGGAGTTCATGGAAACAATTCTAACTGCAAAAAACTAAATGGATTCCACTTAGTATTTATCTATTTGTACACTTAACCTCCAGAATACAGTAAAAACAAGTCAATGTGTTTTGCTACCATTTCTGTTCTATAGAGATTTTATGTCATCTATCATGAATAATTGTTTTTAATTAAACTGAATTTATTTGAAATTCATTAATTTATTTCAATGTATGGAACTGATCAATTATACTTCATCTGATTGGGTACCAACCCTAACAATAAGTAAAATATTATTTTCATGAGCCAATAGTAGCAGACTGAGCATATATCAGACCTGAGTCAACTAAGAAAGAATACTTGCCATTAGCACTGAAGTTGTTTACATAGTGCTCACTCAGTTGTTTATGAGTGTTCATTCACAAAATAGTCTTACATCTTCCAATTTGAAAGAGATGCAGGACTCCATCCTATGGATGTAGGAAAATAATGTCTTTTCTAGAGAGAAAAAAAATCTAGAAAATGTTGGAGATCTTTCAGACTAGTATAAACCAGACCCAAACTTGCTTCATGTCCATATCCAAATAAGATCATCCAGGTCTAGCAACCTGCTAAGATAGAAAAGATATCCAAGGAATGCCAAGACTATATGCTAAACCAGAAATTAAAAAAAAAAAAATCTGAGAAGGTAGGGACAAATGTCTTCCAGGAAACTGCATAGTCATAGTAATCACAAGGAAGAGAGCAAAGGTCACAGGAGACTAAAGGTGTTCATCTGTTAAATTAAATTCCAATTCAATCCAGTAATAAGCTTTTCTTTTGTGCAGTCACAAAATAAATTTGTGAAAACTACTTTGCCCTCCAAACTACAAATTCTGTTCAGAGCTAAAAAGAGCTGATTATGCACAATACACACACAACATACACAAGTGAGACATATCTCACTTGATGGTGTGACATTCAGGGATATATTTGGGAGGAATAAACCCTTAGACATGAAGCCATTTGAATAATTCTGAGCTACTCATTTCAGTTTTTGCTGGGAAACGTCTAACCAGGCAGGAAGGAAGAATCAAGTAGGGAATTAGCCTTGAATTGTTGTACAGCTATAAGAGATCCAGAATTGACCCCTGCCCCCTCCAAGCTCACTGGAATCATATCTATCTTTCCCAAGGAAAGGCTATTAGTCCTGGGGAAATTCCTGTATTATAGGCAGAATATATACTGAAGTAGTAAGCTGAACTCTACACATGCGGATCTGGTTACTTGCCCTGACAATCTTAGGAAGAAGGCCATGGCCAAACCATTTCTGAAAAAAGTTGCCAAGAAAACAGTACAGACCTATGTATGCAATCACTAAGAATCAGGGTTGACTCAAAAGATGTAACACGCCCATACACAGTCAGGCTTCACACCAGGCACAGCTTACAAATATGCCAACACTGTGTTTCAGAACATGGTTCTCTGAGCTGAGCAGATTTTCCTGGATGCAGAATTTTAAAAGTTTCTTCCTTCATACGCTGCTTGACAGAGGTTTATTTATTTGAGAATCACAGATGATAATGTATGGAGAAAGTAGGGCTGCTCTCTAAAATTCAGGAGTTACTTGTTGCACGTCCTCTGTGTCTTCACACAGTTCTCTTGAAGTAGACATCTCGCCATCCATACAATGGACACTCTCTCCCCCAAATAATCTAAATCAGATCCATAATTCCTACATTGAAAGCATAATGGTGAAAGCATAATGTCAAGATATCATCATGCAAAGGCCATGAGTGATATATTTGCATCAAGCTTTGGGATGTAAGTATGAAATGTCAACATATGTGTGATGACATCACTATGCGTGTATTGTTATTTTGGCACACTGTGTTTTGGCATCAGTGCCACTGCTCAGAATGACTAGTTGTAATTGAAGAACAAACAAACCACTACAAATACTGTGACATTCTAGTTTGCCTCTTAGAAAATCAAATGGGTAGCAAGCAAGATAGAAACCATCATCATACAACAACTGCCTATTTCAGTAACACGTCCAACATGTTCCAGTAAACCAACATTTTTGCTAAACAGCTAAATCAAATTCATATTAAAAAATTTAAAAAATCCATTTTGGTTGTCACTTTTGAATCGCACGGTAATTTTTAAAATAGAAGTCACATCGTTCGCACAGTTTTTCGGTGCATGAAACAGATTTGCATTTCTTAATACATGCATCATTAGAACCAGGCAGCTTTGTTTGTAGCACTTTCTTAAAAAAAAAAAAGCTAATTTTATATTTAGAGCAATGTATGTTTTTTAATAAAAAGGAGGGGGCACCCCTACCAATAGCAACCAGAGTCTGCCAATTTTCTCTTTGCCTTTTTTATTCTATTTTTTTTAACACTACAGACATTATTTTATCATTTGACAGTTAAAATGTTGCAGTGTAATAAATAAAGAAACTTTAAAGTTCTCTGTCAAAACAAGTGACACATTTTGCAAGTGTGTTTCAAATTCAAAACAATAGAAAGCACCTTTTAAAGCAGCAGTGCCATTATACAATCAAATGCTCAAAGTAATCTTTTCAGCATTTTTAAAAAAATAAAGAAAAAATACATTATTTCTTTCTTGGTAATTATATGGATTTTGCAACCTCTTGAAGAATTGGAAGTCAAAGGCAGCAGCTGTGGTAATTTACAAGCAGAGAATATTTTTCAAATCAACCCAGAGCCAATATCCTTCCTGTGAACTTTAATAATAGGATAATGATAATAAATATGTATCTGGACTGTTCCACAGACTGAAAATCACTGCTAACTTGGTGGAAAACTTTTTGCACCTGGAAAGTTAATATTCAATGAAGATTAGCCTTGACTCTTTCTGCCTAAAAATATTTTTTCACCCAGAGAATACTTTGTACAGCAGAAATTTCCATCATATAGTAATAAGGCATGTTAAAAAGATACAGTGTAATTATACGTTCTTGGCAACCAAGCCCATGAATATACCTGATTTAGTTTAGATCTTTTGCAAAGCAAAAGCAAAGCAAGCATATCTTCTAGCAAAACAAGCATATCTGAGTTACCATTTCAATCAGGTTTTTTTGCATTGTTTCTAATAGCTAAATACCAAAACTGCACATTCCCTGCCAAGCATACATACAGCTGAAAGGTTTAAATCAAAGTCTCAAAAACAATAATCTATTAACCATCTTACGGCTTCCTAAGAATCATCCTCATATGAGCATCGGGTCCAATCTGAGCAAGCAGGAGGATGGTGTCTTGTAGCTCTTCGTCACATTCCTTCTTTTCTTCCTCAGTTGGTATCACTGGGGCATCTTCATGCTCATCGTCCAAAAATCGATAAAATAAATATTTGTCCTGGAAATACTGCTCTTGGTCCACTGAAAGCAGCAATAGGATATAAAAGATTATGGTAGAAAGCTTTATTATCTTCAACACCATTAAATGATACAGACCTGCAGTTCTCAGCAAGCAAGGCAGGGCTCTTTATGGAAGTCCAGCCAGTTGCCAGAAGACTGCTGGACTTCTCATAGAGCTCGCCTGTGCCAGAAGAGAATGTCAATGCTGGTGATTCAATACATTAACAGACAACATGCTCATTACTTTGTGTTGGATGTCAGTCATGAAAATCTATGACTCTGCCTTGTATCTGACTCCACTTACGTGAGCTTTAAATATCTCTCTTCTACTGCAAAATTTTTCGGGAATGACTAGATGACTGACATGCTATTTGGATGAAAGAGCTGTTTGGATTAGTTTAATCTCAAATTATAAATTCAGTATCCACACCAACCAAATTTCCATTAAAAGTTTTCACGAAGTTTCAACTTCGCAGGAAGTTTTAGAAAAGCCGCTTTTGCAATCTAGCACTGTTCACTCAAAGGTCCTTTTTCAAGAGGCAACTGGACTTCCTTGTTTTTCTTTGAAGACATTTCGCTTCTCATCCAAGAAGCTTCTTCAGCTCTGACTGGATCTACTAGTATTGTTCAGTACTTTTTTAAAAAACCAGTTTGGGTGTCTGAAGGCTCTCTAAGAATATGATCTGATGTCGAAGTGGCTCTGTGGTGGAACCACCAAGTGAAGAGGAGGAGACAGTGTTAGAGGGAATAAAAAAGCATTCCAACTTAGAGTCCAGTTGGAGGAGGAAACATCTTAGATCTGACTATTGGTCCCTTTTAATGTGCTTATCCTCTATTGATAATAATTCTCCTAGAAACAGACTGTATCTCTGAACACTGGAATAATTAGATCTCTCAAGCATCATAATTTAAAGTACAGCTTATGAACTTCAATAGATTTCCATTGCCTCCTTGTACTAAGGAGCATATGTTCTGGATTTCCCAATTCTAAGCTTCACTTACCATGATTGAGAACACTTTCCTCCAGCAATACTTGCCACATGCCCACAGCCTGGGTCCGTAAATGAACACAGGAACTCTGCTGCATTATCCAGTCTACCAGTTCTGTTCCTACACAGCACTGTCTAAAAGATGGGAACAATATCAGTAGTGTCAGGCACAAAATATTCAGCAAAACATTGTTGTTACTGCTGCTGCTGCTGCTGCTGACATATTTATGGATTGACATTCTTTCAAGAGTGCCAGGCAGCTATCTCCACTCAGAAATGGATGGAATCTACTACAAGTAGTCCCTGACTCAATAAATGTTCAAAAGTTATGACAGACTCCCTCCAAACTTTTGACAGCTGCCCCCTTGATCATGTGACCACATTTGGGGCACTCGGCAAGTAGCCCACATTTATGGCTGTTCGCAGCATCCCTTTGTCACATGATAGCAATTTATGACATTTTTGCCAAAACCCACAGTTTACTTTTGGGTTTTGGGAAAAATACACCCTAGTGAACAATGGATTTGCTTTATGATCCTTACATTTACTTAAAAATTGCTGCAAAAATGCCATAAATGTTGGTCACATGATAACCTGTATTCTAACCAGGGGTGGGTTTCTACCAGTTCGCACCTATTCACTAAAACCGGTTGTTAACATTCTAAGCAGTTCAGACAACCAGTTGTTAGAAGAAATTACTGGCCTAATCCTGTAAGGAAGGCAGGAAGGAAACATTCTGGTGTTGCTTACAGAAACTGCCTCTCCATTAACCCTAATTACATCCTTGGCAGGATGAGACTTCCTGTCTCAGGAACATCTCTGGAGTTTTTTCCACCTACTTTGCTAGTACTTTGCTTGTGTGGAGGGACCATTTAAAGTTACAATGGCACTGAAAAAAGTGACTTATGACCGTTTTTCACACTTATGACTCCACAGTCATGAGAGGCCAGGCAAGGAGATGCGTGCCACGATGTGAGTGATGTTGAGTTGGCCACACCCAGCCAGTCACATGACCACCAAGTCATGCCCACCAACTAAGCCATGCCCACAGAACCGGTTGTTAAAAAATTTAAATTCCATCCCTGATTCTGTCACAATTTACGATTGTAGTGTGCTAACTCCATTATAGTTGTCAATAGAGACTTTACATGTATGAATTGAATTCATCCTATACTTGCAGATTTCTGTTTTCCCAACAGACTGACTACCTGCCATCCAATTCTTCTTCGCAGCTCCTAGGAAGGGTTTCACATAGCCCAGTTTCATAGAATTAGACTGGGATTTATTTCCTATCTGGGAAAAGGCCTTGATTCAGTTTTGCTGAAATGCTGCCTTTGCAGGGTTTGTTGAACCCATTTCATATAGCTTGCAATGTATACCACCTGACAGGGTTTTCTTCTGCTGTGCAGATTTCACATCATAATAAACAAAATGCGTTGAGATTTCTGAATCTGGCTGCTACAAGTTTTAAACATTAATCTTCCATGCAGCCACCCACAGCAGTCATGGAGGAGACTATCTTTCAAACTGTCAAACAAATATACATAAATGCAGGCAGATAAACGCATGGACAATAGATATATGAAAATACTAGAAACTAATTTGCCTCCCAGTTTTATCAAAGGATGGTGAAAGGAGGTTTGTTAATTTAGACTGTCCAGTTTCACACTAGATATAGTAACATGTACTTCAAAATAAGTCTGCCGTTTTGGGTTTAACTTCTAGGCCTTTTCTTTCCATCTTTTCAAATGAATGGAAATTTGGGCAATTTGATTAAAGCTTTGAAATCAAGAGGCATCTGCACAAAAGTAAACTAATGGTTCTGATTGGCCTTAAAACCGTTGGTTTAAATTTTATTAACTTCATTCTTTGTACAAGAAGTACTAGAAACATTTAAGACAGGACATTCAGTGACTGGATAGCTTGAAATCAAAAAGATGATCAGCGATTGGCTGGCATTCTCTACGGTTTGTAGGAAAACCCAGTTTGCTGATAGGATACTGGATGGAACATTGATTGATCAGTGATCTCAATGAGTTTCAGACTCAGAAACATACAGTTAGTGTTTGCTTAACAACTGGAATGGAAACTGTCGCTAAGCCATAAACAATTAGTATGTCCTCTTTTCGTCCCATTTGTTCTCCTTTTCAATGGTCCTTGTCCTCCTTTGTCTGTTTAGATATGTGGTAACCTTAGTTGCAGAGATGCTATTCGACCAGTTCGCACCTATTTGGCCGAATTGGTAGAGGTTATTAGGCATGGGTCGCCGAACCAATGGCAATCCCTGGCTGGCCATGCCCCCAACCCGGTCATCCGGTCGCTCACTTGCGATCGTTCTTCTAGCTTTCCGCTCCTTACGTCCTCTTTCTCCCTGGGGGAAAGGAAGAAAGGCATGGATGCTGCCCATGTGAGTAAAGTGCTTGGAGTGAGAAAGAGTGCGGTCTGACAGAGGGAGTTATTATTTTTAATTGTTCCATTATTTATCATGTGTTAATATTTTACACTGTCTCTACACCTAGAGTGATTTTTCTGCCTTTCTTTTGCCCAGGGCTACCACATATTTTTCAGGGTTTACATGCATTCAATGTCAATAGTCCAGAGCATAAAATACACATGTGTTTAACAAGAGTTGAAAGGGATCTTGGAGGTCTTCTAGTCCGACCCCCTCAGGCAAGAAAACTGAGGATGCCAAACTCTGAGTAGAAATCCTGGGAAAGGTGTCAGAATAATACTTAGAAGGGACCTTGGGGTGAACCCTATACCATTTCAGAGAAATGGCTGTCCAGTCTTTTCTTAAAAACTTCCAGTGATTGAACACCCAGAACTTCTGGAAGCAGGCAGTTCCACTGGTTAATTGTTCTCACTAACAGGAAGTTTCTCCTTAGTTTTAGGTTGCTTCTCTCTGTTCAGTTTCCATCCATTGCTTCTTGTTTACATTATGCTTTTTTGGAAAATACATTGTCCCCCTTTCTTTGTGGCAGCCCCTTAAAAGCCTGTTGCCTATCACACTCTTGAGTAAAGCATGTGAGTCATTTCACCCTTTCAATGGTCCATGAAAGTTCATCTATAATAATGCAGATAATAAAGTCAAAAAGGTGAACAACATTTTTACAGAACTATAGATAAGTTGAGGCTGAGTGACAAGGAATGGCTGGGAGGGGAGGGGCCAGGTGAGGCACCCCTTGATGTGACATTGAGTTGGCCACACCCACCCAGTCACATGACCACCAAGCCATACCCACCCAGTCACATGACCACCAAGCAGCCTACTCAGTCACATGCTCATTAAGCTACATCCACCCAGTCACATGACCACAAGCCACACCCACCAAATAAGCCACGCCCACACAACCGGTAGTAAACAATTTTGAATGCCACCACTGCTTAGCTGAGAACATTTGAAATTGGCAGACAATGAGGATCATGTAAAGAAATCATGAGCTGTTAATGTTTTAAGTGTGGGCATTGTGAATAACAAACCAACAGAAAGCCTCAGCGTATTCTTGGCTGCAGGAATCTAAAATGTCATGGCCTGACATCAAAAGCCCTCCTCAGATAAGAAAGAGGATTAGAAAGGCCCCATATAGACCCTGCGCTAGGTAGCAGCAATCTAAGATTAACAACTGTCTCCCCAATCCTGCCCTAGGTCCAACAGACCCTGTCTAAATTAAGAGCCTCCTGAGAACATTGATTTTTTTTTATGAAGGGCCAGAAATATATCTATCAACAGAATAAGTTTTTATAATTTTAAACAATAACAGTTATTTCTTCAGGGTGAGAGCTGCAGCTGATTATTATTATTTTTTGAATGATATACCAAAGACAGGCGCCTAAACATTTCAGTGAATACACTGGAATCTAGGGGTGAAAATAAAAAAGGGGAAAGTTATGGCAGTGTAATTGATGCCTACCCTTTTGTGAAAAGAATTTCAGTGCAGATTTTTTTAAATAGGTGGAGTTTTGATCATGCTGCCACAACTACTGTTTTGCCTTTTTTTGACCACTCCCCTGGATACCAGTGAGGGGATTTATCCAAGAAAAAAATGCATTTATTTTTATCTTAACTTAATTAAGGTTCTAAAAGTTGTTGAGAAGTTCAAGGAGATGCATTAAAAACCTGGGTGAGGGGAACTTCACCTGACTTTAGTTGGGCAGTAAAGTTTTGATTCAAAACATAAATGACACATGATACAAATATATTAAACTATGCTGTTAATATTCTAGGCTCTTTTCAGAAAAATGTAACACAAAATCTCTGGTTAATATCGCTTCTAAGGAATAACAACTTTTCTATTTATAAACATCCGTTGTCCCAGAAAACTAGAGGTTTTGTTTACTTAAACCAAACCTGACACAGTTTCAAAAGGATTGTGATTCATTGCTATGTATATTCATTGCTATGTATGTATATATTGTAAAGCAAGAGTATTTAACAATGCAAATATAATCATCTTGTTTCTCAGACAATAGCCTCATCACACGTAAACTACCATTTCAGTAAGAGAGACAAAGAAAATAGGAATATGTTGACATTGCTGAACT
Organism: Laticauda colubrina; assembly: GCA_015471245.1. NCBI lineage: Eukaryota > Metazoa > Chordata > Lepidosauria > Squamata > Elapidae > Laticauda > Laticauda colubrina. The sequence goes on along the minus strand of BLBF01000011.1, from coordinate 17,864,108 downwards.
GACATAGCAACCTAAGCCTGTACTTCAATTGATGAAAACATACCCATGAATTAAAATAAGACCAAATGCTTGCTGCAAACTTCACTACAGGTAGGACTTGAGTAGAACTTCCATTACTAAGCAATGCAATTGTTAAGTGAATCATCACGGGACCTTGCCCAATTTTATGATTATTTTTGCCATGTTTGTTCAGCAAATCACATGTTTGTTAAAACAAATCTAGCTTCCTCCACTGACTTTTGTTTGTTGAAAGCCTCCTGGGAAAGTTGCAAATCATGATCACATGACTGCAGGGACATGATGATTGTAAGCGTGAGAACTACTCATTTTTTCAGTGCCCCGTAACTTTGAACAGTCACTAAATAAATGGTTATAAATCAAGGATTATCTGTGACCCCCTGGAAGGACATTGAAAGACATTTGTCCAGCAGCTTTGTTACAGACATTAATTAGCAAATAAAGGCGATGGCTACTTACTTTTAAATTTGTAAAACATTTTAGAGAGAGAATGTGACTGATATATTGCATGAGCTTATAAAAAAAATGCAGGCATGTATAATACAACACACAATGCTTGATGACCAGTCACTTCCAGTCTGTTATTCTGATGATAGTTCACATGTTGAATGAAAGGTTGATTAAACAAAATCCAGATTGCGTACCTTGATTCTAACTTTTTTAAAAAAATTCTTACAATTAATAACTCCTAAAATACATTTTATACGTTCTCCAAAGTAGAAAAAGGAACCCAAATGATATTTAATTCATTTTTTCAGTGCTTTGAGGAAGCTAGAAGTCACTAATCTTAGTACAGTAGAAGAAAGGATAGAAATCTGTGTTTAATTCTTATTCTGCCAAAAATAAACCTGTTTCAGCAAGGCACTGCTGCCACCAACAGGATCCATAAAAGAACAATGTTACATATGCATAGTTGCTCAAATACACAACAGACAATAAAAATATTGCCTGTTGCATGTTTAATATACACAATGCATGTATTTTACATTGCAATCTATATGGAAACATACATAAAATACTGACAATGCAGCTCTACATTATGTCTATTCAAAAGTAAGGCCACTAAGTTAAAATGTTTCTCCTAATAACAACTTGGGAATTTGGTTTCCTTCCACATATTGTTAGATGTTAGTTCCCATTATTTCCAGCCATTAGCAATTTTGGCTGGATATCCTGCCTTGGTACTTAGGATTGTAGTTTGAGGCTAAGTTTGAAGAGAAAGGCCCAATTTAAATATAGTCTACTTGGTTTAAGGAAAGTATACACAGATGGCACTTCAGACAACCATGGTCTTCTTTGACTCAAGATGCCTGAATTATGTTTGATGAATTAAATCTTCAAACAGCCCAGAATTCAATGTGCTGTAAACCACAGTTTTCAAATGGCTAAAGCATGCTGGAGATCTACAATATTGCCAATAATTCCAATATTTGGAAACCTGAAAGGATCCAAAAGTATTATGAAAAATCACAAGATGATACTCAAGCAAAAAATGAATATTATATTTCCCTCATGGTACCTGTAGGTCTTCAGGTGGTACTTCCGGTCTCTTATCATGTGAGGAGCACGGGAGAGGATTGTACTCCGTAATACTTTTCCAGCTCGGAGGATTTTTTCTGATGGTACCTGAAGAATGAGGAAGACAGTAAAGCTATGTCACATTTCCATGAAAAACATGAACAATCCTTTCATTCTTACCTAGGAGAAACCTAGCACATGTGACAAAACCAAGAAACATAAGAAATATAAGCTTCATTATTGTAAAAGTGTAAGTTTTAATATGGAGCAAATAATAGCAATACACAAATAGATTGCCATCACTTTCTTCTGTAATGTTTTTTGACTTCCCAATCTAGGCTACAGCTTTTGGATTTCCTATTGTCTCCCATTCAACTATTTATCAGCACAGATCCTGTTTATCTTTCCAAGATCAGCCAAGGTCATCTAGGTGTGCTCAAGAGGTTGGTTTAACTTTAAATCAAAACATTTTCATTTTTATTATTGTCTCCCTGTCTTAAAAATATCAGAGCTTGTCTGATGAACACACAGGGCTCTATAACTATGAAGTAAACAAAGCACAATAAATCTCACTTTCCCAAGGAATGCAACAGACAGAAAAGAACCATCACTGTACTCTATTTACAACTTATGATAATTTCAAATGATGTTTCAGATACATGTAATTGCTAATGCATGGTATCTACACATTTTGTCAAATAATTAATAGGCAATACAGGAGAAGAATAAAAGACACACATGTCCTCAGTGCACATACAAACCATATGAGCACTCATATACTGTAATTGCATTGTTTTTGTTAAAACCAATGATAAAATAATATAGTGGTCTATTTAAACAATGCAAAGGAACTAACCACAGTAAATTACTTAGAAATCTTACAATAAGCATCTCTGTTATGTTAGCATTGTTAAAATTTGCTGATTAGAGAATTACAATATAAATTAACTTAGTTTTTCTGAGTCTGTTGCATCTGTGATTCCTTATTACCTCTGAAATGGATTTAGATGAACAAAGGGGAACATGCTGGTGAGTGAAAAAGGTCTAAACAATAAATTGAAATAAAAAGGTATCATGGACAGAACACAAATGTGGATGTGACATCTTAAAGAATGTAGAAATTAATATATTAAAACTAAACAAGATAGTGATAGCAATGGCACTTAAGACTTATATACCACTTCATGGCCCTCTCTCTCTAAATGGTTTACAGAGTCAGTGTGCTTCCCGCAACAATCTGGGTCCTCACTTTACCAACCTTGGAAGGATGGTGAGTCAACTTTGAGCCGGTAAGAATTGAACCGCTGAACTGCTAGCAGTGTGGTGTGCTTATGCATGCCCACTACAGACCTCTTAGGAAAGGGGTGAGGTCAATAGTAGACAGTCTAAGGTTAAAGTGTTTGGGGAAAAAAACCACAGAGTCAGGTAGAGTATTCCAGACATTGACCACCTTGTTGCTGAAGTCCTATTTCCTGCAATCAAGTTTGGTGCAGTTAACCTTGAGTTTGTATCTATTGTGTGCTCTTGTATTGTTGTGGTTGAAGCTGAAGTATTGACAGGTAGGGCATTGCAATGTATAATTTTATGTAGGATACTTAGATCGGACTGAAGATGGCGCAGTTCTTGGTTGTCTATGTCTAAAATTTCAAGTCTGGTGGCATAAGGTATTCTGCAATGAGTAGAGGAGTGGAGAACTCTTCTTGTGAAATATTTCTGGACTTTTTCAATTGTATTAATATCAAATACATAATGTGGGTTCCAGACTGATGAGCTGTATTCGAGTTTTGGTCAAGCAAATGTTTTGTTTTTTTTTAAACAAGTTTTAGTCAATTTTTCACATAAAGACAACAATAATCATTACATCTTTTCATTTGGATTCCGCAATATATTTTCCCCCCTTAATTTTATTTCTAATTTCAAAAAGGTAAAAGGGAAAAATTGACTATTTAATTCCTGGTTACTGATATTGACCTCATTTTTAAACATCTTCACATTCATTTCAATTATTACAATTTCTTCAATAAACCTTAACTTTTCTTTTAAAGATAAAAATAAAAATGTATTCATCTCTAAGAATTATCAGTATCTATCCCTCCTTTAATAATCTATATTACCCTATTTTTTAATTGCAAATATATTATTTTTATCCCTTGTCACCCTGCAGAATCCCCTTTTTAATTCATCAATCACTATCTCTAAAAAAAACAATTTCTTTTCATCATTTTACCATTTCTGTGTTTCTTTATTTCCTGCACCTGTTTCTTACTGCCTCTCCTCCCCCTCTTTTTCCCATATCTTTTCTCATTCCAGTTTATATCCCTTTCTTGATATCTTCCTTTCCCCTTTTCTGCTGCACCTTTCTACCTCTCCTGATTTCACAGGTATTCTCCTTCTTGATTACCTTTTTAGCTCTCAACTTTTTAGCCTTCCTTCTTTCCCCTCGTCTTTGTAGTGTTCTTTGTGTTAATTGTCTATTTAAGATGGCTTCTCCTTGAGCCAACTCCTCCTCTTCTGAAGTTCTTTCTTTTTGTTCAATCGCCATTTCCATTTCTTCTAACAGAGAACAAAGTGATTTGCCTTTTTCCTGTAGTAATTCTGTTATATTTTTCAGTTCCATTTTTAATTCCCAAAGATATATCATCATTACACACTCTTATATTTTACTTTCCTTCTTCTTCAAGTTTTCCAAAGTTCTTGATTGTTCCAACTCAGGGTCTATACCAAAAACATCAATCAATCCCACAGTTAGTCTCTCCTTGTAATAGCAATGGGAGACTTCAATTATCCTGATATCAATTGGAAAATTAATTCTGCACCAAGTGAGAAATCAAATAAGTTCCTAACCAACCTAGCTGACAACTTTGTTGTCCAAAAGGTAGAGGCTGAAACTAGAGGGACAGCCATACTGGACTTAATTCTTACAAACAGAGAAGATGTGATAGAGGGAGTTGAAACTGCGGGAACCTTGGGTGAGAGTGACCATGTTATACTAGAATTCAACATAACACAAACACAAGCAACAGAACATAATGACACCAGAGTCTTGGATTTTAAAAGAGCTGATTTCAATAAACTCAGAGAGAACTTGGGAAAGATTCCATGGATGAAAATCCTAAAGGGGAAAACAACTCAAGAATCCTGGGAAACTCTAAAAAGTATGATCACAGAAGTCCAGACCAGCACAATACCACTGAGAAAGAAAAACAAGAAATCCAAGAAATCCATGGCTGCACAAAGATCTTTCTGGCAAATTGAAAGAAAAAAAGGACAAGAACAAAAAAATGGAAAGAAGGACATACAACTAAGGCAGAATATCAGCAGATAGCCAGAATCTGCAAAAAAGAAGTCAGGATAGCAAAGGCTCAGAATGAACAAAGACTTGCAACAAAAGTCAAAGATAATAAAAAAAAGTTTATTCCAACATATAAATAACAAGAAAAAAATCAAGGAAATAGTCAGTCCATTAAAGAGAGAAGATGGCAAGGAAGTAACAGGAACAGAGAGAAAACAGAACTGCTTAACTCATTTACACAAAAAGGAACTAAAGCTCAACCCACCACAAAATAACTGTAAAAGACAGACCAGAAATAAAAGTTAAAATAAGCAAAAAATTAGTAAGAGAACAACTGTCTGATCTTGATGAACACAAATCACTGGGGCCTGATGAATTGCATCCCAAAGTTTTAAAAGGGCTGGGCAGAGGTCATCTCAGAACCACTGCACCATATTTTTCAAAAATCCTGGAGCACCAGAGAACTACCAGAGGACTGAAAAAGAGCTGATGTGGTTCCTATCTTCAAAAAGGGAGAAAAAAAACAGACCCAGGAAACTATAGACCAATTATCCTAATATCAATACCCGGGAAGATACTGGAAAAGGTAATAAAAAAACAGATCTGCCAACATCTAGAAACAAGTAAAGTAATAACTAGCAGTCAGCACGGGTTTATTAAAAACAGATCATGCCAAACCAATCTTATTTCATTCTTCAACACAGTGACGAATTTAGTAGACGAGGAAAATACTGTGGACATAATATATTTAAATTTCAGCAAGGTATTCAATAAAGTAGACCACAACCTACTTCTTAGTAAGCAAGAAAAAAGTGGAATAGATAGCACCACCACTAGATGGATTTGCAACTTGGCTGGCAAACCATACTCAATGAGTAGTCCCTAATGGGTCTAAGTCTACATGGTGGGAAATAAGGAGTGGGGTTCTGTCTTAGGCCCAGGACTCTTCAATATCTTCCTTAACAACTTAGATGAGGGAATAGAAGGGGAACTTACTAAATTTGCAGATGATACTAAGCTGGCAGGAATAGCTAACACCCAAGAATATAGGCTCAAGATCCAGATGGATCTTGACAAACTAGAACACTGGGCCGTATCTAACAAAATAAAATTCAATGTAGAGAAAAGTAAAGTCTTACACTTAGGCAAGAAAAACCAAAAGTACACATATAGATGGGTGAAACCAGGCTCAATAGCAGTAACTGTGAGAGGGATCTTGGAGTCTTAGTGGACAACCAGCTAAATATGAGCTCTCCCTTTGTATTTTCACTGCTCACTTTTCTTTTCTTAAGAGTTCAACATTACGTTAATCCCAGGGTACTTTTTGTTTAATTGTTTCACCCAATTGTCCTGGCTCACATGTTATCCACCTCTTTCTTCACTCCTGCACAAATCTTAGTCCAGCTGAGTCCTCCTCTTTGGGGTGGCCATTTTGGACCACCGCTTCAGTCATCTTCGGGGGGAAAAAGACCAAGCCCAGTAGGGGGGATGCAGCTCCCCTCGATCTGGCTGGCAGCTTCCCCTTACTCCACCACCCCTCCAAGGCAGCTCCAGTCCCTAATTGCAATGATCAGGGCTCTCCAGCGAAAGAGCACAGATCATAGCCACGAACAGTGGCAATCTACGATCCATCAGCGAGGAGGGCTCAACTCCTTTGACTTCCTTGTCAGAAACTGGTTAGGAAAGTCACAAATGGTGATCACATGACCCCAAGACACACAACCATCATAAATACATGTCAGTTGCCAAGTATCCTAATTTTGTTTATGTGTCCATGAGGAGGCTGGGACAGTCTTAAGCGCATTATAATTATAATTATGAGTCACTTTTGCAGTGCTGCTCTGATTTTGAATAATTACTAAACAAAGAGCTGTTCAGTGGTTGCCACCTACACATATTCATTCTAATGGCAGCAAAAGACACATAAAAAGAATCTAAATCCCATGAAATTAAAACAAGGTCAAATCAAGTTATATATGAAATATATGTAATCAGCATTTACACAAATGAAATGTAGAAAATCATAAAATAAAATAGGAAAACATTAAAAACTCTTTTCACAGGAAGGGATGCAAAATATCTATTTGACACGGGATAGAGATAGGCAGAGAGAAATAGTAGGACTCAATTCCTGTTCATTCACAATTCAGTGACTTCCATGGGAAACAAGGGATAGTGAAGAAAATAACACTGGGCCATTGCAACACAAGGTCAATCTTTTCTGTACTTGTCTCATGATATCCCTACAGAAAGGGTGGAACTTGCAGTAGGGTCTTGTGGCTGCCAATGCTCAGGTCTATCACAAAAGATCATCAAAGCACATGATACAACTCCTCCAGACCCTTAGAGCCAAATAATGCTCCCTTGAAACAATAAGCTAGGATCTGGTGAACCTTGGCTCACTAAAGCACACCATCTTTTCTCTCTTGCTTGACTTCTTTGACTAAGTAAAACAGAAATCATTTGCTAAGCAAATCATCTGAATCTGGACCCTTTGGTTGTTAAACTCTTGAGCAAGTCAATAGCTGTAGCCCAAGATCAACCTCTGGTTTCCAAATGTTGGTTTGTTGGAAAGGAACAAATCAGGGTTCAAGATTTGGAAGACTCTCTGTACAATTTGTGATTTGTCTAGCCAAATGGAAGAGCAAAATGGAAGCCAAAGAAAAATGCACAATAGCAGAGTCCTTTCCATGAAAACACAGCTATAAAGTGATATAATCTGAGAATTACTCCTCTTTTCATTTCTCTTCCTTGAAAGGCTGACAAAGAATATGCTATTAACAACAATGCATCATATCCGGATGGTATCAGGAAGTAGTGTTGCTAGTTTGCTTATATTCAATTGAAAGATCTCTTTGAGTCTTTGGAAAAATCCAGAACTGAAATTTGGACAGATCTTTTTATTTAGTGGCCTACCAATATTCAAAGTATAAATCAGTAAGCCATTGTGAGCTTTTAAAAACAACCATCACATCCTTTCCTCTGAAAATACTGGAATTAAGGAAGAGACAATCCACAAATCGTTTCTTCTGATACACCAGAAAAAAATTGCTTGTTCAAAAAAGTGATGCAGTCTAATCTAAAAATATTTGTAACATTCTGTTTCCTGCATTCCTGAGAGTCACTGTGCTGAACCTTTTTCCCACCCTGTTATTTTTCTAATACTTATCTGAAAGTGCATCCTGATACAAATGATAAACTAGCCTGCCAAAAACATCCATTTTGAAAAATAATTAAATGCTTTTTGATGCTGATGTGGAAAGAAACCAGACCAAATCCAAAACTTTGTCTCCATTAGCTATAGTCAAATTTTACATTGTTTTTTTCTACTAATCTCTCAAATATCTTATATGGATATTCATACTAGTAAAGTACTAGCCTTAAATCCTTTTCTCACTATTACGGTTACGCTGTATATTATAAATTAAGCAGTTTCTGATTTCACAATTCCAGATGTGCCACATCACAATTTTTATCATTTCCCTCTAGCTTTGCTAGCTGTAGTTGATGGAAGTTGTAATCCCATCAATATACACACATAATATACACAGTATGCACAAAACTACACACACAGACACACCCTGCTGCATCCAGAATGGGCTAAAAAGTAATGGTCATTTTGGCTGAAAATGATATGGTCACCTTTTCAAAAGGTAACTGGCCTTTCTTTGTTTTTCCCTTGAAGACATTTCACTTCTCACCCAAGAAGCGTCTTCAGTTTGGACTGAATGGTAGAGAATGAGAAGAGGGCAGTCAGTGATTGGTGTATGTCCTCCTGATTTGAGCTTAGACTAGGTTTGTTAGGCAGCGTACCACTCATAGATTCTCCACATTTCCCCCTTCCTGAAAAAGTGATGTTCCATTCCTGATGATAGACAAACCGTGTGCGATCTAGTACTAAACATAACCACTGTAAAATAATAGAAAATACTTGTAGTTTTAGATTAGGTTTTACATTTTGGCAATAGTTTGCTCTCCAAACTTGTTTCAATTTAGTTTCTGAACATTTCGTTATCAGCGTAATGGGTCTGTATACCTGAAATATCCAAATAAGGACAACCCTGGTTGTGCATTGCCTCCTGTTAGTCAAGTAGTATCTAAAACCACAGAAAGAGAAATGTCTTTGATATAATGTTCATTCAGAGGTGACTTAAAGCCCCTGTCACACTGCACCAACGGATGCAAAGAGGATGTAAAACGGACAAAAAAGCTTGCCATCCATTGGTTAACGCAATGTATCCGTTCTGTACTCACTGCCTCCGTTTTGCTTCCTCTCTATCCATCCAGCATCCGTCTATGGACGTTTCATCCGCTCAGAAAGTTTTGAGCTGCTCAAAACTTTTGAGCGGAAAATGTATCCAATTCGTCCGTTCTGCATCCGCTACGCATCCGTTCTGCATCTGCTATATCCGCAAGGCATCCTCTACACATTTGCACAACTCGCATCCGCTCGGATGCAGGGTGGAAGCGGAACGGACGCAGAACGGATGCAAAACGGATGCCTAGCGGATGCAGCACAGAAACAAAGCATTTAAAACGGAAAAAACCTTCGCAGAGGGGACCTATCTCGGATATTAAGGATGTCTAGAGGATGCCTAGAGGATGCAAAGGGACAACTATACTGCCTATAAAAAGGGGGAGCAATTCATCTGGATCTCACTTTCAGAACAGCAGCCCTGCGGTGCAGACCTCTGCAGCCTTCATCTGACTCTTCCTCTTCCACAGCATCCAGTCATATCCACCGTGGATCGTAACAAAGTCCTTTTGGCAGCCACCATCTTTCTGCAACAGTGCGAAGCCATCTACAGGCTCTGTGAACTCTACTACGGGAAGAAAAAGAGGCGGCCAAGAAGTGTCTGGGTACGAAGATGGTTCGCCAGAAGAGCAGAGGACGGACTGTACAACAAGCTGATGGTGGAGCTCAAGAACGAAGACACTTGTGCATTCCAGAACTTCATAAGGATGCCTCCAGCCATGTTTGATGAAGTTGTGCAGCGGCTGACACCCAGGTTGACCAAGGCAAACACCAACTTCCGGCCCAGCCTGGACCCTGGGCTCAAGGTGGCACTGACTCTACGCCATCTGGCCTCAGGGACCACCTACAGGAGCTTGCAGTACGGCTGGAGGGTGCCACACAACACCATCAGCATTGTGGTCAGAGAAGTGGTGCAGGCCATCATCGAAGAATACCTGGAGGAGCTCCTCCAGTGCCCCTCCACTGAAGAAGGATGGAAGAAAGTTGCAGAGCAGTGGTATCAGAAGTGGAACTTCCCACACACCGTTGGAGCCATCGATGGCAAGAACATGGCCTGCAAAGCGCCAGCCAACTCAGGGTCCTCTTATCACAACTCCAAGGGCTTCTTCAGCATCATCCTCTTCGCCATGGTCGATGCTGACTACAAGTTCATGTACATCGATGCTTCAGGCAACGGCTCATCTTCAGCCTGTCTCATCACACTGATGAGATTGTGCCATGTATGTTGAGTGGTCCGACAATGAACAGGGCATTTAATAAAGAGTTGTGTTTATGTTGAAATGTGTGGATCAATGATTACATTGTTATTGATAATAAAGGGCCATAGGTGTGGCACCTGGGAGGGTGGACCACACAGTCCCACTATGCTTGCACTGGAGGTTTATCTATCCCACAGCTATTACCCATCCCAAAGGTATCCCTGCCCATTCCACAGCTATCTCAACCCATCCCACTGCTATCTTAACCCATCCCACAAGCATGCAAAGGCTTAAACCATTTCTAAAAGTTTCCAGCAAGACTTTATAAAAAAAAAGAAATGAAGCAAGTGTGTGAATCAAAACTAGACTTTATTAACAACAAGCTATAAAACAAAAATGAGTCTCTGGCACTCCTCTTGTTCGCTCAGTCTCAGGGGTGAAGGGTGCAGGTGCTGTGGAGGTGGCTGGTGCTGGACTGCTTGTCATCAGCTCCTCCAGAAGCAGAAGCAGCAGAAGCCCCAGCCCCAGAAGAGCGAGCCCGTGCTGCAGAAGCCCCAGCAGAACCAGAGTGAGGGCCAGGGGGCGGGATGGTAGCCCTGTCCCTCTTGCAAGGGCTGGCAGCAGATGGCTGAGGCTTGCTGTGCTTCCGCATGGTTGTGGGGTTGCTGGCTGGCAGGGAGGCTGGCAGGAACCAAGGCTGCCAGCCTTGCTG
>BLBF01000011.1:17838133-17853014 GCA_015471245.1 Laticauda colubrina | reverse complement strand
TGGCAGGGAGGCTGGCAGGAACCAAGGCTGGCAGGAAGGCATGCAGGGAGGCAGGCACCAAGGCTGGCAGGAAGGCTGGCAGGCAGGCAGGCACCAAGGCTGGCAGGCAGGCACCAAAGCTGGCAGGAAGGCTGGCACCAAGGCTGGCAGGAAGGCTGGCAGGGAGGCAGGCACCAAGGCTGGCAGGAAGGCTGGCAGGCAGGCAGGCACCAAGGCTGGCAGGCAGACATGAACCAAGGCTGGCAGGAAGGTAGGCAGCTTGGCTGGCAGGCAGACTGGCTGGCAGCAAGGCTGGCAGGCAGGCAGCCAGGAAGGCTGGCAGGGCGGCTGGCAGGGAGGCTTGCAGGCAGGGCAGGCAAGGCTGTCAATCCATCCGGCAGCAGGTCTTTCCTCTGAATGGTGACTTGCTTCCGAGCTGCTTCCCTTATATCCGCGGGGCTTACGCAATGCATCCTCCCCGCATGCGCAATTAACACTAGGCATCCATTAGGCTTCCGCTGTGCATCCGCTCGGCTTCCGCTCTGCACCTGCTTCATCCGCCTGGCGTCCGCTGTGCATCCGCTGTATCCATTCCGCGTCCGCTTTGCTGAGGTCCCCCGGAAGCCTAGCGGATGTGCCATCCGCTCCCATCCGCTTCCATCCGCTAGGCTTCCATTCCGCATCCATTTTCCATCCGCTCTGCGTCCTCTCCCCATCCGTTCCTTTCCATGTTATCCGCTCCGGTTATGAAAATTTTTGCCCCTTCTGAGAGCGGATAACAACGAATGGAACATTTTTCTCGTCCGTTGTGTCCTTTTTACTAACGTTTTGCATCCATTGGGCAGTGTGACAGGGCCTTTAGGAGTTCTTAATCTATTTCAATTGCTACTTCAATTGTTTGAGAACCACTTTCTCAACCATTTTTTAGAAACTCATCATTAAAGTTAGTTCTATTGTAGTCCCACTTAAAATTCATCAACAGAATTCATTAAATTACTGTTTCACTGAGTTGACTTTGAATGAAGTCTTCTAAATTAGATCCACCATAGTGTGGACAAATACCTAAAAGCTGGTTAAGAGTGGGAAGGAAAACCTGCCGTGGATGCAGTTTAATCTTTGTCCTGAGTAGAAAGAATGATTTGTTCTACCAACTTGATCTAGCCTGAAAAGAGAACTCATATACTGTATGTTATGTGAGCCATAAACCAGAGAATATACTTAGTATATTTTATCTATTTTACTAGTGACATGGCCTCAAACTCTAACCATCTGTGATCCTATCCCAGAATACCAAAAATCTAAAAACTGAAAAGAAAATTGTTTCTGCCTTCTAATATACCATTGCAACTCTAATCAACACTGAAGCACAATCAGTGATTGCTAAACACCTCCAATGTTAATCTTGGCATGGAACAATATGGCCTGGGATTTACCCCAATTCCATTCCATCAGCACACCAAAGCTTCCTCTACAATCTATTCTGCATCTTGAGAGCATCATGTTTGTTTGTTTGTTTGTTTTAAATGGCACCATTACTCAACTTCTTGCCTCTAGTGCATTCACAACATCATCACTTTTCATCTTTTCAATAGCCCCATCTAAAGTTATCTTGTCTAGGCTGAAGGCGGAGGTGCGCTTCGCACATTACGGCATGCAATCTTGGAGATCTGAGATCGCTGCCAATATTTTTGCTCCTGAACGGTCCATTTGGATCTAAACCGTCCCAAAGAGATGGTGAAAGTGAAGAGCGCAACCTGTCGATCCCAGGGATACCGCAAAATCCCTGGTAGATCCAGGAGAAGCTCTTCTTGCCAGCGGCAAAGAGGCAGCCATTAAAGCTGCTGAAGTTCGGACAGCTCCGAAATGGAAGAGAACAGAAAGGGAGAGTGTGCCGGTTTGGTGAGAACTTTTTCTTTATTCTAAGATCTGAAAGGACACCCTAAGGAAAAGAATCTGTAAAAGTTTTGACAGAAGTGATTAAGCGGCGATTTTAAACAGGAATGTCAATGAAATGTTTTTTTCACAGTTGGATTTTCTATAAGTGGTCTTATACTTTGAAATTGGACTGGTTTTTTTTCCCATTAATTTTTTTTCTCCTTTTTGATTTTGCAACATTTTAGGCTAGAGACTCCCTTTCAGCTATTTCTCTTTTTAAATATCTTTTCCTTTTTTTTTCTTATTAATCCTTATTATATTTTGCTGGGAAAGGAGGGGGAAAGTGAGAGCAAACAAACTTTGTAACACTGCCAACTAGAGGCTTGGAAATATTCTGCTACTCTTGTGACCAGACAAAGCTGAGAAAGAAACAACTGAAACTTCTTTTCAAGGACATTGCTATTTGATAAGATAGAGGGAAGAGCATGGGAGAGTATTATTGCAGGTGCTCTCCTGGGTTTCTATCAACAGCTGGAGTCTGGTGTTGAAGTTTATAGGAAAAGAAAGATGATAAGACTGTGGAGAAGAGTGATATAATAAGAGCCTTGGATAATTAAACAAAGTGCAGTGTGTTGTTGTTTTTTTTATTTCTCCGAAACTGCGCTACCCTTCCTCAACAGTTTATTTTTTTAAATAAGTTAATTTTTTATGCTTGCTTTTTATTTTACAATAAAATAATTATATTTTAAGGGAGTAGCCTTTTTTTCTCTTTTTCTCTTACTGCCTTGCTGGTATTTTTGTTTTTCCATCTACCTCCCATACTGATTTTTTCTTTTTCTTTTTTATCTTCTTGGCCTTTTTTTCCCCTCCTCTTCTCTTATGCAGCCTTTTATATTTGAGATTTTTTAATTTGGATTAAGGTGTTGAAGAACCTGAAGAATTCTTCCTTTTTTTTTTTTTTTTAGCTTTTTATTCCTCACTTTTCCGTCTTCTTTGGGATTTTACAACTTTTACTCTTTTGTGTGTGTTTATGGTTTTTTCTCCATTTTTGAATTTTTACTGTTATCTACTCAACCGATTGGATTAAGATATACAAGAACCTGAAGAAATTTTTCTTTTTTTTTTCCTTTCTTATCATTATTACTATTTGGCTTTTTTCCCCCTACTATTTTTATTTGGAATTGCAATTGGCTTTTTCATAATTGGACTAAGGTCTAGAAGAACCTGAAGATTTTGAATTGTTTGAAATGAGTAGGAAACTAACAGCTCCTGGTTCTTCAACTTCCACTTGCTCCTCTCCACCATCTGGAGGACAACGTTCAATGCAGATGACGTTAAGGCAGGAGAAAGAACAAGAAAAAGTGACCCTGCAGATGATTTTGCAAGGAATTCAAAACATTCAAAAAAGATCTGAGAATATTGAAAAGAGAATAGAGAACATCAAACAAAGAACAGAGAACACTGAACAAAGAACAGGGAAAACTGATGAAAAAGTGGAGAACATCCAACAAATGATGATGAAGTATGATGAGAGATGACTGAAAATTGAAGAAGAAGATAAACAAAGAGATAAGAAGACTGGAGATATTGATAACAGATTAACGGTGGTTGAACAAGATAAAAGTGGTATGTTGTGATGGGAGATGGATAGATCAGAATTCTACCTTAGATTTCAAAACATAGAGGAAGAAAAAGGACAAAATCTAGCTGAGATAATGATAGAAATATTGGCTGAAGCTTTGGAAATATCTGAAGAGAAGATGATGGATGGAATAGATGAGGTCTATCGAGTTTTCACAAGATACACAATGAGAAAAAGCCTACCAAGAGAAGTTCACATCAGATTTACAAAGAAAGCCATTAAAACGCAAATATTGCAAGTGGCAAGAGAGAAAACATTGAAATATAAAGATAAGGAGATTGTGGTTTTGAAACAAGTACCCAGAAGAGTGAGAGAGATGAGAAGAGAATATCAATTTTTGACCAAATTGCTACTTAAAAAAGAGGTGAATTATAGATGGCTGATTCCAGAAGGTTTAATGTTCACATGGCAAGAACAGAGATACAGAATTGACTCAATTGTGAAAGCTGAATCATTTTCCACAGAATTTTTCAGAGGGAAGCAGGAAGAGGCAGAAAAAGAAATTTCACTAATTGAATTCCAAGAGAACTGCCAAATGATGACTGAAAAAGTAGAAGGTACAGTAGGTGGAAAGAAGGAAGCCAAAGAACAACGTGAACCAAGATCCACGAGAGCTGCCAAACCTAATTATAAAATATAACCATGGAAGAGAAAAAAATTGATTACAATTAAAGAAATGAACTTTATTCAGCCGTTAAAAGAAGGAAAACTTTCCATGAATTAGAGAAATTAAAATTTGAGATAATTTGTCTACAAGAAGTACATATTACAAAGCAATATGAACAATTGTTGATACAGCCAAAACTAGGGAAAATATTTACTTCCTTGACACAATGCAAGAAAAGAGGAGTGGTTTTATATATTAAAGAGACCATTCCAGTGAAATTGATTTATACTGATGACGACGGAAGAATCCTAATGGTGGACATAATGGACAATAATACGAAAACACTCCTGATTGCAATTTATGCCCCAAATGACAAACAAGAAGAATTCTATAAAAATTACATATGAAAATAATTGAACTGGACTATGCTAATATAGTTATGATGGGAGATTTTAATGGAATTGTAGACAACAAATTGGACTATACAGCATAGAAAACAATAAAGCAAAACAGAAAGACTCTCCCTAAATCTTTCTTTAAAATGGTAGATGAAATAAATTTAAAAGATACATGGAGAGAAAGAAATGCCAAAACTAAACAATACACCTTTTATTCAAACAGACATTTATCATGGTCCAGAATAGATATGATATGGATGTCAACAGAATTGTTAACTAATATTCAAGAAATAAATATTGAATCAAGTACTTGGGCAGATCATAATCCACTGACAGTTAAATGGAAAGGACAAAGAAGAAAATCTAGATGGACGTTAAATAATACTATTTTAAAGGAAAAAATTTCACACAGTGGATGGAGAAAGAACTGGCTTTTTTTTCAGAGAAAAAAAAAAGAAGACACATCAATTCAGAATGTATGGGATACAATGAAGGCATATACCAGAGGCTTGGTAATAGACTATACAAGGAAAAGAAATACTATGAAAAGATTAGCCTCTACGGCATTAGAGAATGAGTATAAAGGACTTGAAAAAGAGCTACAGAAAACACCACAGAAAAAGGACATTAAGCTAAAAATGGATATAATTAAACATAAGATAGGTTTAATAGAAAAAGAAGAACTAGCACAGAAAATTAGAGGTGCTAAACAGAACTACTTTGAAGATGCAAATAAACCAGGTAGATGGTTAGCATATAAACTAAGTAAGGAGAAAGAATCAAGGAAAATATTGCAATTAACAGATAACCAAGGTCAAGTTTGCTACGGTAGTAAAGAGAAGAAGGAAATCATTCGAGACTTTTATGGGAAACTATATACACAAGAGAATATTGATGAGGAAAGAGTTAAACAGTATTTACAGAATGTTAATTTACCCCAGATACCCAAAGAGATTGAAACAATGTTAGAAAGCAATATAACGATGATGGAGTTAACTGAAGCACTTAAGAAGCAAAATAATGGAAAGGCACCAGGCCCAGATGGACTCCTGGCAGAATTTTACAAAACATTACAAGAATCATTGAACTTTCCATTGCTAGAAGTTATGAATGAAGTTATGTTAAAGAAGAGGGTACCTAAATTATGGTCAGAAGCTTATATCACAAAAGAGGAGGCCGATCCATTACAAATCAAGAACTATAGATCTATTTCCCGACTAAATGCAGACTATAAAATATTTGCTTCAATATTGGCAGAAAGACTTTAAAAATACTGAAATAATTTTATCCATCCTGATCAAAATGGATTTCTGCCAAAGAGACAAATTAAAGACAATATGAGAGAAATCTTGGACAGTTTGGAATAAGATGAGGCATATCCTGAAAAACAAATGGCTTTGATATTTCTAGATGCACAAAAGTGAATTGTGAATTCACAATGTGAACTGGTGATTCATGTTATTACTGTTGGAACAGATGGGCTTTACTAGAAAATTTATCCAAGCAATAGAAGCTATCTCTCATGAGCAAACAGCAAAGGTAATGATAGAGGGAGACCTGACAAACTCTATTGACATAAGAAAAGGAACAAGGCAAGGGTACCACTGTCACCTTTGTTGTTTGTGTTAACTTTGGAAGTGCTAAATAGAAATATTAGAGATGAAAAGAACATAAAAGGGATGAAAATTAAAAAGGAAGAATTTAAGTTGCAAGCATTTGCAGATGACCTAGTTTTTATCTTAGAAGATCCACTAGAAACAGCACCAAAATTGATAGAAAAGATAGAGACATATGGTAAGGTGGCTGGTTTGAAAATAAATAAAGACAAGACAAAGATCTTGACAAAGAACATGCTATCTAGACAAAAGGAAGAACTGGCAGACTTGTTGAAAATTCAGGTCACAAACAAGATCAAGTACTTGGGGATATACTTGACAGCAAGATGCAGTACATTAAAAGAGAATAATTATATCAAACTCAAACAGCAGATAGCACTAGATTTGGCGAAATGGGAAAATTTACAACTGTCATTAATAGGGAGAATATCAACAATCAAGATGAATATATTACCCAGAATTTTATATTTGTTTCAGACAATTCCAATTAGGCTTGGAAAATATTACTTTGAAGATTTGAATAAAATTGTGTTGAAATATATATAGCAAGGTAAGAAAGCGAGAATAAAGTTAAAACTTTTGCAAGATGCTAGAATAAGAGGTGGATTTGATTTGCCTAATTGGGACTTGTATTACCAAGCTACAAATTTGATGTGGGTTAAGGAATGGATAAATACTAAATATTAAAAAATACTAGATTGTTGGCATTAGAAGGACATGATTTGTTGTTGGGGTGGCATGCTTTTTTATGGTACAAAGGACCTAAAATACAGGGGTATTTTAGCAGACATTGTATATGGGAATCTCTGTGGTTAAACTGGGAGAAGATTAAAAGACAACGTTATTTGAAAATTCCAGTCTATCTATTGACTATTGAAGCATTTTCCTATCCTATAATATTTAAAAAGGAACAAACAGTTAGATATGGTGAAATATTGAATGAAAAGGGTGAACTTAAATCTATACAAAAACTAGAGGAACAAGGTATAAAGATGAATTGGTTTTCATACGTGCAAATGCATTCAAGTTATGATAAAGATTCCAAAACAGAAGGTTTTTATGATAAACTGACTGATTTAGATAAAATTTTGACAGGTACTGATGAAAAGGTGATTAAAAAATTGTATGGATATTTATTAGAAATTAAACTAGAAGAAGAACAAGTTAAAGAAACTATGATTGCTTGGGGGAAAAATTTTGGATGTGGGATTGACCTAGAAAAATAGCAAAAACTGTGGTCTCAAAATTGTAAGATGACAATGTGAACAGCATATAAAGAAAATTTGTATAAGATGTTTTACAGGTGGCATTTTCCCCTGACAAGAATAGCAAGAATGTTCAAGAATAAATCCGAAAAATGTTGGAAATGTCATCAGACACCTGGCTCATATTACCATATGTGGTGGACTTGTGCGGATGCTAAAAAATAGTGGACTAAAATCCACATGTGGTTGGAAAAAATGACAAAAAAACAGATCGATTTGAAACCAGAGATATTTTTATTGGGAATTTTACCTGAAATATATAGTAAAGACTTGAAATACCTGACTGTAAATGTATTAACAGCGGCTGGGATTGTATTTGCTAAAAACTGGAAAAATGAGAAACTACCATCACAGGAGGAAATTATTAAAAAAATATTGGAATGTGCTGAAATCAGTAGATTGACATTTGAAATTAGAGAGCAAGAAGATAAACAGTTTCATAAAATTTGGGATCTATTCTATCAATGGTTAGATAATAAAATATAGTAACGAAATATGTAGACTTTTAGAAAATACTAAATATATAAAGATAAAGTCATCTTGTCTAAATTTCTTATTGTCATTATCTTTTGTATGAGATAGAATTTGTTTCCTATTTTGTTGATTTTTTTTTTTAGAATTATTCAATCATATTTCACAAATTTCCCTATTGCTGCTGGAAAAGCATTAGCTTCTTTTTATATTCAATAGTAATAGATGTACTTCGCTGTTGTCCTTTTCTCAAAGGATGTAATAAAATGCAATTCTAAGCACGTATGCTGAGGAAAAAAGTCGAACAATTCCAGTAGAACTTATTCTGAAGTAAGTTTACTTTAGTTCCTCCCTTAATAAGTTTAGGATGCTATAATTTTCCTAAGGAACCTCCCATCCTGGATTTAAAGAAATATTTGGGGGCCCTGATCTTTTTTCCTCTGTTATAACAATGGAAATCGCTATCAAAGTGTCACATGTTCATTCCACCCAAAAGTGTTTATTTTCATGCAGGATGAGAGTAAGGTGGGAAGTACATTCTGAGACAGAAGGAAAAGCAAGGAGGTGCAATATTATCAGCAAAAATATTAAAGATTTAAAAGATGTTTTAAAATGATCAGTCTGTCTAAGGAAACAGAAGAGACAGGAAACGGTGGATTTGAATATGAAGAAAAAAGTGTCTGTGTGTATTTATATTTAATGGAACAGTTGTTGTCCCCTGTTTATCTTGTGCCTAAACCATCCGTTCTTGAGATCTGTTAATTCTTTAATCTTAGGAAATAAAAATAGATGCACTAAGAAAAAGCTGCTACAATACAGTATCTTTAGGTATATCAGGTATGTAGGAAAACAACCCAGTTTTATTGGGCTGTTTTCTAATTTCAGTTTTAATAAGAAGTCATGTCTTTCTATGGAAAGGAGCAGGTTTAATAAACAAGTAATATCCCAAGGAGATGAAATATTTTGGATCTTTGTTTATAACTTTTGAGGAAGGGAAAGGAAGGTTTTAAATTGGGGCTGTCAAACTCCCAGCCCATGGGCCGGATGCATCACGTGCTGGCCACGCCGCCTGGTTTAGCGAAGGGGAGAAAAGTCCAAATATGTCACATGATGCCGCTGTGACAACGTAAATTTGACAACCCTGCTCTAAATGGATGTGCTCTGGTAGGAAAAGGCTTAACACATAAATTTCCACCTTTGTTTGGGCTAAAGCTATCAAATTCATCATTTTATCTTAAAATTCTGAAGACCAAAAATTAAAGTCCATGATTTTTCCACAGTGCTGAAGACATTTATTTATTTGTTCATCCATTTATTCAGACAGACATTTTATTTTATTCAGACAGACATTATTCTGACTCTACAAGATTCTGGGTAGCTTACATTACAATAAAAGAAAGCAAAATAATTAGTGCTTCAGAGATAAATATATTAACCCTTTGCCTTCCCCCCGAAAATCCATCCAACAGAAGCTCAGCGTTCATTCTAACCCAGAACCTGGGATAATAGCTAGTCTTTAATAGCATTCTGAAAATCATCAAGGTGGGAGCTATCTGAATCTTTTCAAGAATATTATTCTAGAGGCAGATACTGCAATGAATATCATAATATATCAACCTAACACTGGGTCAACTACTTATGTCTTTTAATCTAAAATAGAAAGTGAAATATTGTTCTCAGGATGAATACCATACAGATTTCTATGGACACTTCACTTCAGTGGTGGTTATTGATTAATTTAGAATTCCATGCTTTGTTTTAAAAGTGAAATTACTCCAAAAATTTTTTTGCAGAAGTTTGGTTGTGATTTTGGGGGTGTTCCCCTTTTAAATCCCATTTAGTTATTTTCTAGAATGGCCTAGCTGTTTATTGCCATCCTTACATCAGGGTTTTTCAAAGAGTGTTCAATGGAACTCTAGGATTCCATGAGAACCTGTGTGAGAGAAAATGTGGGCAAAGAAAAGGTTCCCTCGAACAGAGCCATTTTTCTATCACTAGAGCACGGATTTCCAGGATTTTTTAAAACTAAAGTTGAAACAAGTTTCAAACTCCTAGCTCGGCTCTGCTTCCACCAACATTTACAATTTCTACCCATGCAGCTGTACTACCCAGTGTGACTACATGTGGCATTCTGTTTGTTTGACCATTTGATGGAGGTGTAAGCTCACAAAGATGCTGAACAATGTGGATACATTATCACTGGCATGATATGGAACCAGTCTCATCAGCTGAGTTAGTCTAAATAATATAAACCAAATCTTAAAGTGCCTAACTTGAAATATTCTGCTGCCTGAGCTTAAAGCCATATTGGCCTCTTCCTCCTGTTCTACACATAAAAGCCAACTAGACATCAATTGAGTTAAGAAGCACGATGGCTCATGTGGTTAGGACGCTGGTTAGGAGGTTAGCAAGCTCATGTTTGAAAGTGCTGCAGGGTTGAGCTCTCATCCTCTGCTCTAGCTCCCGCCAAGGACATGAAAGGAGCCCCCAAATGGGTGTTCCCTGGGCAATAGTGATGTCACCAGCTGATCCTGTTAACCTGGTAGTGCCTTGTTGCTTCTGGCACGAGTGCTATGCTACCAATTGAGTTTTACTTTAATATTGGTAAAAGTATCCACAACCATACTTGAGGGCAAAGACCAGTTGAATGGAGCAGGACAATTTTCTTCCAGTATCAGTTTTTTTTCTTTGCCATCAGTTCTGTGTCTGATGTGGTCATCATCTCTAATATCTAATAATAGGGCTGGATCTCTATCGAATAATAGGGCTGGATCTCTAGATAAATGCGCTGTTGCTGTTGTTTTTAATACAAGAGGGATTAGATATTTAGGCATGCAGAATGTATGCTAATCAGTTTCTGAACTTTCTGATGTAACTAAACATGAATCATTTATATTTTCTATCTGCAAATATCTTATTACCACAGAGTAAGGAAGTTGCTTATCCTGTCAAAATTAATCATCAATGGCTTAGTTGTATTTTTCCAATCAATTGTATAATAAACAGAATGCTTCTGCAAGTTCTATCCCAGAAATGAGCATTTCCCTCTTAGTCTATTTTTATTCTCCACATTAACCATAGTGAAACTGGTATTTCCTGTGTTTTGAGGTATTTATTCTGCCATGGGTGAAAATGTTTTGCCTTATTCAAATGTACACCACATCTTTACAAGTATCAATTGATGCATTTCTATGCTTTGATTAGAGGTAGTCCTCAACTTACAACCACAATTGAGCTCAAAATTTCTGTTGCTAAGTGAGACATTTGTTAACTGAATTTTGACTCATTTTACAACCATATTTGTTAATTGAATCACTTCAGTTGTTAATTTAGTAACATGGTTGTTAAGTGAACCTGGCTTCTCCATTGACTTTGCTTGTCAGAAAGTCATAAAAGGTGATCATATGACCTCAGGACACTGAAATCGTCACAACTCTGAGCCAGTTGCCAAGTTGTTGAATTTTGATCATGTGACCATGGGAATGCCGCAATGGTCAAAACTGTGGAAAATGGTCATAAATCACTCTTTTCAGTGATATGGTCACTAAAAGTTCTGTTGTAAATTGAGGACGACCTGTATTGCTTTTTCAAGAAATAAATTTAGTTATATGCATAGTGATGACTGGTGTTTCTTCTTCTCCCCCCAAAACAAAATGAACAAAATTATTTACCTTATTGCTGTTCTTAGAGATTGAACAGAGGCTACTGTTAGACATATTCTCCTTGTCAGGCATCCCTGTGAAAATAGGCAAAATATTAAAATTTATTTCTTATGGATTAACAATTCCTACTCAAGTTGAGAGTATCTTTTCACTAATACCATGAACCTTAGTTAAACATTTAAAACAAAAGGGGAAAACCTGAAAAAGGAGTTTGCTTCTTTCTTAAGCTTATGGAAACATGTTTCTTAAGCCTACACAAACATCTTATTCTTTAATGATTACAGTTGTGGTACTTCCCAGAAGTCTCCCATTCAACTAGGTACAGGAATTCTTTTGCTAAATTAAAAAATTGACCCTATCTGGTAGCAGGAGAATATCTTCCCCAATAATATTCAGTAGGTGCTTATAGCAATTGTAAAAAAGAACATAATGAGTCACAATGGAAGTTCTATCTGATATTCCACACCATACTGAAGAAAGCTCCCTGAATCCTTCTGAAGTTGATGAGTAACAAATTATACCTTTTCAGTGGTCATAGAGTCTTAAGAGGTGGCAACTTGCCCAAGATCATTTACTTTAATCAGAGGTAAGAAAAGCTGATGTTTTGCCTATAGTTTTATATTGTGGAACTGTACCAGATGCGACAAGGCTACTGATTTAGCTGAAATGATGATAAGGCCCCTTATTCCTTTTAACCATACAAGTTTCTACTCTGAGAATCAGATTCTTATTTTCTCTGGGTGAGAAAAGTAAAGAGATCAAAAGGAAGAGAATGTTGTGAGGAATTCTCTCAAGTTTCCTCTTGGAGTCTTCTTTACTTGTGTAAAGACTGGATAAACCATTTGCATTTTTTTCACTGCAGATGTTTTGTACTTTGTATATACTGTATATGTTGCAACATAAGACATACTTGCAATTTAACACATATATGCAAGTAACTTATCATTGTGATGTTTTGAAGTGGGGGAGTAAACCCTGAAGAATGTCCTTCTTTCCATTCATCAACTTTTGAATCCTTGAAAAGGGATGATTTTCCTTAAGCACCAGTGAAGAAACACAAAATATAATTTGACTGACAATGGATATACGTTCAGGTTTGAATCTAAGGAGGATAACGGAGGAAAAGTACCATTATTACTCTTTTATTATATTGGAAGGGTGTCATCTGGTAACCTGTTTAAGGTAGCTTATTCACTTTTAAGGAAAGGGCAACAGGTAGATTCCATGTTTGGCTACTTTGCCTAGTTAGTCTAGTACTTTGCTATTTTACTTCACCAAGGTCTTGAGTATTCTTGACTAGGGTCCATGTGTTGAAGCCTGGGGTGGTTCTACTCTTTCCTTAGAGGAGATGGAGAAGAGATATTAGTCAAGCAGTTGTTCATTTTTTGGGGTGCTATAGAATTTAGTGCTTTCTCCCCTGCTGCTTAACAATTACACGAAAATGTTGGGGATAGGATAACCATTGGGTCAGGATGTGGTATCATCAGTATTGATTGTGCCCAACTATACATCATTATACCAGGCCATTTGGGAGATATAATCTAGATGTCTGGGAACTGTGAGGGATGGGATAAAAGAAGTGGGACAAAACAGATTGAAGCTGAACCCAAGCAGGTTAGAGCTATTTATTTGATTTCTGAGGTGCACTGTTGTTTTAATGTTGTCTTTGGAATGGGAAGACACCACTCTGAAGGAGGAGGTTTGTGATTTGGGACCCTCCTGGACTCATGAGGTGGAGGCCTGAGGGAGACTTTGCTCGGTTTTAGCTGTTGCAATAGATAGAGCATCAAGGTCTGCTCTGAAGACCCTTTTGAAGCTTTAATTGATACAGAACGCATGGCCTTATTGTTGTCAATGCAACAACCTGCCAACATAAGCATGTAACATTTGTGCTTCAGGCCATGAACTGATTCCCTATGAGCTTCCAACTGAAATTTAAAGTGCTGCTTTGACCTTTAAAGCTTGGCACTGGAGTACATGCAGGAATGTCTTTTTTGTGTCACTGGCCAATTGAGACACCCTAGATGAACCCAGTCATGGATCCCCAAATTTGTGAGGTAAAGAGATAGAGCAGTGATGGCTAACCTTTTCTGAAAGTGCCTGCACCCATAATGCAATGCATGTGTGACCCCACCGCCCCCTGCGTATGCATGTGCGACCTCCATGTGCTCCCCCACCTCCCTGCGCATGCACACGCATCTCCCACACACGCGTCTCCCCCCCGTGCATGTGTGTAAAATACGCAACAATCAGCTGGCTGGCTGGGGGTACGTGCGCATGCACCGTGGATCTGTTCTGGGCAGTGGCTCGTGTGCCGGCAGAAATGCGTGCCCCTTCTGGCACATGTGCCAGAGGTTTGCCATCTCAAAAATTGAGGGTTATACAGGTACACTTTCTGTGGGTATACCCATGCCTTGAACAATCTCTCCCCAAAATTTGGTTTGTTCCTATTCTATTGGCTTTCAAGGCATCAGGTTTCAGTTTTAAGGTAGAAGAAACTGAGTTATTTGGACAGTCCTGGGAGTAATAACTAATTGGATCAGATTGAATTATTGTGACATTATGTAGTGAGCATAATAGATGGTCTTGATTTGATTACTATAGTTGTTCTATTAAAAACAGTTTTACATCATTCTTAGTCTGGTCTACCTGATAGGACTAACATCAAACTTGCAAGTCTGAATGTGCTTCTCTTCCTCTCTTTTTTTTCTTCATGTTAATTAGAAGTCAGGAGGAAAGAGCTAAGATGTTTTTGTGAAGCATTTTTCTGATCCAGGCCTTATTTAACTGATCGTTGCCTTGGCAACAGATCTTCCCTCTGTCCTTCAAGGCCATTCTTTAGACTCACTATAGATTGTTTTAAATTATTTTTATATTCTTTTCCCATGAATGTTTTATTATATTATTGATGTATATGAATCTTTTGATGGCAGCGAAGAATAAATAAAATCAATAAATAAACACAGAAAATATCAAGGCTTTGTACTGTTGAAATGCAGCAGTGAATAGTATTTACTCCTAATAACTGGTATCCAAGTTATATTTAATATCTATGGCTATCAACTTCTTTCTACATGATACACAAAAGCCTACAAACACTATTCTCCCTCCCTGACAAGAACAATCATTATTAGTTTTAATTTGTTGCCTTTTCATGACATGTCAAGAGGAGCTGCCTGAAAGAACCACTTCAATCTGCCTTAAGAGGTTGCCCTGATCAATGATCCTCTTCTTAAATCTGAATAATATGGGTTTCACTGATTCCAAAATTCACTGATTTTTAGCATTCATCATGAATTAGACTGATAATTCATCTCTCTCTCTCTCTCTCTCTCAATCCACTTTCACCATAATTAACAGAATATA
>BLBF01000011.1:17781157-17836538 GCA_015471245.1 Laticauda colubrina | reverse complement strand
GCGCTATTCAGCTTCCTTTGGGTATTATCCCACATCATTGTAATGCTTTTAAAGTTGTAGGAATGTTTCAGCAGAATCTCATCTGCCATCATCAGGCTTCTGTATTGAGTTTGTATATGGGTCAGGCTATCACAGCCGTTGGTTTTAAATTTGAGGTTAGCCTACTGCTGTACCAGGATGTTTTTTTCTACATCCTGATTGGTTGGGAGTCTTGGTCTGTGTTTATTGGACTTGGAGTTTGTTTGATTGGTGCTTCTGGTTTCTTCTGTTTGTTTTGTGGCTTTGATTGGCTGGCAACATTGTGTTCCTGTATTGGAGGCTTTCAGTGCAGCTTGGCTTCGCGTGAAAGGACGGCTATTATCTATGAGGAAGCTAGGCTTCATCTGGGTGCCTGGTTGGAGTGTGTTTGAGCTGGAGGTATCAGAGGGAGTCTGTCTGTTCTCAGGTGTTTGTCTGTTTTGTGGTGTGGAGATCTTTCTATTTGAGAGTGCAGGCTTCCAAATGATTGACAGTCTGCTGGAATCATCTCTTCTATTCATGCTTTCAGGTCTTTTTTCAATCTCTATGGTTTCTCTGATAATTCTGTGGCTGGGGTTTTCTATAGTGGCTAAGGTTTTGGTGCCATTGAAGTTGATGTTGTGACCTGTGGTTTTCATGTGTTGGACTAGTGAGGAGGTGTGTTCCAGCTTTTTTACTGCATTTTTGTGTTCATCTAGGCGGGTACTTATTCTTCTATTGGTCTGTCCAATGTATGTGGCCGGGTATGATGCACAGGAAACTTCGTATATGCCTTGGTTTTCCAGGTCAATTTTGTCTTTGGGGTTTCTAAGGATGGCTGCTATTTTTTTGTCTGTTTTGAAGGCAGTCTTGATGTGATGCCTGTATAGTATCTTACTGATTTTGTCTGTAGTACCTCTTATGTGAGGCAGGACAGCTGTTCCATAGGTCTGTTGATCTTCTTGGTCTCTATTATGTCTTCATGTGTTTTTGTGGATCAAGCTAGTGATTTTGTTTTTGTGGAAGCCGTTGGCTGTCAGTACTTTAAGGCCCTGTCACACTACCCAACGGATGCAAAACGGACACAACGGACAAGAAAAATGTTCCATCCGCTGTTATCTGCTCTCAGAAGGGGCAAAAATTTGCATAACCAGAGTGGATAACACATACAGGGGGAGGACGCAGGGTGGATGAAAAGTGGATGCGGAACAGAAGCCCAGCGGATGGAAGCGGATGGAAGTGGATGGGAGCGGATGGCACATCCGCAAGGCTTCCGGGGGGCCTCAGCAAAGCGGATGCGGAACAGATACAGCGGATGCAGAGCGGATGCAGAGCAGATGAAGTGGATGCACAGCGGATGCACTGCGGATGCACAGCGGAAGCCTAGCGGATGCCGAGCGTTAATTGCGCATGCGGGGAGGATGCATTGCGTCAGCCCCGCGGATATAACGGAAGCAGCTCGGAAGCAGGTCGCCATTCAGAGGAAAGACCTGCTTCCAGACACATCGACTGCCTTGCCTGTCCTGCCTGCATATCTGCCTGCAAGCCTTGCTGCCAGCCTTGCTGCCAGCCTTGCTGCCAGCCTCCCTGTCAGCCTTGCTGTCTGCCTGCCTGCCAGCCTTGCTGCCAGCAGGTCTGCCTGCCTGCCTGCCAGCCTTGCTGCCAGCAGGTCTGCCTGCCAGCCTTGCTGCCCCCCTGCCTGCCAGCCTTCCTGCCAGCCTTGGTGCCTGCCTGCCTGCCAGCCTTGGTGCCTGCCTACCTGCATGTCTTGTTGCCAGCCTGCCAGCCTTCCTGCCAGCCTTGGTGCCTGCCAGCCTCCCTGCCAGCCAGCAACCCCACAACCATGCGGAAGCACAGCAAGCCTCAGCCATCTGCTGCCAGCCCTTGCAAGAGGGACAGGGCTACCATCCCGCCCCCTGGCCCTCACTCTGGTTCTGCTGGGGCTTCTGCAGCACGGGCTCGCTCTTCTGGGGCTGGGGCTTCTGCTGCTTCTGCTTCTGGAGGAGCTGATGACAAGCACTCCAGCACCAGCCACCTCCACAGCACCTGCACCCTTCACCCCTGAGACTGAGCAAACAAGAGGAGTGCCAGAGACTCATTTTTGTCTTATAGCTTGTTGTTAATAAAGTCTATTTTTGATTCACACACTTGCTTCATTTCTTGTTTTTAATAAAGTCTTGCTGGAAACTTTTAGAAATGGTTTAAGCCTTTGCATGCTTGTGGAATGGGTTAAGATAGCAGTGGGATGGGTTGAGATAGCTGTGGAATGGGCAGGGATACCTTTGGGATGGGTAATAGCTGTGGGATAGATAAACCTCCAGTGCAAGCATAGTGGGACTGTATGGTCCACCCTCCCAGGTGCCACACCTATGGCCCTTTATTATCAATAACAATGTAATCATTGATCCACACATTTCAACATAAACACAACTCTTTATTAAATGCCCTGTTCATTGTCGGACCACTCAACATACATGGCACAATCTCATCAGTGTGATGAGACAGGCTGAAGGAAGCACCCATTAATCATCTATCATCCTGTCTTGCCACTCCACTGCTCCAGCTGGGGAGTTGCACCAGTGTTTCAGGAGGTTGCGCTGCTTCTTCCCTTCATGTGAGGCTCTGTTGGGGCCTTGCACATCCTCAGGGTCTATCAGGTTTCGCCCTTGCCTCCATTCACCAGGCTCCATGTCCCCATTGCCTTGTTGGAGGTCCACGAGCCTGTTCTGCAAGACTGGGTAGCGGGTGCGCATGAGATTGTGCAGGATGCAGCAAGCTTTCATGATCCTCCTCACGGTCTCTGGGCGATGCTGCATGGTGGTGAGAAGTACCTGGAACCTGTTGGCCAGGATGCCAAAGTCGTTCTCC
This sequence comes from Laticauda colubrina, assembly GCA_015471245.1. Lineage (NCBI taxonomy): Eukaryota > Metazoa > Chordata > Lepidosauria > Squamata > Elapidae > Laticauda > Laticauda colubrina. The sequence goes on along the minus strand of BLBF01000011.1, from coordinate 17,833,673 downwards.
ACCACCCGCCTTGCCCTGGACAGCCTGTAGTTGAAGATCCTCTCTTCACGGGTGAGGAGTCTAGAGGTGTAGGGCTTCATGAGGTAGGTTGTGAGGGAGAAGGCGTCATCCCCCACGATGAAGTAGGGCACATCTTGTGTGTCGTTGCGCAGGGGTTCTGGATCTGGGAAGCCCACGATGAGGTTGCGTTCCAGCCTACCCTTGAGGTCACTTGCACTGTATCCCTGGGCATCTGAAGCTGACCCGTTACCTGAAGCATCGATGTACATGAACTTGTAGTCAGCATCGACCATGGCGAAGAGGATGATGCTGAAGAAGCCCTTGTAGTTGAAATAAGTGAACCTGAATTGGCTGGCGCTTTTCAGGCCACGCGCTTGCCATCGATGGCTCCAATGGTGTGAGGGAAGTTCCACTTCTGAAACCACTGCTCTGCAACTTTCTTCCATCCTTCTTCAGTGGAGGGGCACTGGAGGAACTCCTCCTTGTATTCTTCGATGATGGCCTGCACCACTTCTCTGACCACAATGCTGATGGTGTTGTGTGGCACCCTCCAGCCGTACTGCATGCTGCTGTAGGTGGTCCCTGAGGCCAGGTGGCGCAGAGTCAGTGCCACCTTGAGCCCAGGGTCCAGGCCGGGCCGGAAGTTGGTGTTTGCCTTGGTCAACCTGGGTGTCAGCCGCTGCACAACTTCGTCAAACATGGCTGGAGGCATCCTCATGAAGTTCTGGAATGCCCGAGTGTCTTCGTTCCTGAGCTCCACCGTCAGCTTGTTGTACAGTCCGTCCTCTGCTCTTCTGGCGAACCATCTTCGTACCCAGACGCTTCTTGGCCGCCCCTTTTTCTTCCCGTAGTAGAGTTCACAGAGCCTGTAGATGGCTTCGCACTGTTGCAGAAGGATGGTGGCTGCCAAAAGGACTGTGTTACGATCCACGGTGGACATGACTGGATGCTGTGTAAGAGGAAGAGGCAGATGAAGGCTGCAGAGGTCTGCAGCAGGGCTGCTGTTCTGAAAGTGAGATCCAGATGTGTTGCTCCCCCTTTTTATTGGCAGTATAGGTGTCCCTTTGCATCCTCTAGGCATCCTCTAGGCATCCTCTAGGCATCCTTAATATCCTAGATAGGTCCCCTCTGCGAAGTTTTTTTCCGTTTTAAATGCTTTGCTTCCGTGCTGCATCCGCTAGGCATCCGTTCTGCATCCGTTCCGCATCCGTTCCACTTCCTCCCTGCGTCCGAGCGGATGCGAGTTGCGTGGATGCGGAACGGATTCCTAGCAGATATAGCGGATGCGTAACGGATGCAGAACGGATGCCTAGCAGATGCAGAACGGACTAATTGGATACATTTTCCACTCAAATGTTTTGAGCAGCTCAAAACTTTCTGAGCGGATGAAACGTCAATAAACGGATGCTGGACGGATAGAGAGGAAGCAAAACGGAGGCAGTGAGTACATCGCGTTAACCAACGGATGACAAGCTTTTTTGTCCGTTTTACATCCTCTTTGCATCCGTTGATGCAGTGTGACAGGGGCTTTAGTCAGGGTGCATAGTTCAGTCTTTATATGTGTCTTGTCTGCCAGGCGTTGGTTCTGGTGATTAGTGTTTTGGCCACGGAGTTTATCTGTGCTGGATGGTGGTGGGATTGGGCGTTGAGGTTGCGGTTGGTGTGTGTTTTCTTCTGGTATACAGTGTGTCCTAGTGTGCCATCTCTTCTTTTGTAGATTAGTACATCTAGGAATGGTGGTTGTTTGTTTATTTCCGTTTCCATGGTGAACTTGATTTTGGGGTGTGTGCTGTTTAGATATGTCAGGAAATTGTTTAGGTTTTCTTTTCCATGGGGCCAAATCATAAATGTGTCATCGATGTATCTTAGCCATCGTTTGGGTTTGTGGGTAGCATTAGCCAGGGCTCTGGATTTGAATTCTTCCATGAACAGGTTTGCAATGACGGGTGACAGTGGTGATCCCATAGGGGCTCCTTCAATTTGCTTGTATCTTTGTCCTTTGCATATGAATTATGTGTTGGTTAGGCAGTGTTCTGTTAGTTCCATGAGGTGTTTAGCTGCTTGGTATTTATTTTTGATTATTTCAAGAGTTTCTTTTATCGGGACTTGAGTGAATAGTGAAACCACGTCGAAACTTACAAGCAGTTCCTACACATGGTACAAGAAGATCTGCTTGTAAGTTTCGACGTGGTTTCACTATTCACTCAAGTGCCAATAAAATAAACTCTCGAAATCATCAAAAATAAATTCACTTCCTAATAGATAATAGCCATCCTTTCATGCGAAGCCAAGCTGCACTGAAAGCCTCCAATACAGGAACACAGTGTTGCCAGCTAATCAAAGCCACAAAACAGACAGAAGAAACCAGAAACACCAATCAAACAAACTCCAAGTCCAATAAACACAGACCAAGACTCCCAACCAATCAGGATAGGCCAGCCTCAAATTTAAAACCAAAAGCTGTGAGACCCACATCCATACAGAAGCCTGATGATGGCAGATGAGATTCTGCTGAAACGTTGCTACAACTTTAAAAGCACTACAATGACGTGGGATAATACCCGAAGGAAGCTGAACAGCATATATATATATATAATATTAGCCAAGTAAAATCTGCAGGGACTTCTATTCCTTTATCTTTTTTGTCAAATATAGTCACTGGAAAGAATGACACAAATAGATTTTTATGTTTGCATTTCTTGTAGCTTGTGTGTACTTACTATCATTGTTGGAGCCAGTTTCCATAGCACCATATGGAGGAGCCAGAAGTCCAGACATATACTGTCGATATTTCTGGGGGAGAAAATACATGATAACGTAATTTTAATTGAAATATTTATAGCCACGTTAATTTTTTTGAAAAAAACCCCTAATTTCTGTAGTTGTACAATATGTTTGTTTGCTTTCCTCTTTCACTGAACCCCCCCTCCCGAGATATTAAGCCCTCGGATAAAATTACACTGTATATAAAGACTTACATTTGGGAAGAGATCACTTAGAATTAATCATAATTTTGTTGACAACCAGATTAGTAAGATTTCATGAAGTTATTCTATGAAGTTAGCTACTAGATGTTGGTTTCTATGTTGGCCCAGTAACAGATAACAGATAATCAGAATTGGAAGGGACCCTGTAGGTCATCTAGTCCAACTCCCCGTCCAATTTCTGACAAATGGCAGTCCAATCTCTTCTTGAAAGTCTCAAGGGATGGCGCTCCCTCAATTTCCAAGGGCAACTGCTGTTCCGTTGGTTGATTGTTCTCTCTGTCAGAAAATTTCTCCTTATTTCCAGGTTAAATCTCTCCTTGTTCAGTTTCCATCCATTATTCCTTGTCTGGCCTACAGGTGCTTTAGAAAATAGCTTGACCCCTTCCTCCCTGTGGAAGCCCTTCAAATATTGGAAGACCGCTATCATGTATCCACTAGACTCGCCAAGACCAGTTCCTGTAACCGTTCTTCATATGTTTTGGTCTCCAGTCCCCTAATCATCCTGGCTGCTCTTCTCTGTACTTCGTCTCGAGTCTCAACATCTTTTTTATAGTATGGTGACCAAAATTGAATGCAGTACTCTCGGTTTGGTCTTGCTAAGGCTTTATAGAGTGGTATTAGTACCTCACTTGATCTTGATTGTATCCCTCTGTTAATGCAACTTAGGATTGTGTTAGCTTTTTTGGCTGCTGCTGCACACTGCTGGCTCATATTTAGCTGGTTGTCCACTAAGACTCCAAGATCTCTCTCACATTTACTGTTACTAAGCCTGGTTTCACCCAGTCTATATGTGTACTTTTAGATTTTCTTGCCTAAGTGTAGGACTTTACTTTTCTCTACATTGAATTTCATTTTGTTAAATATGGCCCAGTGTTCTCGTCTATCAAGATCCAAATGGATCCATTTGGATCTTGAGCCTATTTTCTTGGGTGTTAGCTATTCCTGCCAGCTTAGTATCATCTGCAAACTTGGTAAGTTCCTCTTCTATTCCCTCATCTATGTCATTAATGAAGATATTGAAGAGTACTGGGCCTCGGACGGAACCTTGGCACTCCATTGCTTACTTCCCTCCATGTAGACTTAGATCCATTAAGGACTACTCATTGAGTACATTTGGATGACCTGCCTACTTGGATGACCTACTATTTATACTATTCTGCAAAGAGTTTCATCTATCTATCTATCTATCTATTTATCTATCTATCTATCTATCTATCTATCTACCTACCTACTTACCTACCTACCTAGCCATCTATCTATCTATCAAGGGGTGGGATTCTACTGGTTCTGACAGGTTCTATAGAACCCCTCATTAACTTTCTAAGCAGTTCGGAGAACCGGTAGTTAGAAGCAATCTCCTTTTGTTTTTTTCCACCCTTATTACATTCTTGCCAGTACGCCTAGACTTCCTGTGTTTGGAGCTTCTGGAGCTTGACTTTCTTAAAGGGGAAGGGTTGTTTTAAGATTTTTACACTGCTGTTAGGAGGAAATCAGGCAGGATGTCAGAGCACCTTGAGGAATTAAAATAGTTAAATGCAATAATAACTATCAGCAGCCAACTCTTGCTCATGAAGTTAAACCTTTTAGCAGAGAGGTCATTTAAGCTCTCCGGAAAGAGCACACCCAGGAAAAGCAATCCTTAGATCCATTTGCACCATTTAAAGATACCAGCTGGTCCCATTCACTCACAAGATATCCTTAGGAAATCATCCAGATTTAAGGAAAGGTCACATGCCCCCCAGAAAGGCAGTAAAAAAATCAAGCTTGCATCCTGCCTCTTGGAAGTACACCCCAAAAGGACAGTGCCAGATACCACTAAAGCAGTGAAGGAAGACCCTCTCCCAATACAGAAAAAGAAACCATGAGGCAGGAAAAAATTAAAACACAATACAAATAATTACATCACAACAGTTGCTTGTTAAACCAATTACCAGAACAAATAAACACAGGAATTAGTCAAACTTCTCAAACCAGTTTCTTTTCAGGAACAGAGATTAATCTTTTTTCCTTCCAAACAAAGCTGAATAGTGAAAATTACCCCATCAATAAACACAGGATTAAACATCACCAAGCACAGAATTAACCTTCACCAAAAACTAGTTTTAGACCAAAACTCAGAAAGGGCATGTAAACTCACGTTTGAATGTCAATCTTTCTAGCGAGCCAAGAAGTATTTCCAGGGGAGTATTTCCTCCCAACAGCAGTGCAGAAAGCTTAAAACAACCCTTCCCCTTTAAGAAAGTATCAAGAAAAACAAAACCTCCTTCGGAGACAGTAAGTCTAGGCATACTGCCAAGAATGCAGTAAGAGTGGAAAAAAACAAAAGGTTTCTTCTAACTATCAGTTCTCTGAACTGCTTAGAAAGTTAACAAGAAGTTCTATAGAACCAATCAGAACTGGTAGAATCCCAGCCCTGGAAAAAATGCTGTTAAGAGTCCTTGTGATTTGAAATAAAATAAGAACACACTATAGTTTAACATTTAGGCCAGATTGTAATTTGGAATGGTTAAGATGTCTGCAGCATACTTTATTGATTGATTTGATGTACAATGGCCGTTCATTCCAAAAGACTCTTCTAAATTTCAGCCAATATTTAATCCAACTATTCAGTTAACAATTAGCTTCTGCCTTTAATGCTCATTAGTAAGGAATTAAGAAACACCCCAGAACAAGAGTGTCGGGCAGCTTTGAGGAGGAATGTGAATTTTCCATTGACACAGACAGTTGATCAGCAGGCTTGCACTGGCTTCCAACAATGCTAATGTTATTATCTGTTACCTACAATCCATAATTCCCAAATAATGTTTAAAAGGTGAAAATTCAAAAGATTACATCGTTTGAAAAGAATTATAGTTTGTTTCTAATGAAAATATTATTTTCAACAATTCTTCCCATTTTATTCTAATATGCCAACCTCAGTTTGATCTGACAATATTTATGCATGCTGTTGTCTCTTGCTATAACACTAATGTATAATAGAAAAGAACCCTCCACGTGGAGATATTAAAACAATCCTGCTGATTAACACTTTGCATATTTATAAAGGTGATTGTCAAACACTGCGTTTATGCCAAACTGTCAATCATCAAGAACGTGTGCATTATAGTCAGCCCCTAAAAAGGTGTAAATCTGGCATGACAGCAGGTATTAAAGCCACAGTCAGGAACCTATCATTTTCATTTCAAATACAATAAACCCTGCTTACAGCCTGAAAAAAAGAGAGCATAACTGAATTGCTTTAAAAAGCCATTTATTTATGTTTTAAAATGCAGGTATGTATTTGTTACATATTACATACATATCCCACCTTTTCTGTGAAGTTTTTTTAGTTGCAGTCCCTACCCTCTGTAATGATTTCCATCTGCTCCTGGCCCATTATCTTTCATGAAAGCTTTAAAAATTTGGCTTTTCCCTGGGCATTGGGCTGGGAAAATAGATAAGCCACCTTATGGGGGTCAGTGGGCATCTGTTCTATACCACTGATAAGCCTCAGTTGCCTCTTGCTGCTGAGTTCAATTATGGATTTCATTTTTTGTTGATATTGTACAATTTTTATTTCCAATATTGCTTACTGGGCTTATTTAATGTATGCCACCCAGAGTCTGGCTATAAGTCTTCTAAATAAATAAATAAACTTCATTGATGATGATAATGATGATTTAAGAAATCTGCCGCCTGTTCTCATTTTATTCCAACAATTGGAATTCAGCTAAAAAAGAAAAAGAGAGAGACAGAGAGAGACAGAGAGAGACAGAGACAGAGACAGAGAGAGACAGATAGATAGACAGTCAGACAGACAGACAGAGGGGCACGGAGAATGGTCCTCAGAGTTCCATGATGGGATTGCCATTAAAATAACCTAAGAAGGGAGAACAATGGTGATAATTTTTTCCACCACTAAATACACCACCAACTTAAAAAAAAGTAATAATGATAAAAAGTAATGTTAGATGTATATTCAACAAACCTACAAAGATCAGTGTTGTTATGTCAAATTGGTATGACATAAGCACAAGATGCAGAAATCATGGTGACCATCTTTTCTGTTCTTTGTTAAACATGAGCATTCTTCTGACCACCCCAAATTTAATTAAGCATTTCGGAATTTTGAACAAACTAGACAACCAATGTTCTTCCTAGTTAAAAACTGTCCTTCGGTCTTTGGGAAAAATGGACTTAAACCTGGCTACCTCAATCCTAGCCTGAATCACAACCCCTGAATCACAATGACCCTCGAACCAAAAGATATAACTGTCCTGTTCAATTCTTCTGTTGAAAAAGCCGGAAAGGTCCCTGCATCATCTTCCAGATTGTGCACGTTCTGCAACATCACTAACAAATGCTTGTGAAGAGTTCCAGTGTGCAAAAATGGTTACTGAAGGATTTTTATCAATACATTTACTGCTTACTGCAAGTTTCAGAAGAAGTAGCTTATAGCATATTTGCATTAATAAAATATTATGTTCCGAGATCTGTAAAAGACTTACTGATAGTATTCTAATTTAAAATACTGTCTGCTCAGTATGTCAGAGTAATTAATAAGCACTTCTTCAAGGCTTGTTCAGATAAGATGTGGGGTGAAGGGCTGGAAGAAATATACACAATAAATGCACAATTGATGTATGGAAGTTTATTGTCTCAACTGAATGCAATTTTTTTAAAAATCTGCCTTCTGGATTCAATGGTTGGTAAAGTGTAAATTGAAGTGGTAACAAAAACACTGTAGAAACTAATCACTTACATTTTTTAGAAAGTAGCAAATTTGATTTGTCAATTCTCCATTAAAGAAAAAATCCTCTTCAATAAGCAGCTTAGTGGATATTTATTAATACCATTTTTTGATGCAAAATATAATCCATATCTTATTTTCTGAAGCTTTCACAGGGAAATAAAAAAGGGATAATAGCAAAAATATTAAGCTACTAAATCTTAAAAATGATGAAATGAATATGAATTAGGGCAAATATAATGGAGGAGAAGGTGGAGGAGGGAAATAGTTGCCTTCATGGCAGTATTGTCTATCCAGTTATCACATTTTGGTTTTCATCTTATTTCACCGTATTTTGTTGTTCATTTTGTTATTGTAATATTTATATTAATGCATCTTCCTATAACAGTACAGGCAGGCATAAACAATTAGCAGATTATATAGAGAGAGCAGGGGTGCTAGATAAATTTTGGCTTGTTTCAATGGAAGACATTAAAAGCCTTTGTTTCTGCTTCTGCTTTGGCCCAGGAGATACTGCAAGTTATAATAATAACTTCTTCCGAAGTCAAATTCAAGTTGCAGTTACTAAACTTGACTAATTTAAACCCTCAACGAATAAATCAATCAAAGTGTTTAAACAACCAAATAAATCACAATTCTTGGGTTGGTATGATTCAGCAAAAGCCAGTCTGAGGAAGCAGTTAAGGCACCAGAGTAGAAATCATGAGTCCTAGTCCTAACTGTGTAGAAAACTAAAGAGATTGTTTGGAGCAATATGCAAATAATGTTACTACATTATAAACCATGTAGAGAATACTGTAAAGAAGAATGGGGCAGTATAAAAGCCTAAAATGCTAATGCTAATACATCCAAGAAAATGCTACTTTTTGTACATACAAAGCATAATATAAATTCTTCCTCAAGATTTTTTCTAATCAGGCTTAGATTTAGAATTTAGAATAACTTTATTGTCAGCCTTTATGCCACAGATTATGGCTGTCAAACTCGTGGCCCAGATGTGTCACATGCTGGCCATATCCATGCCTGGTTTAGCAAAGGGGAAAAAGTCATGACACCCTTGCTATAGACTATTTTCCTAATGATCAGGTTCCTCTTTCTGAAATTATCATATCTTAATAATTTGCACTGAACAGCATTTACAGTGCTTTTTAGGGTGCTCAATTAACATAAGAGATTTGCTACAAGTTTTGGTTAATACATTTATAGATATTGGCCAACTAGTTGATTCTTCTTTGAAATAAAAAATTCCAAAAATTATTGTCTATACCAGTTTATTTGTAATACATTTAATGACTGGGAAGAGGAACGAATAATTACATGGAGGTTCCCTGATTGTTCCCCTGCGTGTATGCAAGTTTCCTTCAGTCAGAGTTCTGATCATAGAGCCTATGATATGGGAATACTCTACCTTCCTTGTAGGATATGTGAGAATTCTTCAAAGCTTGATGTAACCTTGATGTATGTTGTTATGCGATAACTTTGTTAAGTGAATTTTGCCCCATTTTATGACTTTTCTTGCCATGTTTATTAAGTGAATAACTTCAGTTGTTAAATTTGTCACCAGGTTGTTATGTGAATACAGTTTCTCCACAGACTTTTCTTGTCAGAAGGTGGCAAAAGGGGATGACATGACTCCGGGACACTGCAACCATCATAAATGCGAGTCAGTTGTCAAGCATTCGGATGTAAATCACGTGACCATGAGGAAGCTACAATGGTTGCAAGTGTGAAAAATGGCCACTAAGCAAACTGTTGTAAGTTGAGGACTATCTGTAATCCTACTCATAGACAAACCTATCTATGTGGCTGCTAAGAGTCAACACTTGTTGGCACATAATCAGTCAATCATCCTACAGATTGAGCACTGAGAACTATGTGCTACCTTGTGCAAAATAAACAGCAGCATCCACCAAGGGGTGGTTGAAGCCAAGACTACCACTTTCCAAGACCACATAAAAATTTGGTGGATCTACATTTAGTTACCCATTTTTGTGGCCTTTGAAACTCTCCCAAAAATGTGCCACTGAAATTCAGTAACGGGTTTCTGACCAGGAGTTTTTCCTTACCTTGAAAGATTCCCAGTCTGTATGAAATAATGGTACAAAGAACAGCATTTCACCAAGCAATAGAATACATTGTACTGGCATAACAAGAACACCTCATGTGATTACTTCCTGAAACAACCTACCATCTCTTTACTATGAGATAACGGGCTATACATATTTTACTCAATACAGTTCTATAAAAATGTGAAATATGGTACAACAACTTTTCCCATGTTTTTTTCAGGTTAAACCTTTGTTTTGGACCAGTCCAGAGCTTTGCGCTCAACACCACTGTGTCCATTTGTAGAATCTTTTCCTGATTCCAGTGCTATTATTAAAGAACCCAAATGTGAAATCAAGAGTGTTTTAGCTGGAGATTAAGAAGTCCAAGGAACTGTTTTTTCTGTCTTCTTGTGAATGCCTAATCAAGATCCTGGAAAAAATAATGGCATTATCTGTTGAAATCATAGTCCCAAATTATGTCATAAACAGCTCATCTTGGAATAAGCTTTTCCAGATTTTAGAGACTCAGATGAGATCTGTGAATAGATAGATGTTTGAGAAAATTTTGATGGGAAGGATTAATCCAGTGAGAAAAAGTGATAAATTTGATGTCTTCCCATTACAGATAATCACTATGAGAAAATCCAAATATTTAGCTTGAATTTTCTATGTTATTTTTAGTATACTTGAAAAAAGAACCATTCACAGAGTACAGAATCTTATCTAACTATTACCATTAAAAAAAAAAAAAACCACAACAATTCATGTTTTGTTCAATGAAATTATGCCAAATAAGACAGGGTTTTTCCCAGGGAGACATGTTTGCTAACAGAAAAGTGCAAGTTCTATAAAAGCATCTCCAAGGGAATTAATGCATGAATAATAAGAAAACAACAAATTCTTTTGTATTGTTCTGCTTCATTTAACTTATGGCTGAAATCAGTCATGTAGTTCCCTAGCTCAAAATTCAGGAAGAATTGCTCTGAGTTTCCTAGATATGCCTACTCAGGAGAGATACATTTAATAACTGGGCAATATTAACACTCAGAAGAAAATAAATCAGAGAGAAATGGTAGGTGTTGGGGAAAGTGAGCCATCTGTAGTATTTTATTTTTTTAAAAAAATCTATATTAAGACTGATTTATTTCAATGCAAATTGTTTGTAAAATCCAAGACTTGTTCTTTAGGCCCAGAATTTTTATATGCAAATAAAGTTAGAAAAATGTACTATAAACAACCACATTAGGAAGTTGCTGAATTTTTGTTTTATCATATGAATTATGATAAATTATCTAAGTGACTATCCTGAAAACTAACTCAAAGCCTTAGAAGTCAAGCTGAGCGCTTTCTGTTTCTCTATTATCTCTGTTGTAAAGATTCTGCACTCATAAAATAGCAGGAAATTGTGGGAATGATATAAACAGCAGGAGAATATTCCTCTGATGCTTCTTCAAGCTATCACAGTTGCAAAACTGTTTCACGGTATTGTTGACTTGAAAATATACACAGAGCCAAGTGATTGGGCTAGATCCTCTGTTTATGCACATACAAGTATAAATATATCTGAGGATTGCTTAGAGATTGCTTGGATCTTGCATTAATAGGAGCATCAATAATGAAAACATTACAAGAGGCAGCATTTTTTTTTCACTCAGAGAGTATTTTAGAGCACTTTCCCTCCAATAAAGGATATACTATATGCAGGCTATGCTAAATATGGCTTAGCCTTAATCAGGATTAAAAGAATCACCAATAGTCCCCAAATGATAAAAGTGCTTTGGTTAACTCAGTAGCTCAACAATTAACTGATCAATACTATATGTTGTAGCACTAAACTTAAATCAGTATTTTTTTATGAACACAGACTACAGAAAAATAATAAATTGATCAAAATTGTAAACAAATATCAAGAATTCTTGCTGCCATTAAGTTTGACTTGTGTTGTTCTAGTCTGTGGAAAGAAACTGATCAACTTGAAAGAAGATGAAACAAGTTTATCTGTCATAAGACTCAATGTTATAAAAAAAAATAGCCTGGTGCCCTTTGAGACAATTAAATATGAGTGATATCCCATATGTCATCAGCCCCCAACCTTTTGGGCACCAGGGAGAGAGATTTTTCTGCGGACCAGAGGGTATGTGGTTTCACATGCTGCCTGCATCCCTCTTGTTTGCACAGCCCAGTTTCTGACATGCCCTGGACCAGTGCCGGTCCATGGACCGGGGGTTGACCCCTGCCACATGTGATGGAACCATGAATATTACCTAGCAGATCCATCTGGTTTGTGCAAATGGACTATAATGTTTTGCAGGTTTTCTTTGCTTTCTTCCTGAGAAGCATCACAAAGGTTCCTGGTGCTACATATGCCCACCTGCTCCTGGAATGCCAAACAGTGTGCCTCCTACTGCTTTTTGCAGAAGGATAATTCATGACAAGCCAGTGTTCTGTGGAACTTGGAGTAACTATGCTTTATTCTCTTGCTAGGGAGGGTGCAGTTCCATTAGATATTGTGGGAAAAACTAAGCAATATTGCCAGTCTTCTGTGCTTGAGATTGAGATGAATGAGAAGGGAAGGGAACTGACTTTGTTTAATGATGCATGCGAGTGCAAGTTTGAGTAAAGCATTAGAGAGGGAAAGAATGGAGCAACAACCAGTTGTTGCCTAATTTATATAATACTTCTACAATTGACAGAAGCAGACTGGGGCCAATTGCTTCAGCAAAAATCATAAGTAGATATAATTTTTCTGCACAGTACTTATCAGGGATCCGTTAGCACAAAATGATAACGTGTGGGAATTATTTAGCTGGTATAGCAGGAATAAAGAGAAAGGAGATATGCAATTATTCTTCCCCTCAAAAGATAAGAAGACACGAAAAAAAAGGAACTATGTACTACGAAGGAGTAGAAATAAGACTGATTCATATTCCATAACATATTCCATGTCATACTCCTGCCCACCCAAAGACTGTCAACTTCTTCATATGATTGCCCTGTCCCACATATAATCAAAAAATGTTTCCATCTCATACTTGGAAGAAGCCCAATGGATCTTGGATATGTATAAGCTTTAGACACATTCACATAAAAAATATAATTATAAGTATTATTAAATGCATATTTGTTTCTTTGTTTATAACAAAACTTTTGGGCACCAGGGACCAGTTCCATGGAGAATGCTTTTTCCGTGGACAGAGGGGACGTGGTTTTGCATTCTGCCTGTATACCATGGATGGGGCTTCAGTTGTTTACATGGCCCGGTTGCTGACAAGCCACAGACCTTTGCCAATCCATGGACTGGGGATTTGGGACCCCTGGTTTATAGTAGAATTCATATGTCCACCCAACTTGAACAATGTGATTCTGGTGATGTACATTAAACCAAAGAAGAAAAATAGAAAAATAAAATAATACCAGCTAAAACACATAGAACAACCATTAATTGGCAGTCAGATCTCCAACTGATTGCACTCCTCCAGATGAGAATATCAGTCAACCTAGGCCAAACACCTTAAATTTGTTAATTTATATTCTGCCATTCCCTCTTTCAATTTCCCCTCAATAAAACAGTCTGGGTCAAAAAAGACAAGTGATTCAAAATTACCCAATTGGGAAGGATGGACTTCATTTTAGGTCTCCCTTATATTATACTATCTCTCTCTCTCCCTCTCTCCCCTCCCCTCCCTCTCTCTCCCTCTTTCTCTTTCTTTCCTTCCCTCCCTCTCACACTGATTAACCCATCAAGACTGTGAGCACAGGTGTGGGGGATCCAGTACTTTACCATTAGACATAGAGTTTTGTTTGCTATAAAGTAATGTTATGGGATTACAAATACATTCAATATAATTCATTGTACCTTTAAATAGGAAAATGTTGCAAAGCTATATCAAAAGATCTCTGACAGTGTAACCCATACACAGGTCTACTTTAATGTAGCCTCAATGAGTTTAATAAGACTTACACACTCTCAAATAAATGGGTAAACTATTACAACTTGAATCATATAAATCCTTAAAACACTCGTCTTTCTAGGGCTCAAATTCTACTAAATTTCTTTTAAAAGTCGAGGACTTGCCTTCAGATTATTACTTATCAAACAAGCTTAAAGAACTTTAGCCTGAAACTCCTATTCCCATAATTCAATTGAAATTTATCTGGAAAGAAATTGAATCTTCATTCTCTTTGAAACTGTTGACAAATCTTGAATTAATCAGGCCTTGTGTTGTCCTCATATGATACTTCACAAAAAAGCCATTTGCCAAAAGAACCCGGGATGCCTTTTTAATATTCTATCAGTTCTTTTGATTGCTAATCCCTCAAAGACAACCCAGTTTCCGTTATGATTAAATGCAAAACAAAGCCCCTTCCTTTTGTTAACTTTCTATCAAAAGAAGAGTTTTATTCTTGTGTATTTAACTGAAGCATATATTTCACTTTCCAACATCTTAAAAGCAATTGGTAAACATGCATAGAAGTTGTGGGTTTTGAAACAGATGAAGACTCAATCGTCTAAGTATTAAGTGTGCTCAATTTCTACTTTTCTTAGAGGAAATTTACTCAAACAGCTGAAATCAAATTGTACATTTTCCAAGTGAGTTTCCCCCCCCCCCCCAATGGACAACAGGCATAATTTTATACTATCCCACAAAGCCACTATGATAGCAATAAATACAACTAGTGCTGGCAGGGAGGGGAATTTACCCTGGCACTATATCCTATCCATGTGTCAGCTGCCTCATTCTGAGAGGCCAGTCTTAAAAATCCATTTTTTTTCCTGCCTGCTTTCAAGATAGTTCTTTCGGGCAATTTTGGTTTCCTTTCCTGAGTACAGTATGTTTCAGTGTGGCAGCCCTATCAGTTTGATTTATGACACTAGGAAGGGAAAGTGCATGATATTTAGAGAAGCATGGGGGGAGGGGAATCAAGCAGGATGATTTTTTTAGCCTTGTCTGGAACTAACAAAACATGAAGATGGAAGGGAACAGATTCCTCAAAACACTGGTAATCCCAATAGGGCTAAAACAATGTGGTAACAAATGCTCAGCAGGAGGAGGGGGAGGAGGAAAAGGAGGAAGAGGAAGAGGAGGAAGAAGAAGAAGAAGAAGAGGAGGAGGAGGAGGAGGAGGAGGAGGAGGAGGAGGAGGAGGAGGAGGAGGAGGAGGAGGAGGAAATTATTCTATAGACCAAAAATTCACTGACAAAAAGGAAGAAGTAACAAAATGAATGGAGCTTAAATTAGTGAAATCTGATTATTTCAATGAATCTAAAATCTGGCAGAATCTGGATTAAAAAATTATCTCTTTTTAGCCATGTTATTTCCACATCAAGAAGTCATCTGTCTTAAGCAAGAAATTGGAAAAAAATCCACTTTGACATTAATAGGCATCTAAGCTGAAAATAAAAGTCAACGGGATAATAAAGATTTCTGGACATTTAAAAGTTTTTAAAAGCTGGAAAGGAGAAAAAAAGAATAGAAGGGCAGGATCTGGAAAAATGGAGGAGACTGCCTGGAATTAAGGAATGGAACTGTAATTAAAAGGAACAAGATTCCTCAAAGATACTTTTTATGGAAACTTGGTAACAAAATAATAGAACCCCGGGAAGAGAAAGTGGAAAAAAGAAGTAAATAGAAACAGCCTTGGATTATTTGGATTACTTGGTGACTTTTGGTTTTTGCATCTGGATGACTAAAATCAACTGAGTGGTTGTTTAAAGTTTTAAAATGGTATCACTCTTAGAAGAACTGAAAACGGAACTTAAAAAATGGAAAAAAGATGCACAAGAAGGGAGAAGTTCTTTTGGCTTCGTGTTTCAATTCTTAGAAATGGAGATCTGGAACTATGAGAAGCAACAAGAAACGCTTGCAGAACAAGAAGATTGGGACAAAGAAGAAGCCATTTGTAATGATCAAATAATTTTAAGTGGGGGGGGGGGAAGAAAAGGGGGTGAAAGAGAGTGAAAGGTTTAAGACTAAAAAAAAACAACCAAAAAGAAGAAAGACAATTTGAAAGATAAGTACAATATTAGAAAGCAACAGAAGAGGGGATTGCAGATGAGAGGGTTAGAAGTAGAGAGACAAGGGGGTAAAAAGGGGAGGGAGAAAAAGAGGGGGAAGAAGGCAAGGAAAAGAAGTTGTAAAAGACAGAAACAATAAATGGAGAAACAGGGAAAAGATATAAGGATTGTAACCATAAGTTTGTTTAGAGATAATGGGTGAAAATTTAATTGTAAAGGGGATTCTGCAAAGGTACATAAGATAGCATTGTTATATTATAAATAGAAATAATTTCAGAAGATATGATGATGGATAAAATATTTATTGTAATGTAGTGGGATGTTTGCTAATAAATAAATGAATTAAAATGATTGAGAGAATTAAAAGGGAAAATTTTTAATAATTAGTAATGATTTATAAAAATATAAGTAAGAAATATGGGAAAAAAAGAATTAACCATGGAAAGTTTATATGTTCCCAAGGAAGTATGATATTCAATTGAAAAGAAATGTTAAAGATGTTAAGACTTTAATGCACATTAGTGATAGAATTGAATTGAATTGGAATGGAATGTGTGTTTTATTTACATATATATATATATATATATATATGTATATATATATATATATGGATCTTTGGTTATTCGGGTTTTCTCCCGCGTAGAATTGGAAGTATCTAGGCAACGTTTCGATGAAGTCTCATTCATCATCTTCAGGCTTGTTTCTTCAGCTCTGTGCTTCTCGCCAAACAATTTCTCGCCAAACAATTACAGACCTATGCAGAATCCATCAACTCACAGGTAAGGAACTCATTTCAGTTCATTGAGATCATAAAGAAACAAAACTTACAACCCAGCGACCTACTAGTGAGCTTCGATGTCATATCCCTCTTCACCCAAGTGCCTATAAAAGAAGCCTTGACAGCCAAAACCCGAATAACCAAAGATCCACATACAAATACCCGCGAAAACCTCAGAAAACATATATATATACATATATATATATATATATATATATATATATATATATATATATATATATATTTCTTTTTAAGAATATAGTGTCTATTTTAAGAATGTACCAAGCAGAATCCGATTGGAAGTTATGTATTATATTGAATGCTATAATCTTAAAGCTATACATTGAAGCTTAAATAAGAGTTTGAATGGATAAAATTAAAGGATATAAAGGTGTCATTCTCTAATTGGTAACTACAGGGAAAATTTGCTTTATAAGAAAAGATAATATGAAATTGTAACAGGACAGACAAAAGTATAAGTATAATGGTTTGACTTGAATTGAAATGAGATAATTAAAACAAAGTTGAGAAAATTAAAAGAGGGGAAAAATTATCTAGAAAATATAAGATGGTAATAAGATATGGAATAGAATATAAAAATGAGCATGAAATTGAGTTTTGTGTCTGTATGAAGTAGTGATAACCTGGGACCGTGCTACTTTCAAAAAAGATGTTTTATTTGTATTCTGTCTTTGTGAAAACCCAAATAAAATTTTTAAAAAAAGAAGTCATCTGCAAATGAAGCATCTGATGCAACATGACAGAAAATTAGAATAGATTTCTTTCATGGTATATTATATAACTCCTCATATGGATTATCCTTCCATCACCTTCTGATAAGACAATCTTATTACTCATGACAATCTGCTGAGATATTTTCAGACAAGCAGGTGGCCCACAGCAGTAAGGGAAGCTGTAAAATTTGTTAAGGAAAATGTGAAAAGTACATTTAAAACAGAACAGCGTGACAGTTCAACAAACAATTATATTTTAAATGTTATGAAGAGGAAAATGAATAATGACTAACAGAATGGCAATGTTGGATTTGATTAATCCAGCTGCATGTGCTGAGGACATAAATATTTTGCCATACAGAGAGATTATGATGGTCTTAAACTTAGTAAGTATAAAATAATCATTTTCTTAAACTTTTGCCATCTCCATACAGTTAAAAAAATAATAGATTAAAGAAAGATAGAAATAGCCAGAACACTGTTCTTATACATCGCAAAAAGACAGCAAAAATAAAAAAAACCTTAGGGAGATATCCAAACATCCCTATCTCTGCCACTTTTCTTTCCTAAGGTATAGTCTGAACGTGTTCCTCGATACATTTCCTTAAATACAAAAAGCAAGATAAAGATTCTAATTGTGTGAGCTTCCAACCTGTGATCAAGGAAGCATATGTAGAAGTCTCAATAAAGGAGAATATTTGCAGCTTAGGGTTGAAGTGAGAGATCCTTGGTACTCTATGAGCTTGGTTCTTGCAGATGTTTCATTTCCCAAACTAGGTAACATAATTAGACTAGTAAGGGATAGGGTTTGCTCTCATATACATGAGCATAGATTAACTCCAAGGTTAACATCAGACCAACAATCAAGAAGTAAACAAGACAAGAAACTGCCAAGCAAGCCAACAGTTAATAGCCCAACCAAAGAATCTCCAAGACCACTTTCACCAACACTGACAAGGCAAGCCACTAGAATATAAACTGAGAGCAAACCCTACACCTTACTAGCACTGATGATGTTACCTAGATTGGGTAATAAAACATCTGTAAGAAAACAACCAAGCTTAGAGAGCACCAAGGACCTATCATAGATTCAAACTTCCAATGTTATGTGTAGAAGTCTGAGACAGGTCATGAACATGGATAACGTTGCAAAAGACTAGATAGATAAGATATAACTGATATTAAACATGCTAATACAAATGCAAGTTCCTTGTTAAGATTACAAACTTTAAAATAATTAAGAATGGGGCACATGTTAGCACTTTTTGAGAATAAAACTACAAGATACAAAAATCATATTACTGGCCCTATGGGTGTTCATTATTTGCAGTATTTATAATCTGGTCCTATTCCAAAGAATTCTGGCTAGTATACAACAGAAAAATAATGTTTGAAGTGTTTTATTGGCACTGACATTCCTCAAAAAAGTTGTATCACTTTAAAAAGGTCCTATTTCTTACAATCTGAAGCCCAAGATAAACATGAAGTATTTTGTACCTGAAGGTGAATCTCTTTCATTTTCTTAGATTTATATTTCTGAGAGGTGATCTAAGTGTTCTCTGTATGTGTTCAGGCTACAGCTTCCACTTTTCCTAACCAGCAATCTCTACAATATTTATTGGAGATCTGGGGAATTGTCAACTTGATGCTGCTGGGGGACTCCACATGTAAATTAGAAAGGGAGAGGAACCTCACAAGGAAAAAACATTATTCTCTTTGTGACTTCTTCTCTGAACTAGGTGAGTAAAAGCACAGAAGAATAAACACCCACCATTTATTAAAGGAGTGTCTTAATATAAATTGTGGTTCTTTATAATAAATGCCTTTTCTTTTTAGTGCTTTAGTTAAGCCCTAGTTTAGTTAAGATGTATTCTTAAACTTTCACTCCCTTCAGCTCTATTCAGCATGGCCAAAGATTGTTCTGGATGGTACCAGTTACTCTTATTTCTTAGACTAGACATTAATAACAGTTTGATTCAAGAACTAAAGAAAGGCCATTTTGAAAGAGAGGCTGAAGTAAAATTCACAACAAAATGATTCATATTTGAAGAGTATTGCCTTTGTTCCTATAATGAGGTTCAAGGTACATCAAATGACCTACATGTGAGAAGATGCATCAGAGTCTTAGAGCAGAGATTCTAAGACGGCCTTTAATGAATGCTTGATTAAGAGCCTTTAGTTTGAAAATATGGTGTTACACACTGTGTGGTATTTTCCTTTGATTCCATAAGATTTGAGAGAGGAGATTGAGTCTGATAAATAATTTTCACTTTTTTTCTAAACTAAGAACTTTTTCCAGCTCATTTGACATATCATCATATGTCATCATATCCTTTGTTTGCATTAAGATAATCTTCAGGCATTGTCCTCTGTCCAGATCGTCACTGGATAATATCTTCAAATTTTTATATAAGTACATTTCCTAATCTTATAATGCAGTTGAAATTTTTAAACTTTGAACACTTTATTTTTAAATGCCTTTTTAATTTTCTGAATTAAAAATAAAGTCAGAGGGGGAAACAAATGATTAAAACATAAATTGGAAGTTCTGCACATAAAACCATGTAATGTATATCATATTAAGGAGAAATAAAAACATTTCAAACTTGCTTATTAAATATTATTTCCTGAATACCTGAACAAAGATGATTACTTAGGAAAACAATACAACATAATTAATAAATTGTAACTACACTTGAATGTATCTTTTAATTGTAATATTTTTCAAAGTTTTTGATTTTTTTTCAGCTAGAACAATTTTCCACTTTTAAAAAGCCATTTTTTGCTGACTTAATATTATACCACAGAGTTCCAATTAGTTGATAAATCTAATCAGATCCCAAATTATTCTCTCAGGGCTGGTGGTACAAATACTATTGGCCACATCTCTAGACAAGCTGAAAATAACTGTTTAGCCAATCCTTTTAAAAACGATTGAGTAAAAACCTGGGGAAGGATGACTTTTTATATCAATGTACAATATCAGCTCCAAAAGAACCATTGCTATAAAAAATGGTGCTCATCACAAATTTTCAAGCAAAGAATGTTTTTGTTAGAAAACACTAAACTAAAGGCTAGGTTCCACTGGCCGACGGATGCAAAACATATGCATAAAGGACACACCGGACGAGCAAAATTTCAGGGGTGGCTCCATCCATTGTCATCCACTCCAAAAAGTGGCGAAAATTTGCATGAACAGAACAGAAAACAATGGAAAAGAACGGACGGGGGTAGTACATAGCGGGGATGTTAACGGATGTTCATAAGAAGCCTAGAGGATGACAGCGGATGGAAGCGGATGACACCTCCAAAGGGCTTCCGGGGGAGAATTGCGAAGCGGATGCATAGCGGAAGGGGCGGATGCATAGCGGATGACGTGGATGCATCACGGACGCCCAAAGGAAGCAAAGCGGATGCCGCGTGGATGTATATCGGATGCAAAGTGTTCACTGCGCGTGCGGGGAGTATGAATTGCGTCAACTCCGCGGATATAAAAGGACGCAGCACGCATGCAGTCAGCATTCAGAGGATAGCCGTGCTACCACATACATCTTCAAGGAACACCATGGTTCATCAGTCAGGCAAGAAGAGGAAGCCCTTGCCTACTCGTTCCAATCCCAGCAAGAAGGACAGAACCAGCATCCCACCCCCTGGCACTGACTCTGAACCTGCTGGTGCTGCTTCTGCTGCTACTGCCACTGCTACTGCTGCTGCTGCTACTGCTGCTGCTGCTGTGGTGGACCACAAAGGCCCTCAAAGCCCTGCTGCTCAAGGCCCTGCTGCTCAAGGCCCTGAAGGCCCTGCTGCTCAAGCCCTTGAAGGCCCTGCTGCTGAAGGCCCTGCCAGAGGGAGGAAGAGGCAAGGGAAGGAGAAGGGAGAGAGGAAACAGTACACCCTTTCCGAGGGCCATGAGGATGAGGTGCTGGAATGGCTGAGGGAGAACGACTACCTCTGGAGAAAGGGCCACAGACTCTATCGCAACACCAAGAAGAAGCAGACAGCTGGGAGAGACAAGGCAGAGAGCCTGGGCTACACTGCAGATGTACTCCTGGGATGGTGGAAGCACATGCACACCTGGTATGGCAAGCTACACCTCAAAAAATCCAGGCAGGCTGCTGTTAAACTCACTGACCGGGAGATGTATGTCATGGCCAAGTGCAGTTTCCAGGAGGGTGAGATCCGCCACCAAGGAGCAGCCCTCTGACACCCCTCTCCCTCAGACAGCCCACAGACAGCCAGTCCTCTTCCAGCCAGGAGCTAGTGAGCCTGTCCAGGCAGATGTCTTCAGAGGGCCCCACGGCAGAGACCCCCCCCCGACAGCTGCACTCCCCATGCCGGAGGACTTGGAGGATCCTCTGTCACAAATGGAGGAAGAAGCAGCAGCCACCAGAGACCAACCCACCCACACCCCCACCCCCAGCTCCACAGGATGCAGGCAGAAAGGCAGACTGGAGGGCCAGAACCACAGTGTCCTGTTGGAGATCAGGGACACAATGAAGACCAGCACAGAACCTCTCTCTCAGCTGGCCCACTTGGACAGAGGATCCTCAGGCCGCCACACCTTCATCACCTACGTGAGCCAGATCTTCATGGACCTGCCCGAGGCCCAGTACCAGGTGATGAAGGAGAAGATAACATCACTTCTGCACAACCTTCAAGGCCCAGCTGAAGCTGCTCCTACCCAATCCAGGTCTGCTCCTCCACACCAGGCGATGTCACAGCCCTTCCACGGCTTTCAACAGCCTCTCACCTACCAAGGCTACGACTACCAGGATTTCCCACAGCAAAAACAGACCTTCCCAGTCCAGGCCCAGGTTCATCGCATGCCACAGATGCCACACCTCACCCAGCTGCAGACCAGACAGCCCCACTACATTCCTCCTTCCTCCACCCCACAGCCAAGCCCGTCAACGGACAATCTGTCATCAGTCTTGGGCCTCACATCTCAGGTCCTTGATGAAGGCCCTCTCAACCTCACAGGACTGAGTCAGCTCTCGGAGAGCTTCCTGAACACACCATCCCCTGTTGTACTCTCGGGGTCAAGCACCCCAATGGCGCCTCAGACCAGCACTCAAGCCACAGCCACCTCCACAGTCCCTGCCCACTTAACAGCTGAGACCATGGACATGACTCAGAGTGACTGAGAATAGTGCTAGAGACTGAGTTGTTTACTTGTTCACTTTAACTTTGCTAAAGACACTTTACTTGGTTCATTTTGCTTATTTAATAAAGTCATACAGTTTACTTAAGACAGTTAATAAATGTTATCTTTGCTTAACACACTTAATTCAGTTTACTTGGTTCATTTTGCTGATTTAATAAAGTCATAAAGGTTACCTAAGAAAGTTAATAAAGGTTATCTTTGCTTAAGACACTTGGTTCATTTTTTTACCATTGTGAGTGTTGGTGAAAACTTTTAACAAATGGTTAAGCCTTTGCATGCTTGTGAGATAGATAAGGATAGTTGTGGGATAGATAAACCTCCAATGCAAGCATAGTGGGACTGTATGGTCCACCATCCCAGCTGCCACACATATGGACCTTTATTATCAATAACAATTTATTCATTGATCAACACATTTCAAAATAAACAAAGCTCTTTATTAATGCCCTATTCATTGTAGGACCACTCAACATACATGGCACAATCTCATCAGTGTTATGCGACAGGCTCAAGGAAGCATCCATTAATCATCTATCATCCTGTCTTGCCACTCCACTGCTCCAGCTGGGGGGTTGCACCAGTGTCTCAGGAGGTTGTGCTGCTTCTTCCCTTCACGTGAAGCTCTGTTGGGGCCTTGTACATCCACAGTGTCTATCAGGTTTCATCCTTGCCTCCATTCACCAGGCTCCATGTCCCCATTCCTTTGTTGATGGTCCACAAGTCTGTTCTGCAACACTGGGTAGCGGGTGCGCATGACATTGTGCAGGATGCAGCAAGCTTCCACGATGCTCCTCACAGTATGTGCCTCATGCTGCATGGTGGTGAGAAGTATCTGGAACCTGTTGGCCAGGATGCCAAAGGCGTTCTCCACCACCTGTCTTGCCCTGGACAGCCTGTAGTTGAAGATCCTCTCTTCATGGGTGGGTTCTGAGGGAGGTTCTGAGGGAGAAGCTGTCATCAGCAATGATGAAGTAGGGCTCATCTTGTATGTTATTGGGTAGTGGGTCTGGATCTGGAAAACCCATGATGAGGTTGCGTTCCAGCCCATCCTTGACGTCACTGGCATTGTATACCTGGCTATCTGAAGCTGACCCGTTGCCTGAAGCATCGATGTACATGAACTTGTAGTCAGCATCAACCATGGCAAAGAGGATGATACTGAAGAAGCCCTTGTAGTCGAAATAAGTGGACCCTGAGTTGGCTGGAGCTTTGCAGGCCACGTGCTTCCCATCTTTGGCTCCAATGGTGTGGGGAAAGTTCCACCTCTGATACCACACTTCTCCAAGTTTTCTCCAGCCTTGTTCAGTGGTGGGGCATTTGAGGAGCTCCTCCACGTATTCTTTGATGATGGCCTGCACCACTTCTTTGACCACTTTGCTGATGTTGTTGTGTGGCACCCTCCACGCATACTGCATGTTTCTGTATGTGGTTCCAGAGGCCAGGTGACGCAGAGCCAGTGCCACCTTCAGTCCAGGGTCCAGGTTGGCATGGAAGTTGGTGCTAGGCTTGGTGAACCTGGGTCTCAGACGCTCTACAAGTTCGTCAAACATGGCTGGTGGCATCCTCATGAAGTGATGGAATGCACTAGGGTCTTCATTCCTCAGCTCCACCATCAACTGGTCATACAGTCCAAACTCCATTCTTCTCATGATCCATCCTCGGACCCACATAGCTCTTTGATGTCTCCTTCTTCTCCTTCTGTATAAAAGGTGAAACAGTCTGAACAGGTTTTGGTTCTAGTGATGAATGATTGCAGCTACCATACGGACTGTCATGATCCATGGTGGAGAACAATGGATGATGTGGAAGACCAAGACCAAGGGTGAAGAGGTCTGTACACCATGGCTGCTGGACTCATACTGAGATCCAGATGATTTCCTCCCCCTTTTTATGGGAAATAGCGGTTGTCTGCTAGGTGTCCTTCTCCATTCTCTAGACATACTGCAGACATCCTAAATATCCGAGATACATCCCAGATACAAACGTTTTGTCCGTTTTGAATACTTTTTTACGAGATGCATACGCTTACATCCTTTCTATTTCCGTGCTACTAATGCTGTATCGACGTTCTGTGTACCTTTTGTTTCCTCCCTCTTTCCGTTTTCAGCTGCAGCAGATGTCATTTGCGAGGATGTCCAGAGGATGCCGAGAGGATACAGCAGACGTTTAACGGATGATAACAAACATAGAACGTTTGTTGCCCGTATATGCCGCGGATGTACATTGTACGCGGCGGAAAGTTCATCCGCTCACAAAGTTTTGTGCAGCTCAAAACTTCTTGCGCGGATGAAATCTCAGTGGATGGATGCTCCAGGGATGGAGTGTATGAAACACGTATGCAGTGAGTACACAACGGATACATAGCATTTTCCAATGGATGGCAAGCTTTTTTTAACATTTTACATCCTCTTTGCATCCGTTAGTGCAGTGGGACAGGGGCTTAAGAATTGATTAGCGCTGCCTTTTCTTGATTACCTCTTAGCATTTTACCATCTTCACTAAACAAAAAGGCACATTCAATCTGTGTTTTTTATCAGGGCAACCTGGTCTACTCAATTATTGGGCAGAGCATACTGCATTTCTCAGTCTTTACTTTTGCTTTTCTTTTTAATATATCTAAATAAGGCATTTTATTATTCTTAACATCATTTACCAACTTCCGATCAGCCTCTGTTTTCCTGACATTAGAATTACAGTTCCAGATCATCTGCTTTTACTCTTCCCTTGAAGCTATCCTTCCCTTTCCTCCGTGTGTTATCTTTTACAGATTTAGAGAGAGGGAAGGGCACATTCATTCTCAGTCAAAAGATCTTATATAGCTATGTTCTGGTAAGAAAAAGAAAAGCAAAAGACTCAATGAAAGGAACACGGGAAAGTTGCATAGAAGTTTCAGCCTTGGTTATAATATTGTAAAAGAGACAAAATGATTCATTAATAAGACTCTCATACGTTTTAGAAAATAAAACTGACAATTAACATGTATTGGCCTCAAAAGAACGCTGAGAATACCAACACTGAGCTGTAAGGAAGCTCAGCTAGAACTCAATTATCATAAAATTAAAATCATGGCACTTGCCAAAAGGCCCCAAAACTACTACTGGATGATAGATGACCACAAGATTGAGCAGGAATCAGTCAACAGTAGAAAAACCCATGGGGACTGGGTGATTGAAAATATATAAAAAAGCTCATCTGCCATCCTTAAATTCTTCAAGACAAGATGTGGCTTCTATATTCCTGAAGCACTCAAATTATTTGAAGCCAAGACAGTTTACAATGCCCAGCTGGGACCTTTATCCAATTTTGCACCATTAGAACTTTTTCAGTCTAAACTTCAAAGATTGGCACTGCTCAACTACTGGCTCAGACTACCCTTCTTTCCCCTTGACCTTGAGCCACCAGCTACGAGGGATGATTTTCAGTCCACGTGGGGAAAAACTGTGACAACTAAAAATCTCAAACTTGAGTTTTTCTCCAGGTCTTTTATTCAGCATGGTATATGATCAGGCCAAAGCACTCATTAAACATTACATAGCAGACACAGAGGAATATTGAATTAGCTAGATCCCCAACCTTTATTGCCAGTGAACCCACCCTTCTGCAAACCCTATGATATACATAACTAAATTCAAAGTATCTAATGACCTGAGGGCCTTTACTCTGGCACTATATCATGTCCTTGTTATTAGATGAGAAGCAAAACATCTTCAAAGAAAAAAAAACAGAAAATCCAGTTGCCTCTTGAAAAAGCACCTTTGGGATATCCATCTTGTTGTTAAAGATTTTGATCTTTCGGTACCCACAGAGTTAAGGAAAAGGAATGTAATGTTTGGTTCCAGGCAAAAACATTCATCTTGCACATTTCCACTATTTAATAAGGGGATCTCAGAGGTCAATTAAGCTTAGAAAAAATAAGGGGCCATTTGGGTCCAGAGACATACACAAACATGTTGACACTTCTTGGGATCTGTCCAGGGTGCTGAATAAATCAGCCCTTATTCTAGTTAACCAGTTCATTATTTTCAATGTTTAACAATATATAAGAGCTATTAAAATACTTTAGAAGTATTTCCTGTGAGACATGTATGATATTGCATAGCTGCTTTCTAAGTTTCTTGTGACTGTTTCCACATGTGCATGTCCAGGTACTGTTGCACAATACTAAAGGAGGTACAGTCCTTCCCATTTATTTTCTGTTCTTGCCAGCTTCTTCAAAATAACCTTCCTCAACTATACATATGAATATGTTCAAATTCAAACATAAAGAAATTAAATGTAGTCTGTTTTGGTGTCCTAAAGTAAGATATAAATGTATATAGGAGTCAGTGAATTCATATTCTGCTGCTAGGTGACATAAATCTACATAAAGCTATCAATATGTCCACATCATGACATGAAAGATCACTTTCCTATTTGTAGTGCTGACACACACTGACGACGTGCAATTATATGAACAATAGAATCATTGCTGACCTATATCTTCATGCATAGGAACTAGTTTTACATGATGGTTTATAACTTCCTTTCAGAATTTCTCAGTGTAAATGCAGCAAGAAAGTTCCTATAGCCATGTATGGATTGAACTTTACACAGAAAAAGAAAAGCAAGGATGATAAGCTTCCAGGAGGTGAAATTAATAAGTAGCATAAAGCACTGGCCTCAGTTGGTGTAAGTTTCATACCAGAGCTATCAATGTTTCTCTTCCAGGCAATGCCTGTTTTGACAACTCATTTGGCACCATTTAAACAAGTGGCAGAAGGATATATCTAAATTTATGTGGCCAAGTTTCTAAAAAAACAAAACTATGACTCAAATATAAAGTTTTACAAGATGCAAAGGAAAGGGAGGATTGGCTGTACCTAATTTGATATTGTATTTTGCAGCTTTTTCTTTGGTTTAGATGAAAGAATAGATGTTGCTGAGAAACAGAAGGTTTTTGGAGTTAGAAGGACACAACCTGAGATGGGGAGACATAAATATTGTGGTATTTGTGGAATGATAAAGTCAAGGTTAATGTGGAAATTGAAAAACATTGTGTTAGACACACCATATTAAGAATACAGAATTTTGGGCACAAACCCAGGTTGTGCCCAAGAATACATTTGTGGATTTCAGCATAAGAAGCATTTAAAATTTTGTCAAGGAGAATGTAAAATAAAATCAAAAGGAGACTAGTGGCAAGGGATACAGCTGTCAATGGTTCTCTTATTTACAATTACTAGAATGATTTAAGGTAGACAAAAGAATGCATGGTTTTGAACATTGCAAGACTGAATTTGAAATAGAATTGTGTATAAATGATAAACATGTAATGTACAATCTACAATGTAGAAACTTTTATTGAAATTTGAACCAATCAAAGTAAAATAACTAAAGTAAAATAATGGATGTTACATTTTCATTTATAATATACACATAAGACAATGGGGAAATATGTGGTTGGAAGGATTGATTTACATTAAGTTATAATTTTAAACTTTTATAAAATGATGTGCCATGGTATATGTCTCCAGAGAAATTGTCCAGAATGTATAAAGGCACTTCACATTTATGTTGGAAATGTGAACAACAAGGGACATTTTATCAGGTTTGGTGAATGTATAAAAAAGCTAGAATAGTCTGAATTGAAATATATATACTGAGTCAGAACATTTTAAAGATTAATGCACAATTGAAATCAGAGATATTTCTTTTGGGCATTGATCAAAAAACAG
This sequence comes from Laticauda colubrina, assembly GCA_015471245.1. NCBI lineage: Eukaryota > Metazoa > Chordata > Lepidosauria > Squamata > Elapidae > Laticauda > Laticauda colubrina. The sequence goes on along the minus strand of BLBF01000011.1, from coordinate 17,805,504 downwards.
TTGGAAAAAAGTAACAGAACTTTGGTTTTATACATGATAACTGCAGCAGGATAATTGTATGCACAAAGGTAGAAAGATTTGACACTATACACAATGGAGGAATAACTGGTGGGGATGACAGAATTTGTTGAAATGGCTAAATTGACTTCTTTGATCAGAGAAAATGTAAATCTACATTTAATACTATCTACAAACTCCTTTATAGACTTTTTCTATGGAACCCAAAAAATGATCCTTTGGTTTATGGTCTTGATTAAATAGATTATAGAAAGAAGAGAGCTGTGTTGTAATCCTTGAGTAAGAGGTAAATGTATGATTGTATTTAAAATTGTTGTAAAGAAGACTAGAAGCTAATTCTTTGTACCTTTTTCTTTCTTTTCTTTTTTTTGCTTTCTTGCATTTTTATCTTACTCTTCAATTTGGTTTTTCCTTTCTTTTTCTCTCTTTATATTAGTTGGTATTTGCTTTTTTAAAAAATATTTTAATAAATTGTGTGTGTGTGTGTGTGTGTATTAGCCCTTTCCAGAGCTATCTTCAACTTAAAGCATGTCCTTTCTTACAAAATGTAGCAATAATTAAGATGGCAATGAGTACATAAAATTGATACGTATCCCCCCCAAAATACAACTAGAAATGTGTAGTATGCAGACTGAAAATGTCTGTGAAAAGAAATTGAAAATCCAATTTGAACATTTTTTTCAGTGAAACTGGAAAACATATTCTACTAGTTTCATTGGAAACACATTCTACACCATTGTTGAAGTTCCAAAATTTGGGAAAACTAAAGTTCTGCAAATGAGATGTAAAACCAATCGGTTGTAGTTCATCCCTAAGTACTCTTTTTCTACAGTAGATTTTTTTCTAAAAATGATGGATGGCCTGACCATTCCATTGTCAATCATTACTTTTTGGTTTATATTTTTAAACATACAGCCAACATTTGGGCCCAAATATGTAACACTGAGAATATATTCTAACAGATTCATAGGCCAGAAAAGGAATAGTGATGAAAAGAGAAAAGGTATGTAGGCCAATACCATAGGCCATTCTAATGCAAATGTAAATATATTCACATATTATATTTAAGAGACAGCAAGAGACATACCAGCTTATTCTATTCCCAAGAATATGTGGATGCTACAGGTTTAGAAACTTCCATTGGTAAATGAAAGCTTTCTTACATATTGCATTCCTGACATAAAACATATCCTTCCTCTCTAGAAATGCTCATTTGTAAGCATGAAGTCCATGGAGAAAGGCTACTCAGCATGCACTACATTAAGGATATAGGTATTTAGTACAGATCTACTTGTACACTGCACTTTGTCTTAATGACTAAAGAGGAAAATTGCCAAAACTACTGGGAATTCCTAAAGTAGATGCATGAACTCCCAGGACAGCTTTTTTCTGCAGTCTCCAAGCAGATTACCAAAATCTAGCTAAAAGGGTGAATAACAATGGTTTAAGAAAATCAAATGGTGAACAGATCAAGTCCAAATTCCCTCTCTTTCAGATGACATTATATTGCTCCCAGAAGTATCAATCAGCACAGCCATCAACAATATTTGGAGATTCCAAAGGTTTCTTATGCATGAAGCACTGCTTTTTATACATCAAGAAATTTAAGAGTAAGTTAAGTTCTGCATTTAGATTCACTAAAACAAGAGCTTACAAAACGATTCATAGTATCAGCTTTAATATTGCCACCAGTTTTAATCAGACATAGAGTTAAAAAAAGAAAAATAAGCAGAAAAGAGACTCAACTTTAACAAAATCATTAGCAATTTTGATTTTAATGTGTTGACATTCTGAATTTTAAAAAAAGCAAAGCAGAGTTGACTCCAGTAGCTTTGAGACAAAGTTTATGAACCGAACAAACTTCAAAATATACAAACAGAGTTTAAGCAGCACAGAATCAAAAGTACAATATTGTCAAATATAGACATGATTAGCAAAGAAAAGCCGGTTATCCATTGGCACAACTGCCTTCAGGCTAAGAGAATGCAAAAGTTCAATGCCTCCTTGCACCAGAAGTCCCATTAGGAATTGTGCTTTGTTCTAATTTTGGAATCTGCAAAAAACAAACACGAGGAAGGAAACTTTTTAAATATATACATATGTATATTTCTGAAACAGAAGATTCTTTTTAAGGAAAATCAACATGAAATAAAATGCTACAAATTATTTATCAAAAAGAATACTAAAGCAATTGTATGTTTTAATATAAATATGAGGACTAATATTTATTTTCTGTCATCTATTTATTTGGCTTATATTGCTGCTGAACTAGATATAATTTTTGATGCATACTGTAGACAGTCATAACTGATATCAATCTTCATGTTTGTCTGTGGTCTCAGATAAATTAAGTATGTGTCTGTTCATAATGTGTGCCTAAAAACAGGAGAAAAGGGAGGGATAAATTCAACAATACTGGCTATTTAATGAGTCTTACCTTCAGTTGTCTAGTATTTCTGCAATTTTAGGAAAGCCTCATTTATACATTCTACTGTCGCTGTAGGACACTGCTTGAAGAATTCTTTCATAGGTCAGTGCATATGATCAATGGCTACAGATGTAGATTAGAAGGATCATTGTAGGCCTTAGCGGATGATGAAAATGGTGCACAAGCTTTGTTACTGTGAAGCAAAAGCATGATACTACACAAAACTACACAAATTTGCTCCCAATTTCCAACTTAAAAAACATAGTTGCTGGAATCATTCCTCGTTCCCTAAAAGACCTGCAGCCAGTGGTGGAACATAGTTGGAATAAAATATTAAAGTGTTATTTAGTTTGGATTCTGAGGGTTATGAGCAAAGCACAAAGCTGTCAAGATGAATGAGAAAACACTGATATAAATTTTGTAAGTAAAAAAATAAAACCTGCAGTATTTGGAGAACTGAAGCACATCCAAAACAGAATAACTTGTTTCCCCCCCAAACAAACTAAGAGTTGGCTAAAGTATTCATTGAGGCCAAAAAGATTGCCAAACTGATTAAGTGGGAAAAAAATCAAAGGAAACTAAAAATAATAAAATAATTTTAATGGATAGAATAATGTAAGAATATCAAACTGTGCAAGACTTCAATGAAGCAGCACACAATCTTGGGAGATTTGGGGATCATGCCTGAAAAAATTGCTGATCTTCAGGCTAAATTTTATTGTTCTGTTAAATTTATGTCAAACGTTGTGATTTCATTTGAGCCTGAAACATAAAGCAAAAAAACAACAACCCCAATGTACAAATCTCTGAACAAGGTATTTTTTTCTTGTATTTCATATTTCAGACACATGTGTTGGGAATAATGACAGATACTGATCCTGAGAATAAGTATCTTCTCAGCATCCATCATTCAAAATTCAAGAAGTTGCTTTCACATTTCTATAGTGGCTCTCAGTTATGTAATAATTGTAATAATAATATGACCTGTTTGTCAAATCTTCTACCTGTACTGTGAGAGGAAATGAAAAACAAAAGAACTTATTTGCACAGCGAGACCCCTGAGATTTTAATCTCAAAAAGTGTCAAATACCAAAATCAATTTTGCCTAGGGAACTGTGGAAATTATAGTCCAAAACATTTGGAATGTGCCAGGTATCGGAGGTGGAAGCCATGCCAGCTTTCCTGACAGCAGGAAGCTCATTTGAGCAATGATTAGTAAAACAGGTTTATAACTATAAGACAAAGGAGATCTATGTCAGGAATCACACCAGAGGGACAGGCAAAGCCAAGCACCTTGATCGGTACAACCCTAGCAGAAGAAGAATCAAAGAGCATGTGCTCTATGTAAGCATGCCTGAGAAGAAAAGCAGCAGAAAGTGACCACAGTTTATCAGCCTTTTAGACAAAAAGAAGCCAAATGTTAAAGAGGGAATACAAACTCCTTTATTCTCAGTCTGTACCCTGAAAAGTCAGTGCACTGAAGAAACCTGAGCTAGAGCGCCAGCAAATTATTTGGCACTGAAGGCAAATGTTAAAGCATAAGGGAAAGTTAATGTTGTTTTGGACTGATGTTTGTACCTTATTATTTTTTTAAAAAAATCCAGTTATCTTTTAAATATAAGGAAAATAGATATGTATATAGGATTGCCAGCATGGAAATTATTACACCTAAAGAATGAAGAACTAAATGTATCTCATGTTTTATTGTTAGGTTTCTGCATGAATTTCCAATTAAGCCCAGAGGATCAGAAAACAAAAAATATTCAAAAGAATATTCTAATATTCTTTGTATCAGAATATTCAAAAGCCATGTGTTCTGACTGACATACAGCAGCACAAAATTCTAGGATAAGCATTGAATCAACACAAGATTGGAACCACACCTCTATAAATACTACAGGTGGTGAGAAGCTGATCCAGTTCAGAGTGTTTTGGTGTTGTTATGCCATTCTTCAGTCCTCGCAAGTGGCTTTACCATTTATCTTACACCAGGGGTGTCAAACTCACGTTGTCATGGCGGCATCACATAATGTATTGGGATTTTTTTCCCCTTTGCTAAACTGGGTGGGGGTAGGGGCAGCACGGGGCACATCTGGCCTGCGCCCCAGGAGTTTGACACCCCTGCCTTACACAGTGGCTAATTAGGGGTTGATTATGTTTATTTTCCCCCATCCAGAAATTTTAAAATGCTGAGGGAAGAGCAACCGCTGGTGGGGTGTTGGCTGATTGTTGTTTGTTCACCTTCCTATGGCCAATTCAGTGGAAAGGTGGAGAAGAGGAATGAGGAGACTTGAGCAATGGATGTTAAAGTAGGTGCAGAATTTATGAGGGGAAAAGCTCTAATAATGCATAAAGAATAATCCTGCATCTAACATGCTCATTGCTATAAAATATACTCCAAGAAATACAGGTGATCCTTGTTTAGTGACTACAACTGGGATCAGCAACTCAATAATTAAGCAAAGTTCTTATGATCTTACTTCAGTTTTCCTGTTTTACCGACCTGCAAAGGTTGTAAATGCAAGTTTACTTTTTTCATCACTGTCATCACTTGTAAATATTATGTTATGTAAAGTATTGGTGTAGTATATGTGTAGATCCAAGCATTGTGACCTTTTGTCCTTTTGTAAATGACAGATGGAAATGTCATCAATGGATATATTTCCTAAGTATTAGCCAAGTTTTTTTTAGCATGGTACCCAATGTGCTGATAACCATAGGGACAACATTATTACATGTGGGTAATCTACTGCTCGATTTGCAGTCTAAGACTTGTGGAAACTAAATCATTCAAGAATTACTAACATAACATTTAAGAATATAGGCAGCTCCTAGCAAGGTGGGATTTTATTTTATTTTTTTGGTAAAATTAGATGTTCAAGCCTCTAGGTACTGTTCCAAGAGCTCCAATTACAATAGGTACAATAACAGATTTATTTTTTTCATAAGAGTTCAACTTTGATTTGCAAATCCCTGTATTTAATACTTTTTTCTAATTGTTTTTTTCATCAATACAAGCATTACCCAGAATAACAACATCAATGAACCAGATTTTCTTCGTTTCAGTAACTGTTATATCAAGTGTGTCATGAATAAGATGCCTTCCTGGATCTTAAAACTCATAAGATCTTAACCCAGTCATTTTCCAAAATCTTCTCAATTCTCAGTAATTTTTGCTACATTTAAATCCAAACCTCTGGCAAAAAAATTAATGAATAATTCTGGCAATTCGGCAACACAGTTTTTGGCAGGTTAGGAAATTTTGCTGCAGCCATTGATCAAATGGTTAATTGTTTCATTCTTTTCACTACAATGGCAACATTTACTGTTGTAGAACAGAACAGAATAGAATACTTTATTGGCCAAGTGTGATTCGACACACAAGGAATTTGTCTTGGTGTAAATACTCTCAGTATCCATAAAGAAAAGGTACATTCATTAAGAATCAAGAATCATAACATACAACACTTAATTATAGTCATAGGGTACAATCAACAATCAAATCATACTAGGAAGCAGTCAATATAAATCATAAGGATACAAGCAACAAAGTTACAGTCCTGCAATCACAAGTGGGAGGGGATGGGTGATAAGGAGTGATGAGAAGATTAACAGTAATAGTTGTGCAGATTTTGTAGATTGCAGGTTTTGAGTTGAACAGTGTTCAGGGAATTATTTGTTTAGCAGAGTGATGGCTTTCAGGAAAAAACTGTTCTTGTGTCTAGTTTGTGTCTTGTTTGCTAAATGTTGAATTTTTGCCTTCATGCAATTATTTGGCAACGCTTGTTCTTGAGCTGCTAAAATAAAGCCTTCAATTTCTTTCTTTTTCTAACATTCCTGATTTAAAAACTCCATGTGAATTTATCAGTATTAATATTAGTTTCTAAAAAAATCTCAGTATGGTTCAGTGATGCACAATTGAGGAAAAGAATAATTGTATCAGGAGATAGGAATATATAATCTCAAAATTAAGAGAGATCATAAGCCTTTGAAATGCAAACGGTTCTTTTATGTAAGACAGCACTCAGCTCACTCACAGGCTTACCAGATCTATCCAGCTATTCCATCTTGACTGTCACACAACACAGCTAGAATAACAGCCAATACTCAGCAGGCCTCCTTTTGTTTGTAATGACCCACCAGAAGATTATTCCTTCCTTCCCCAAAAGAAGTAAATTATAGGAACCTGCAGCCTGCATGTGCATCTTTCTACACTACATAATTCCCATCATTCAAATAAATGAATGATTTTCTTATTCAAAGAGATCTTGAATAAGCTACCAGAACTTAATCTGGATGTTATTAGCACACTGCCCAACGGATGCAAAACATTTGTAAAAAGGACACAGCGGATGAGAAAAATGTTCCATCCGTTGTTATCCACTCTCAAAAGGGGCAAAAATTTGCATAACCAGAGCAGATAACACAGAAAGGAACGGACGGGGGGAGGACGCAGAGCGGATGGAAAGTGGATGCGGAACGGAAGCCCAGCAGATGGAAGCGGATGAGAGCGGATGGCACATCCGCTAGGCTTCCGGGGGACCTCAGCAAAGCAGACATGGAACGGATGAAGCGGATGCACAGCGGATGCACAGCGGATGAAGCGGATGCACAGCGGAAGCCTAACAGATGCCTAGCGTTAATTGCGCATGCGGGGAGGATGCATTGCGTAAGCCCCGCGGATATAAGGGAAGCAGCTTGGAGCAGGTCACCATTCAGAGGAAAGACCTGCTGCCGGACGGATTGACAGCCTTGCCTGCCCTGCCTGCATGCCTGCCTGGAAGCCTTGCTGCAAGCCTTGCTGCCAGCCTCCCTGCCAGCCTTGCTGTCTGCCTGCCTGCCTGCCAGCCTTGCTGCCAGCCAGTCTGCCTGCCAGCCTTGGTGCCTGCCTGTCTGCCAGCCTTGGTTCATGCCAGCCTGCCAGCCTTGGTGCCTGCCTACCTGCAAGCCTTCCTGCCAGCCTTGGTGCCTGCCTGCCTGCTAGCCTTCCTGCGAGCCTTGGTGCCAGCCTTCCTGCCAGCCTTGGTGCCTGCCTGCCTGCCAGCCTCCCTGCCAGCCAGCAACCCCACAACCATGGGGAAGAAAGAATGAAAGCCTCAGCCATCTGCTGCCAGCCCTGGCAAGAGGGACAGGGCCACCATCCCACCCCCTGGCCCTCACTCTGGTTCTGCTGGGGCTTCTGTAGCACGGGCTCGCTCTTCCGGGGCTGGAGCTTCTGCTGCTTCTGCTTCTGGAGGAGCTGATGATGCAGGGGATCAGACAAGCACTCCAGCAACAGCCACCTCCACAGCACCTGGACCCTTCACCCCTGAGACTGAGCGACCAAGAGGAGTGCCAGAGACTCATTTTTGTTTTATAGCTTCTTGTTAATAAAGTCTATCTTTGATTCACACACTTGCTTCATTTCTTTTTTTTAATAAAGTCTTGGTGGAAACTTTTAGAAATGGTTTCAGCCTTTGCAGGCTTGAGAGATGGGTTAAGATAGCAGTGGGATGGGCAGGGATACCTTTGGTATGGGTAATAGCTGTGGGATAGATAAACCTCCAGTGTAAGCATAGTGGGACTGGATGGTCCACCCTCCCAGGTGCCACACCGATGGCCCTTTATTATCAATAATAATGTAATCAATCATCCACACATGTCAACATAAACACAACTCTTTATTAATGCCCTCTTCATTGTAGGGCCACTCAACATACATGGCACAACCTCATCAGTGTTATGCCACAGGCTCAAGGAAGCATCCATTAACCATCTATCATCCTGTCTTGCCACTCCACTACTCCAGCTGGGGAGTTGCACCAGTGTCTCAGGAGGTTGCGCTGCTTCTTCCCTTCACGTGAGGCTCTGTTGGGGTCTTGCACATCCTCAGTGTCTATCAGGTTTTGCCCTTGCCTCCATTCCCCAGGCTCCATGTCCCCATTGCCTTGTGGGAGGTCCACGAGTCTGTTCTGCAACACTGGGTAGCGGGTGCTCATGAAACTGTGCAGGATGCAGCAAGCTTCCATGATCCTCCTCACGGTCTCTGGGCGATGCTGCATGGTGATGAGAAGTACCTAGAACCTGTTGGCCAGGATGCCAAAGGCGTTCTCCACCACCCGCCTTGCCCTGGACAGCCTGTAGTTGAAGATCCTCTCTTCACGGGTGAGGCATTTGGAGGTGTAGGGCTTCATGAGGTAGGTTGTGAGGGAGAAGCCATCATCCCCCACGATGAAGTAGGGCACATCTTGCGTGTCGTTGGGCAGGGGTTCTGGATCTGGGAAGCCCACGATGAGGTTGCATTCCAGCCCCTCCTTGAGGTGACTGGCATTGTATACCTGGGCATCTGAACATGACCCATTGCCTGAAGCATTGATGTACATGAACTTGTAGTCAGCATCGACCATGGCGAAGAGGATGATGCTGAAGAAGCCCTTGTAGTTGAAATAAGTGGACCCTGACTTGGCTGGCGCTTTGCAGGCCACGTGCTTGCCACCTATGGCTCCAACGATGTGTGGGAAGTTCCACCTCTGATCCCACTGCTCTGCAACTTTCTTCCATCCTTCTTCAGTGGAGGGGCACTGGAGGAGCTCCTCCATGTATTCTTTGATGATGGCCTGCACCACTTCTCTGACCACAATGCTAATGGTGTTGTGTGGCACCCTCCAGCCGTACTGCATGCTCCTGTACGTGGTCCCTGAGGCCAGGTGGCGCAGAGTGAATGCCACTTTGAGTCCAGGTTCCAGGCTGGGCCGGAAGTTGGTGCTCTGCTTGGTCAACCTGAGTGTCAGCCGCTGCACAACTTCGTCAAACATGGCTGGAGGCATCCTCATGAAGTTCTGGAATGCACAAGTGTCTTCGTTCTTGAGCTCCACCATCAGCTTGTTGTACAGTCCGTACTCTGCTCTTCTGGCGATCCATCTTCGGACCCAGATGCTTCTTGGCCGCCTCCTTTTCTTCCCGTAGTAGAGTTCACAGAGCCTGTAGATGGCTTTGCACTGTTGCAGAAGGATGGTGGCTGCCAAAAGGACTTTGTTACGATCCACGGTGGACATGACTGGATGCTGTGGAAGAGCAAGAGTCAGATGAAGGCTGCAGAGGTCTGCACCGCAGGGCTGCTAGTCTGAAAGTGAGATCCAGGTGAATTGCTCCCCCTTTTTATAGGCAGTATAGGTTTTCCCCTAGGTGTCCCTTTGCATCCTCTAGGCATCCTCTAGACATCCTTAATATCCAAGATAGGTCCCCTCTGCGAACGTTTTTTCCGTTTTAAATGCTTTCTTTGCGAGCTGCATCCGCTTTCATCCGTTCTGCATCCGTTCTGCATCCATTCTGCATCCGTTCCGCTTCCTCCCTGCGGCCGTTTACCGCTGGAGCAGATGGAGTTGCGCGGATGCGCAGCGGATGCCTAGTGGATATAGCGGATGCATAACAGATGCAGAATGGATGCCTAGCGGATGCAGAACGGACGCATTGGATACATTTTCCGCTCAAAAGTTTTGAGCAGTTCAAAACTTTTTGAGCGGAGGAAACGTCAATAAACGGATGCTGGACGGATAGGATGAAAAACGGAGGCAGTGAGTACAGAACGGATGCATCGTGTTAATCAACGGATGACAAGTGTTTTTCTCTGTTTTACATCCTCTTTCCATCCGTTGGTGCAGTGTGACAGGGGCTTTAATAACAGGTATCAGTGGATTTTCAACCAGGTTCTGAAAAACAGACAGCTTTCAATGGCAAGATACTCAATAGCCTATGAATGCTTAATTTGCATATTTTTGCCTTGTATGAAAATATTTAATCTATTTTTTGAAGTGAATTTGTAATATTTGCATGAATCCTATTTTTAGATAGAAAACTCGGTGGGTGAATTATTGAGCTTCGCCCTGCCTTCTTTCCAGACATCAAATATATAACATATAATAAAATTGTAATAAAACATGAGCACAATAAAATATAACTTATTCACAATTTAATCAGGGGTCAAAGATTGGGGGCTTGTCAACTCAGAAAAAGTTCCATTTATTATGCCAAAGGATTGGAAAACCTAACTCAGCATGTTTATTTATTTTTTGTCTAATTTCAAAACCATCCAACTCTGACAATTCTGGGTGGCTTACAAAACATGTGTGAATAACATTATGTAGCTCCTTTCCCCCAAAGTATTGGTTCTATTGCCAATTTTTAACATTCTACATATTCGTGTAGGAATTTAAATATTTAAATATAAGTACTTATGAATGAAGGCGAATATATGTATCCTAGGATAATTCTGCAGGATCCAACACCGGGATCAGAGGTTTTGTCTTCCAAGCTTTCAGACTTCTGCTGGGCTAGAGAGAGGTTCAGGGGTGGGATGCTATCGATGTTCTGCCCAGCTCTATAGAACTGGTAGCTCTGAAGAGCAGCAAACACCGAACTGGTTGTGTGTCTGCTGCTATTTGGCCCACCTGCCTGCCCAGGCTCTTACCTGTCCTTTATTTCTTGCTTTTTCAACCTCAGCTGCTTTGCATGGCAAAGCAGAAGTTGAAAAAGCAGTAAAAAAGTAACCAAATGCTATGCACCTGCATGCAGCACCTATCAGCTGTCTGGGCAGCACAGCTTACACCGTTTTATGCATGTGCGCATAAAACATAATCATCAAACTGGTAGTTACACTGATTGAATCCCACCCCTGGAGAAGTTCCCTGAAGATGGCCTTCAGCATGAGTCTGAAAGCTCGGAAGACAAAACCTCTGGTCCCGGTGACCAATCCAGTTTGGCTCTTGCATAAATACTTATTCCTAATATAAGCCCTAAAATATTATCCTACGCTTATTTGGGAGCAAATATCACTGTTGTCAACTTTGATGATGTCATCTTTGTTGATGCAATCTATTTGGCGAGACTAAAATTTCATATGGAAAACACACTCACTTGTTGAAATCTGATACTCGCTCTCCCCATGTCAGACATCATTTAAGGACCACAGAATTTCAGCATGGAAGTTAAATTATGGTATATGGAAGCCACTATGATGGATATACAGGCCTTCAGATCTAGTCTGGCAGTGGTACTTTGGAAGAATTTTGTAAACATCTCATCCCTGATACCCTGATGATACTACCATCACCTTAATTTCAAACAGGAAGTCAGATTTCAATTCTGATTCCAGAACCAGGTACTGATGATCCTGATGAAGATGACTGTCATTATCACCCTCACTTTGGTTATTTAAGACAAGTTGAAAAAAGTATGAAACCTGTAGATCTTTTAGGCAAGGCACGCTTGTCAGCAGGATAACTGGCTACATACATTATTAATACCGAGAATTGATGGGCATTCAGTCTTAAAAAGGTCAGAAGGTGTTGAATGCAATCCTGCTAATATCCCGCTATTGGCCTGATAAGACCTCCTCAATCTGAAAGATAAGAGAAATATAATGTATTTATCTATGATATTTTATCTTGAACAAGTTTATCTATATCTAATCTGGTAACTCTCCTACTTGTAATTATTCCAAACATTTATCTAGTCTATTCAACCCTGCTGTCCAGAGAACCTGTTCTCAGTACGCTGGATATTTTCTCTTGATTCCTGATCCTATTCTGAATTTTAATGATATCTGGTTTCACTCTTTTTACTGATTTATTAGCTACAACAAATGTTCCTTTAGCTTCACATGCAAAGACGGAAGACATTCTTCTTAAAAGAAAAAAGAAAATATACAACAGTTCAATTGATTGATCTACCTGTGAAGAAAGACCAGAAGTTTCTCATATTCTTTAATGCAATAAGTAAACATTGATTTGGTCAATTTAATGACCAGATTTCCAATGTGCACACTAGAAGACGAAATTAGTTGAACCTAAGGACAATTGTGAAGTCATACTGGCTATGGAAGAAATCCTCCTCTACCTCCTCTAAACTTTTAAAAGGGGGGTTATTGCTAAAATTCCCTTTGCTACACAATTGTAAATGATGTTGGAGCTCTATTTCTTTTTCACTTCGCTATCCTAACAAAATTACAGATCAGGCATTGCTTGCTTTCATTCAGATTGATCAAACTCAGAGTTTCAACATTTTGTTTTGGTCTATTCCATAGACCACCTACTGTACTTGAAAACTGGTCTCTATCTTTCACTGCTCTTGCAAAAAAAAAAAAAGGCATGAGGGAGAAGGAAGCCTGCCCTGTTTAATTTTCAATTGTTCTTTACGTATTATGTAATAATTCTCTTGTTCTTCAGAAAGTCACCACTTGAAATACCAGGAGGAACTAAGCAGAGATAATGAATCTCTTTCTGCTACAGCTCATCTCTATAGGGAAAGGAAGAATAAATGTTGAATGCAGAACTGTTCTGGATGGGCTTGAGGCCTCAAATATTTCTTCATAAAAATATAAGAAATCTCAGAGACAGTAAAAGTAAATATTCATATCTACAAGAACAGAAAGTTCGGAAGCACACCGAATAAAACTTTTTGAGAAGGGTATAGTTAATTATGCAGACATACAAGTAAATCATATTTTATTAAGACTTAAAGTTTAACTAGGTTTTATGGGTAAGTCTGTGCTTTGAAAGTTCAAGCAAGTGACTTGGATTAGTCCACTTCAACCATACAAGCTCACGAGGGGATTTTGGTACATTCATTGTCAGGCCAATCTATCCTACAGAATTGTAGTTGTGGGGATGAACTGCAAAAAAGGAATGCATGCATGCTGTCTTGAGCTCCTGGCTGAAACCAAGATAGCATATAAATAAATCTGAGTCAAATTTATTGTATTTGATAACAAATTGCTATGGGATTTTCCATTATAAAACAATTTAAAGACCAAGCTGACAAAGTCATGTACTTTTCACAGCTAGCCATCTTTGCAACACATCATTTTGACCAACTGTCAGCCTTACCAAGTAGAACAGACAGGAAACATGACCAGATGAGCTAATTCTAATTTATTGTGAAGTTACATAACCAAATTTTGCAAGTCTGAAAGTAGCAGTATCCCTTAGACTTATATGCCACTTCACAGTATTTTACAGCCTGCTTTAAGTAATTTACAGAGTCAGCATATTGCCCCCAACAATCCTCAATTTACCGACCTCGGAAGGATGGAAGGTTGAGTCAACCTTGAGCCCCATCAGGATCGAACTTCTGGAGTGAGCAGGACTGCATTCTAACCACTGTGCCAACATGGTTCTTTCAAATCTCCCACCATCTCCTTTACAACCTAAGAAACTAGGGAAGTCTTTTCTGAGCCTCTTGCTCTGTCTACTATCCCTGTTTACAGGAGAGAAGCAAAGAAGAGATAAGGGACTGTTAAGGGCCAATGTTACTTATTTCCAGGAGACTCATTTAACGAAACAGGATGAATCTCTATTAATAAAGAAGTAGGTAGGATAGGTTTACTTCATAGATACTTCACTGAAAGAGGTGGGCATTTTGGTTCAAAAAGAATTCCCAGTTGATTTTCTATTGGTTTATTGCTGATGTAAATAAATGTTTACATCATGTTATTTCAATGTTATTTCATGTTATGTGCTAAAATAGTATTTCTGCAGGAACTGCGATAGGTATGGTTAATGTTTATGGACCTGATTAAAAAATTCTAGCAATTAAACAAAATTCTAGGGAATTTTAGCTAAGCAATTTGTTGTGCAGTTGCAGATTGTGACAAATTCTGCCCCAGTCATTGCATAAGTCTCATCATGGCATTCTGCAAATTGATCATCTGTGCATCCACTTGCTGTTGGGATTACAGCAACACCAGGTGCTCAGCAGGCAGCAGAATTCCTTGAGGATCAGAGGCCATTCCTGAAATTCCTCTCCTTGGAAGAGAGTATGAGACTTGCTAGATTGATATCAGCCTTACCAGGTAGACCAGACAGGAAACACAACTACTTTACTGTAAAGTTAGATTAACAGCATGTTCCAAGTTTGAAAGTATAATTCTCCTCTCCATCTCCTTTGCAGTCTAAGAAACTAGGGAGGGTCCATTCATAGCGTCTTGTCTGGCCACTATTCAGCTGCAGGCTATGCTCTCTCTCTTACAGTATCTGACCGTTCCTTTGTCAGCATCTCTTCACTTCAACTCCTAAGGTCTTCCCCAATACCATTACATTAACAGACAGAAAACTGAACTGTGAGATAATCAATGCCCAGACTCATAGTGAGTTACAACTGTCTCATTTCTTTGTTGCCATCATGTGTTTGGCCGAATTTTTGTTGGTAGCCCTAATAACTATGGTGAAATTGGTACTCCTTTTTTCTACATGCACAGCATTTTTTTAAACTTCTTTCCTACTTCCACAAAGGCCACATTCCCTTCTGAATTCCCTTCTCTAAAGTTCAACATTTGATCTGGAACCTAAACCTGAATAGCAAAACATCGTGTGTTGCCTTTTGCAACTGTGCATATATTACTAAAGCGTTTCATTCTGAGCAACTACACTGGGCTTTTGAAGCAAGCGTTAAAGCGGCATTGTACTATTATTCAGAAAAACAGTTTTTGAGGCATTTAAAATATACTTACTTCCCCTATACTCCTGAGTGATTGAGACTGTAATTCTAAGCACAATTATTTAAGGGTAAGTTCCACTGAATTAAATAGAATTTGTTTCTGAGTAGATCTGCACAAAAATTGTGTGTGGGTGCAAGTGTTAATCTTACTTGGTGCTGTGCTGCCAAATTATATGCTGTTTTTCTAAGTCCTTTCTTTGGGAGGTGCTGAAGCAATATTTAATTCAACAACTGCTCAATTTTTCTAATATCAGGAAAATTACCATCCCTATTCAGTTCCTTTAAACTAAATTATTAAAACATATTTTTATTCTTTGTGTTTGCTAACTCAGAATAAAATAATTACAATCTTTGTGGAGTCAAATAGTACACAGAGATATGTTTTTGATCTTCAAGAATTCTTTTCTTCATTCAAAGCATAACAAACTAAGAAAGCTAATGCAAAACACCCTGACCCTTACACTAAAGTACACACAAATGTTAAAAAGAAGAATTGCCATTAATTAGTAGTATAATTATAATCATAGAAGGCATGAATTCAAGCATATTTCTTGTTTCCATCCCCGCCCCACCCCCTGAAAAGTAAAAGTAATAATATGCATTAAAAAGAAGAAGCATTATCTCCAGGTATGGAATAGCACGTTTTAAAAGCTTTTAAAACTCACATTGTTGGATTCTCCTCAGTCTAAGCCAACAAACAGCCACACGTCTGTTTTACATTTTTTATCCATACTGCATTCTTCTTAGCAATGTGACCATTCAGGCACATGGTCAAGTTGTACTCAGCTTCTCCTTAGTGATGTAGGACAGAGGCGAGCTCTGCTGATTTATCTGTGCTTTTTGCAGCTGTATAGGACTAATGTTTTTGCCTCTGCATCCTAACCGAATTGCCTCTGCCTTATCACTGGCAATCCAAATTAACAGCAAAAGCAGGACCAATAATTTTTCCACCTGCACGCAGGCATAGATACACACAAATAAAACAACTGCTAGGCAGCTTACTTCTCCGTATGTGAAATAACATTGTTTACATATATCGACTCTCTCCTCTGATTTCTTTGCTGGGAAGAATAGCTAAGATAAATAGCTGTCTGCAAAATAAAACTGCTGTTCAAAGGTCTATTTGCCATTCATTCTCTTGAAATTTATTTTGCCAGGACAAACAACCTATACACTGACAATCAGGAATTTTTTGCTACCTGTAGCCCACAATAAGCATGTGTATGTTAATTTACTATTGTATTTCCTCGGCACAATAATGTTTTGAGAAACCAAATGCAAAGCAAGCAGACTGCAATGCATTTAAGATCCATTAGCGGACATAAACCTCTTCTCGTAAATAAACTTTATTTAATTACATTATCATGTGCACAGAGGTTACATCTAGTTCCCTTATTCATTTATCCTTTTCTCCCTTGCTAGGAATGCTTTAAATCTGAGAATATTTGTCAATCGCTCCTCTTAAAGAGTTGTTTTAAGATTAAGATTTTGCACTTTGAAAACATCAAAAAACTTTTATTCTTTATTCTATCCATTTGGAAAGATTAAAAACTTGAAGGTCCTTCAATCTATTATTTCAGGCTTTTCGATAATCAAGTAGTATCTTACTAATAAGAAACCATATTTTATTCATTATGCTTTCAAGCCAAGACACCATGAGATCTCTAAAAAAATCTTTAAATTTTCATAAGCACTCAAGAAAATGGAATATGCCCTAGAGTATTAATTCATTAAAAATGAGAAGAGTCTGACAAGTTTTCCCAGTGTCTAACTCATTTCATGTCATGCATCTGCCAATGTGATGCCCTCAGACACCACCCCCTTGCAACCAACTGACAACTGTTATTAGCTTTAATCCTAGAAAATAAACCTCTTCGTCGAATACAGTAAATGTCCGGCTGACATAATATTTAAGCTCTCATAAGCATTGGAAACAGATTCATCAATGTTGTACAACTGACAATATTTCTTTTACAAATAGAAAGTAATATAAAATAACTACTATGTGCAGATTTACTAATTGGAAGCATCTGCAGTCTTATTGATATTTTCTTATATTCAATTGTGTCCAATTCTCAGAGACTGCCAAAACAAGTCCCTGCAGTTTTCTTGGCATGCTTTTTTTTGCAATTACCTCCTTCCGAGGGCTGAGAAAGAATGACTGACCCAAGATCACCCAGCCAGCTTTGTGTCTTAGCAATAGCAATTAGACTTATATACCATTTCATAGTACTTTACAGACCTCTCTAAGCAGTTTACAGTGTCAGCATATGGCCCCCAACAATTTGGGCCTTCATTTTAAGCCCCTGTCCCGCTGCACCAACGGATGCAAAGAGAATGTAAAACGTTAAAAAAAGCTTGCCATCCATTGGAAAATGTGATGCATCTGTTGTGTACTCACTGCATACGTGTTTCATATGCTCTATCCTTCGAGCATCCGTCCACTGAGATTTCATCCGCGCAAGAAGTTTTGAGCTGCACAAAACTTTGTGAGCGGATGAACTTTCCACCACGTACGATGTACATCCGCGGCATATACGGGCAACAAACGTTCTATGTCTGTTATCATCCGCTAAACGTCCGCTGTATCCTCTTGGAATCCTCTGGGCATCCCCTCAACTCACATCCGTTGCAGCTGAAAATGGAAAGAGGGAGGAAACGAAAGGTACACGGAACGTCCACACAGCGTTAGTAGCATGGAAATAGAAAGGATGTAAGTGGATGCATCTCGTATATAAAGGATTAAAATGGACAAAACGTTTGTATCTGGGATGTATCTCGGATATTTAGGATGGCTGCAGTATGTCTAGAGTATGTAGAAGGACACCTAGCGGACTACCAATATTTCCCATAAAAAGGGGGAGGAAATCACCTGGATCTCAGTATGAGTCCAGCAGCCGTGGTGTACAGACCTCTTCACCCTTGGTCTTGGTCTTCCACATCATCCATTGTTCTCCACCACGGATCATGACACAGTCCGTTTGGTAGCTGCGATCACTCATCACCAGAACCAAACCCTGTTCAGACTGTTTCACCTTTTATACAGAAGGAGAAGAAGGAGACGTCCAAGAGCTGTGTGGGTCCGAGGATGGATCGTGAGAAGAATGGAGTTTGGACTGTATGACCAGTTGATGGTGGAGCTGAGGAATGAAGACCCTCGTGCATTTCATCACTTCATGAGGATGCCACCAGCCATGTTTGACGAACTTGTAGAGCGTCTGAGACCCAGGTTCACCAAGCCTCGCACCAACTTCCGTGCCAACCTGGACCCTGGACTGAAGGTGGCACTGACTCTGTGCCACCTGGTCTGTGGAACCACATATAGAAACATGCAGTATGCGTGGAGGGTGCCACACAACACCATCAGCAAAGTGGTCATATACGTGGAGGAGCTCCTCAAGTGCCCCACCACTGAACAAGGCTGGAGAAAACTTTGCAGAAGAGTGGTATCAGAGGTGGAACTTTCCCCACACCGTTGGAGCCATAGATGGGAAGCACGTGTCCTGCAAAGCTCCAGCCAACTCAGGGTCCACTTATTTCAACTACAAGGGCTTCTCCAGTATCATCCTCTTCGCCATGGTTGATGCTGACTACAAGTTCATCTACATCGATGCTTCAGGCAACGGGTCAGCTTCAGATAGCCAGGTATACAATGCCAGTGACCTCAAGGATAGGCTGGAACGCAATCTCATCATGGGTTTTCCAGACCCAATGACACACAAGATGTGCCCTACTTCATCGTTGGTGATGATGCCTTCTCCCTCAGAACCTACCTCATGAAGCCCTACACTTCAAGATACCTCACCCGGGAAGAGAGGATCTTCAACTACAGGCTATCCAGGGCAAGACGGGTGGTGGAGAACGCCTTTGGCATCCTGGCCAACAGGTTCCAGATACTTCTCACCACCATGCAGCATCACCCACAGACTGTGAGGAGCATCGTGGAAGCTTGCTGCATCCTGCACAATGTCATGCGCACCCGCTACCCAGTGTTGCAGAACAGACTTGTGGACCATCAACAAGGGAATGGGGACATGGAGTCTGGTGAATGGAGGCAAGGACGAAACCTGATAGACACTGTGGATGTGCAAGGCCCTAACAGAGCTTCACGTGAAGGGAAGAAGCAGCGCAACCTACTGAGACACTGGTGCAACTCCTCAGCTGGAGCAGTGGAGTGGCAAGACAGGATGATAGATGATTAATGGATGCTTCCTTGAGCCTGTCTCATAACACTGATGAGATTGTGCCATGTATGTTGAGTGCTCCTACAATGAATAGGGCATTAATAAAGAGCTTTGTTTATTTTGAAATGTGTTGACAAAGAATAAATTGTTATTGATAATAAAGGTCCATATGTGTGGCAGCTGGGAGGGTGGACCATACAGTCCCACTATGCTTGCACTGGAGGTTTATCTATCCCACAACTATCCTTATCTATCCCACAACTATCCTTATCTATCCCACAACTATCTTTATCTATCTCACAAGCATGCAAAGGCTTAACCATTTGTTAAAAGTTTTCACCAACACTTCACAATGGTAAAAAAATGAACCAAGTGTCTTAAGCAAAGATAACCTTTATTAACTTTCTTAGGTAACCTTTATGACTTTATTAAATCAGCAAAATGAACCAAGTAAGGTGTCATAAGCAAAGATAAAGTGAACAAGTAACAGCTCAGTCTCTGGCACTATTCTCAGTCACTCTGAGTCATGTCTATGGTCTCAGCTGTTAAGCGGGCAGGGACTGTGGAGGTGGCTGTGGCTTGAGTGCTGGTCTGAGGCGCCATTGGGGTGCCTGGCCCCGAGAGTACAACAGGGGATGGTGTGTTCAGGAAGCTCTCCGAGAGCTGACTCAGTCCCGTGAGGTTGAGGGGCCCTTCATCAAGTACCTGGGATGTCAGGCACAAGACTGATGACAGACTGTACGTTGAGGGGCTTGGCTGTGGGGTGGAGGAAGGAGGAGTGTAGTGGGGCTGTCTGGTCTGCAGCTGGGTGAGGTGTGGTGTCTGTGGCGTGCAATGAACCTGGGCCTGGACTGGGAAGGTCTGCTTCTGCTTTGGGAAGTCCTGGTAGTCGTAGCCTTGGTAGGTGAGAGGCTGTAGAAAGCCGTGGAAGGGCTGTGACATCACCTGGGGTGGAGGAGCAGACCTGGACTGGGTAGGAGCAGCTTCAGCTGGGCCTGGAGGGTTGTGCAGAAGTGCTGTTATCTTCTCCTTCATCACCTGGTACTGGGCCTCGGGCATATCCCTCAGGGTGTGGCTCACGTAGGTGATGAAAGTGTGGTGGCTGGAGGATCCTCTGTCCAAGTGGGGCAGCTGAGAGAGAAGTTCTGTGCTGGTCTTCATTGTGTCCCTGATCTCCAACAGGACAGTGTGGCTCTGGCCCTCCAGTCTGCCTCTCTGCCTGCATCCTGTGGAGCTGGGGGTGGGGGTGGGGGTGCGTTGGTCTCTGGTGGCTGCTGCTTCTTCCTCCATTTGTGACAGGGGATCCTCCAAGTCCTCTGGCATGGCGAGTGCAGCTGTCGGGGGGGTCTCTGCAGTGGGGCCCTCTGAAGACACCTGCCTGGACAGTGTAGCTGGCTGCTGGCTGGAAGAGGACTGGCTGTCTGAGGGAGAGGGGTGTCAGAGGGGCTGCTGATCGGAGGCGGACCTCACCCTCCAGGAAGCTGCACTTGGCCATGACATACATCTCCCGGTCAGTGAGCTTGACAGCGGCCTGCCCAGATTTTTGAGGTGTAGCTTGCCATACCAGGTGTGCATGTGCTTCCACCATCCCAGGAGTACATCTGCAGTGTAGCCCAGGCTTTCTGCCTTGTCTCTCCAAGCTGCCTGTTTCTTCTTGGTGTCGCGATAGAGTCTGTGGCCCTTTCTTTACAGGTATTCATTCTCCCTCAGCCATTCCAGCACCTTCTCCTCATGGTCCTCGGAAACGGTGTACTGTTTCCTCTCTCCCTTCTCCTTCCCTTGCCTCTTCCTCCCTCTGGCAGGGGCTTCAGCAGGGCCTTCAGGGGCTGGAGCAGCAGGGCCTTCAAGGGCTTGAGCAGCAGGGCTTTGAGGGCCTTGGGGCTAGTCCACCACAGCAGCAGTAGCAGCAGCAGCAGTAGCACCAGCAGCACCAGCAGCAGCAGCAGCAGCAGCTTCAGAGTTGGTGCCAGGGGGTGGGATGGTGGTTCTATCCTTCTTGCCAGGGCTGGCACGAGTAGGCACCGGCTTCCTCTTCTTCCCTGACTGACGAACCATGGTGTTCTTTGAAGATGTATGTGGAAGCACGTCTTTCCTCTGAATGCTGACTGCGTGCGAGCTGCATCCTTTTATATCCGCGGAGCTGACACAATTCATACTCCCCGCATGCGCAGTGAACGCTTTGCATCCGATATACATCCGCTCAGCATCCACTTTGTTTCCTCTAGGCGTCCGTGATGTATCCACGTCATCTGCTATGCATCTGCCCCTTCTGCTATGCGTCCGCTTCACAATTCTTCCCCGGAAGCCCTTCGGATGTGTCATCAGCTTCCATCCGCTGTCATCCACTAGGCTTCCTATGAACATCTATTTAACATCCCCGCTATGTACTACCCATGTCCGTTCTTTTCCGTTCTGTTTATGCAAATTTTCGTCACTTTTTGGAGCGGATGACAACGGATGGAGCCACCCCCAAAATTTTGCTCGTCCGTTGTGTCCTTTATGCATATGTTTTGCGTCCGTCAGACTGTGGGACCTAGCCTTTACTGACCTCGGAAGAATGGAAGGCTGAGTCAACCTTGAGCCAGTCAGGATCAAACTGCCGGCAGCCAGCAGTCAGCAGAATTAGCTGGATTCTATTTAACCACCATGGCTGGGGTGCAATGATTAGTTAAAATGCAGTATTTAGAAGGGACTAGAACTCATCGTTTCTACCTTAATCATTATACCAATTGCTTCTCAAATATAATTTACTTTGGAAAAATTACTTAACTCATCCATATTAGAGTCATAAAAAAATTAAAATCTTTTATCTTTGAACTGGAAGCACTTAGTAAATATAGAGAATGAAGTCTTTGTTTTCCTTAAATTGTAGCATCTTTGTCTATAGAGATTTTCAGTCATCCAGGTCATAGTTGTCCAAAAGGTGATTTTTCCGGAGGCAACTGTACTTTCTTGTTTTTCTTTGAAGATATTTCACTTCTCACCCAAGAAGTTTCCTCAGCTCTGACAGGATAGTGGGGAATGGATCTAACATCTTTACTTAATCACTGTTTAGGACAAAGAACAGCACACAATCCTACTGCAAAATAATGTAACAGGCTGAAACTGCAGGAGCTATATTAGGTGAGGAAGAGTTGTCTGGCACGAGCAACCACATCTAGATGTGACTACTTTACTGCATCCTGCCTATAATATAGGAATCTCCCCAGATTTGTTGCCTTCTCTTGGAAACAAATAGGTCAGGCTCCACGGAACTTAAGTGGAGAGGATCATTTGTGGCTGTGCAACAACTGGAGACTAATTCCCCACTTCATCCCTCTTCCTTGCCTGGCTGATAATTTCCCAACAGTCCTGTTATCTAAGTTAATGAGAAATGGAGAGGGACAGTCATTTCTACTCTTGCACCTGAAGTGTCAAAGGACCTGAATGTCTGTAAGTGAATAAGAAGATATTATTATATCACATTCCATCTGAAGACCAGTTTTAGTATGAGAAGTTTGGAATAGCATATATCCAATAACGCACTTTCCTGTGTTTTGTTGTTCAGATACTTGGCTTCACTGCTAAAGGTGCAAAAGTTCAGTTTTCCTAGTTTTGTAATTGATATATCTGTCCATCAATACTGAGATAAAGCAAGGTACACATCTTAACTCTCTAAATTAGGTTGAACATTAGTGATACCGGGTAGAGACAAACATTTTAGCCAGCAGAAATAAAACAATAAATCATCACTACTTCGGAAGAGATAATTATATTGTCAAGTGAGAAACCAAGGACAGCTCAGCTTTGTCCATGAATACAGTATAAATGGATCTGGCTAAATTATTTTCAATACTCAATAATGGTATTATTACTTCTGAGAGAAAGAAAAATATGCTTCAATTTCCATTACTTGAATATCAAATACTATTACATGTAGCCATATCTAAAGTTGATTCAAAGGTTTTTGAGGATTGGAGGTGATGGTAAAAAAAAAATGAAGATGGTGGTGGAAGAGCCATGAAGATCTGACTGCTCAATCAGATCTTTGGCAAGGTAGATTGAGATATTTCATTTTACTGCACCTGCCATCTTTACCTTGATTTTTAATGTTATTTGTTTTATTATAATTTCTTTATTTGATTGCTACGAGTCACCCCTTCAGGGTAACTGAGAATCAGGCAGCATGCAAGTGTAATAAATTATTGTCAGAACCTCACCATTTTATGTATAGCCATGATTTTGATGCATTTACAAAAGAAATGGGGGCTTCAAATACACAATTGAAATCACCATCTTATTTTTTTTTTTACTGTTCTTACAGATGTCCCTGAATCAGTTTCCAAGTTGACTCACATCAAAGACTCACATAGTTACACTTCTGGGAACTCTATGTTTGTGGACTTCTCTTATTATAGTATCGATGTTTGAAAACACATTAATGCTGGACAGCAGTAGCTAGTAGAATTCTGCCTATATATGGGACCTAAGTGAAATGGATCAGCTGGAGAAAAGGGTTTCTGTTATCCCCAATGTGCACTAAATTGTAAATTGTACTATTCATGGCAATCTATATCACAAAATGGTATTATTATGAACACTGCCATGAATTATATTAAATCAAAGTAAATTTAACTATCTAACATATAATAGGCTTGTCCAATGTTTTGTGAGGCTGTCTGGATTGAAGTGTTGCTGAATTATCAGATTTTACAAAACATCAAGAAGTGTGTGTGTGTTATATATGGAGTCTGCCCAACTCTCTGTCACAAAACAACTTTGAAAATGATATTAAAATTTAAAAGTATCCACAAACTTTTTAAGCAGCACTGTATAGTGCCTACTCTTCCCACAATACGGTACTATTAAATATCCTATCATTTAAGGTGTCAGGGTTCCTTCCGGCAGTTACTCCAATTAAATCATGAGCCTCGAGCCACACTTCCAAAACTAAAGAGGATTTATTTGAAGCTACCATTCTACGTCCAGCACTAACCTGGGCGTAGCCAACTCTGAGATACGTAATTCACTGTCACTCTTGATCTTGCTTTTCCCCCCACCCTTCTGGGTGTATCATCCAGTGAAAAACATCCATAGCCAAGAATCATCAATCATGCTCTCTGTTAAGCCTGGGTTCCCCAACCAGGGTTAGGTAGACAAGCTAAACAGAATGTGCAGCGTTAGTCAGATAGACACACAGATAAATGAGTGAGCTAAGCTTGTATGTTTATTAACATACAGTAAAAATAACAGATACGCTTGTGCTA
>BLBF01000011.1:17701256-17781147 GCA_015471245.1 Laticauda colubrina | reverse complement strand
TATTATTTCACCTAAACCAGTTAGGGTAAACAATGTTATCCCTAACACTCTCCAATTATTATTTTTTCTGGGCAGAAGCTTCAGCCATCTTATCAGTCTTTGAAGAAAATATGAATGGAATGTACTTTTGATTCCATACTGTTGCCTGCTCTTTGAAACTCTCCCCTCTTTCTTTCTGTTGTCAACTATAAAACGTGTATACAAAATGTTTTATGAGTTGATATCAGGCCTTATAGAGCACCTCCTGCTTCAACTGCCCAAGGTCCTTCTCAGTATTGCCAATGTCAATACTACATAAAATTGTGAGGTGATTTTTCTCCTAAATAGTGACAACATAAGCCCAGATCCAGAATACAGGTACTCCTCGATTTACAACAGTTCATTTAGTGACTATTTAAAGTTATGACACTGAAAAAAATGACTTACAAGTTTTTCACAATTATGACCCATTGCAGTCATATAATCAAAATTCAGATAACAGATAATTAGAGTTGGAAGGGACCTTATAGGTCATCTAGTCCAACCCTCCGCACAAGTGGGAGATCCTACATCATTTCTGACAAATGGCATTCCAATCTCTTCTTGAAGGTCTCTTCAGATGTTTGACCACTGACTCATTTATGACGGTTGCATTGTCTCAGGGTCATGTGATCACCTTTTGGGAACTTCTGACAAGCAAAGTCAATGGGGATGCCATATTCACTTAACAACTGTATTAATAACTGACTTAACAACTGCAGTTATTTACTTAACAACTGTGGCAAGAAAAGTCATTAAATGAGGCAAAACTCACTTAACAAATGTTTCACTCTGCAACATAAGTTTTTGGGCTCAATTGTGGTTCTAAGGCAAGGATCACCTGCAGTCTTTGAACACTATTTATTCTAATCTAGGACAACAATACTGAAGCAGGAATTTGTTTTTATCATCTTGTTGGGCATCCTGGGCATTTAACCAACACATACACTAATTTAATTATCCTTTTCTGCAGCACTCTCCGAGGAGACTAGTAACTTAATGTGTGGAGCAAGGGAAGAAGCATATTAGCAGGATTTACTGGCTGAGCAAATCCCACCCAGGCATTGTTGCCATTAACTGGAGTTATACAAACTTCTAAAACAATGAGGGAAATTGTCAATCTTTACTATGCGATGATATCGTCCTTCTGCCATGGATCAACTTGTTCAACTTTTTAGAAACACAGAATTGTAGTCTGTAGAATCATCAATAGATTTCATTTTTTTTTGTAATTTTGAAAGCAGTTGTATATTTTAACAAAACACTGAATGAATGTCCAATAATAGCAAGGTGAATAACTCAACCAACCACTGAGATCCATGACTATAAACTTTATTTTTTAACATCCACTTCCAGCCTTGAATCAGTATATTGTTTTAGTCACTCTCCTGATATTTCAAACTTAAGTCACTTAGGTAAGATGGGTCGTGCAGATAAAATAAATAAAATAATATTTATTTATTTTTATTGATTTTATTTATTTATCAAGCGATTATAAGATAACAAGTATAAGTATAAACATAGTTATGAATACATGAAATGGATACATATAAGAAAAATAAAAAGAAACAATAGGACAGGGACCATAGGCATGTTGGTGCGCTTATGCACGCCCCCTATAGACCTCTGAGGAAAAGGGTGAGGTCAATAGTAGACAGTCTAAGGTTAAAGTTTTTGGGGTTTGAGGAAGAAGCCACAGAGTCAGGTAGAGTATTCCAGACATTGACCACTCCACTTCTGAAGTCGTATTTCCTGCAATCAATTTGGTTGCTCTCAAAATGTTAAGCAGACCCAGGCCAGGCTGGTACCTTGAATAGGAGACCATCTGTCGCTGTAGGCTAGACTGGGAAATTGAAAGGGGAAAAATCCCAGAAATTGAAATAAATCACTGTCAAACTACTTCCACTCTGTTGTTCAGAAAACATCTCGCCAAGTAATTATCATTGAGAAGTCAATTCAGTCACTCAGAATGAGCTCAAATGAAAGGGGATTTTTGATATTTATAATATAGAAACAGTCACCAATTTTCTTTTTAGTTGACATGTTTGTCATATTCTAATTTTTAGTTCCCACTCAGTCACGAAGCTTACTGGGTGATTGTGTGTCTTCTGCTCTCTTCCATCCCAGGCTCACAGTTTCAGTTCTGTGGCAATAAAAAGAGAGGCAGCCTCCATGTACAACACTTTGAGATATAAGACAGGTAACTGAAAACGTAGGGCAGGGTTTGTGCACACAAGGACACCTGAAGCACAGGTAAATTTATTGGACCACAGATGGCAAAGAAAGAGAATAACCTACTATAAAAATTATTATCTTGTTTGAGAACAATAAGGATGTAAATAATTTCACTTCCAGATAAGAGAAAGAGAAAGAGAAAGAGAGAGAGAGAGAGAGAGAGAGAGAGAGAGAGAGAGAGAGAGAGAGAGAGAGAGAAGAAAAGACAAATAGCAAATACCATAGTCACATTATACCCTCTTGTACCATGTTTTGTATTATGCATTTGAAACAGATGTAAAAAATAGTTAAGAAAGTAATTGGATCTGGATCAAATTATTTATTAACTTGAATTAACCTTCCTAATGCTATGAATATATTACTGGACTGCAAACCATAAAAACCAACAATCTATTTTTAAAAAAGGCATTTTCACATAAAGGGATAATGGAGTTATGTCATGATAAATAAAGACTTTGGATTCTGTGAATAATTTATTAGAGGCAACCTTTTTCTCACTAGTTTTCAAAACTTCAAAACAACAAGGTTTCTTCAAGAAAAGAGGCAGCCTGCTCTTTCCCCGTAAAAGAGAACTGAGCACAAGAGTAAAACCAATATACTGTTACTAAAGAAGTACAAAGAATGATTTTGAAGGCCAAGTTGATGTTAGCGCAACACTAAAATATATGAATGTGCTGAGCTGCTCAGGTAGAATGAGAAGATACTGCAGTGGGACCTGAAGTCAGTTGATCTGGAAACAAAAAGCACATCATGTTACACAGTTTCAACACACTACTCAGATGAGGCGTAAAAAAGAAATCATTCACATGATTCCTTGGAATGAAATGAAAGCTCAAAGAGGTTTCTGGTTACTTTGTAGAGTTAAAACTGATTTCCTGGAAATTAAATAAGTATGGAAATGCAAAGCACGAGCTATCACAAGGATTGTCTATATATAATCTGAGAAACTGATCTGTCTTGGAAGGAGAAACACTTCAGATCAGAACAATTTTCTCACCCAGACTTTGAGCTAGCTCAATATGATGCCTCCCTTGAGTTAAATGAATAGATAATGATTCAAGACAGAATCTGCATTATCAAGGCTTCCCAACAAGCAAGCTCCTTTAGCAATGGAGTCCATTTTATTTAATTTTTGTTTAATCAATGAAGCACATAATTAGATGCTGACCCTAATTCTTCAGTATTGTTTTTGCTAGCAGTCTGCAAAATAAAACGAATTACCAACTCAAGTCAAAAGACAAATACAATGCCCAGAACCTGAGCATATTTTAGCTCCTACACTACAGATAGTCCTCGCTTAGCAACCACAATTGTAACCAGCAACTCTGTTGCTAATTGCTGCAGTCACTAAATGGAAAATCATGTGACTGTGATGGATTTACAGCATCTCTTTCCACTTGGTCATTATGTAAGTCACTATGGGTGGTTAAGCAAAACCTCATATGATTGTGACTTGTGATTTCACTTCCATGTAGTCCATTAACTCTGCTTGTTACAATCCAGTTAGGAACATGGAAAAAGGTGATGATGTGACTGCAACAGTTGCAAATCTCAAGACTGGTTGCAAAGCTTTTTCTTTTTACATCATCATATCTTTGAACTGTCATTCAGTGAGACAGTCAAATAAGCAAGGTTAACTGCACAAAAGAGGGAATGTACCATATAAATATTTAGTTTCTTGCCATATTTTTCAGGACCTGATAGTATCTTTAAAAATTAACACTTCAGTCATTTACAATGCTCTACCTGAACCAGTCAACACACCAGGTCATGAATATTTGAAGGGGTTAATGTTTTATGATGAGGCATTATTGGAAGAATGTCTGTGCAACTCAATTCTATTTTCCTTTCTCTCCTGTACTCTACACTGCAGTCTTGGCTCATGTTGGCTACGCTAAAGAATAAGACAATAAAAGATGTATACATCAACACTGCTAATGGAATGAAAAGAGATGAGGAAAGCAACAAAAAGGAAAGAGAAGGTTCCTGCCTCAATTTGAAGTGCACAATTTCAGAAATGTCTTAGCTAGAAAATGCACACACTTACACTCCAAGGACACTGTCTTTGGTTTATTTTAGGGCCTGCAGCTATTGCTTATGGTTCCCCAATAATGGCCTTCACATGCTACCCAAGTGCCATTATTGCTGTTGTGAATTATTATGATCAGCTGTCAAGAATATCACACAGCATACAGCATTTTTGCAAATTCCGGTATATCAGTATTGAGCACGTGTATCATACCAGATCACTCCTACTTGCTCTTCTATCAAGTGGAGCAGATAACCAGAGAACCTGAGCCTGTGTTTCACTTAATGTCACATCTCATTATAAGAGATCTCACATATAAGATCCTTTGGCTTATAGCTGTTTAACAAGTCAAAAATCAGACACTAAGGATAAACACTAGCTTCTGATTCTAACTTGCCAGGAGGGTTGTGAGGGACTCTGACTCAGATCTAATGCTAGATAATCTCACTTTTTATTTTAAAATAAAAAACTTCACCACCTTTTGTCTGAAGAGATTTCCAGGTCATGTTTGTCCCAAAGGTGCTTTTTCAGGAGGCAACTGGACTTTCTTGTTTTTTCTATTGAAGACATTTCACTTCTCATCCAAAAAGCTTCTTCAGCGCTGACAGGATAGTGGGGAGTGGAAGGATTTATATTCCTTGCAGACTGCTGATAATCAGAATCCTTTTAATGACCCTTTAAACAGGGTGTCAACTCGCTGCCCGCAGGCCGGGTGTGTCATGCACTGGCCATGTCCACCCCCAGTTTAGTGAAGGGGGAAAAAATGAGGATACATTACGTGATGACAACATGATACCGCAAGTTTGACACCCCTGTTCTAAAAGGATGCAAATGACCAGCTGTCTGCAAGGAATATAAATCCTTCCATTCCCCAGTGTCCTATCAGAGCTGAAGAAGCTTCTTGGAAGAGAAGCAAAATGTCTTCAAAAGAAAAAACAAGAAAGTCCAGTTGCTCCCTGAAAAAGCATCTTTGGGGCTTCCCTAACTTTATTAAAATAAACACATACACAACTTTTATTTTTAGGAATGAGATGCAGAGTGAGGAATCAGGCAGCACTGATGTACCTGGTTAAAAGGTTTGGGCAATGAATAGATTTTAGACAACACAATGGTAGGACAAGGAACTTCTAGTAAGATTTATTAGGGTTTTGAATTATTTTAACATAAAATTCCAACTTATTTCTAGCCTTGGTCTCTTTGAAAATAATTAATCTTTATTCTATACGCAATGGGATTATCTGAGCTCTTCTCCTCCCCCCAAAAAAATTTAACATGATATAACCTGACCGACAGGAACTCTGTCATTAGTTGCTTGAACAATCTTGTAAATCATGATCTATTTATTTAAAAGAGGCCTGTCTACTTGACTTAATTCTATTTCACCTTAGGATCACTGTGCCGAGACTGTTCTAGACTGAAAAGTGAGGCACTGACAATTGCACAAAATGGATTCTCCAAAGAAGTAGAAAACCTGGTGAAGTTTATTTTTCTCAGCCCCTTGAGTATTCAGAGAGAAAGAGAGAGAGAGAGAGAGAGAGAGAATGACAATAAAAACAGATTATTTTGGGCCTCAACAATCCAAACCAAGAAGTTAAATTAACCCCCAAAATATCTAATTGAGGAAAGAAATGGATCTGGAAGCAGTAATTGAGGCTTGTTCTCTTGCTGTCACAGTCTCTATATACTTGGCTGGGAGCATATAGAACAGTGATGGCAAACTTTTTTGTTGCGGTGTGCTGAAATTGCTTGCGCCTGTGTGATAGTGCGCGCGTGCACGTGCCAGCACCCATAATGCAATGCACCCTGACCTCCCTGCACATGCACGTGCAACACCCCCATCCCGCTCCCTTACCTGCACTGCACATGCACGCACCTCCCAACTGATTTTCGGCCCATTTGAGACCATTTTCACTCTCCTGGAAGCTTAAGAAAAGCCTCTGCAGCCTTGGGAGGCTGAAAATGGGCCCATTTCAGCACTTCCGGTATTTCCAGAGGGTCCAATTTTCAGTCTCCTAAGACTGCAGAAGCTTCCCTCGAGCCTTCAGGAGGGCGAAAATGGCCTCAAACGGGCTGAAAATCAGCTGGGCAGTGAGCACATGCTCGGTGCAGGTAAGTTTGGCTGGGGTTCACGTCAGAGGTGGTATTCAGCAGGTTCCGACCAGTTCTGGAGAGCCGGTAGTGAAAATTTTGAGTAGTTTGGAATCCCACCTCCGACTGGCCCTGCCCCCATCTATTCTCTGCCTCCCGAGTCCCAACTGATTGGCTGGGTCTTCTTTGGTTGCCCTGCACAGGAGAACGGAGCTGGAAAGCAGGATAGCTGGGTGGGGTGAGAATGGAGATTTTACAGTATCTTTCCCCTGCCCCGCCCACCAAGCCCCACCTGCCAAGCCACACCTACCAAGCCACATCTTGCCCACCAAGCCCCGCCCACAGAACCGGTGGTAAAAAAAATTTGAATCCCACCACTGGTTCACGTGCTCGGACAAATGGCTCTGCGTGCCACCTGTGGTGTACCATAGGTTCGCCATCACAGATATAGAATCTCCTTACCTAAGTAATCCCTGGCCCCTTTCATTACTTCTTAGCTTTCCAATGTGAGGAGCCACTTTTCTTTTCTCTGTCTGGGCAATGAGCTAAGTCAAGCAGTAGAGAAGGGTTTGGGAGGTTGTTTACATAGGCCTGATAAAAGTAATCCAGCAGATGCTTTCTCTGCAGAGTTCTCTTTGCTGTCCTCTACCTTTCTTCTCCAAACCCCCCACTCATCCTCCTCTTTCTTCAGAGTAGTCTTTATGCTTAGCAACCAAAGTCTGCAGGTACTCATAGTCTGGAGCAGTGTTTCTCAGCCTTAGGCACTTTAAGATGTGCAAAATTCTGGGAGTTGGTCCATTCATCTTGGCCAAGGTTGAGAAACTCTGGTCTGGAGCCATGATTGTCACGTGACATGTCACAACTTTTCTCCCTTTTGCTAAAATGGGGACGGGCGTGATGCATCCTGCCCACGAGTTTGACAATACTGCATTAAGACTATAAATAATAGGTTTCCATTTTTCATTCATATTACTTATTCATTGTTTAAAATATAGGCTAGGCCAACAGCAAAGTTTATAAATGCTACTGTTTTACCCTTATGAAATACATCCTGACATATATTTCATGTAGCTTGACTTGAGAAAGAAGAATCACTGAAGAATGATTAACATCAGTGGTGGGATTCAATTTGTTTTTACTAATGGTTCTGTGGGCATGGCTTGGTGGGCAGGGGAAGAATACTGTAAAATCTCCAGTCAGAGGTGGTATTTGCTGATTCTCCGAACTACTCAAAATTTCCACTACCAGTTCTCCAGAATTGGTCAGAATCTGCTGAATACCACCTCTGATGAACACGATCTATTTTCAGACCCAGAACTTACATAAGGCTGATCAAGCTCAGCTTTCAGCGAAGTAAATTCTTCCCCTAGAGCACAAAATACCTTATTTTATATGTCTGTATATGTATGTATGTGCATAAAATATTAATTTATTGTAAACATTATATTATATAAACATAAAGAAAATAGAATAGAAAAGGGGGAAGTGCAAAAGAAAAAAGAGAGAACATAATTAAGAGAAAAGGTATATGTGAAGAAGTGATTTCCAACCTTCCTTACAACAAGTATAAACAAATTTAGTAACTCCTCACTTCCTTTAAGGTTACAAAACATTTATCTTTTTATCCAGTATTAAAGCTACACATTAAATCCATGAATCATCTTTTCAGTCTTGGTCTCAGTCCATAAAGGGTTGCCAGAGGTAATAAACATACCTTGTTTTATTTTTTATCAAATAAACCAATTTCTGCTTCTAATCTTAATCTTTAGTTCATCTGATACTTAATCATTTCTAAATCATATGAACAGCAATCCATTATCATGAAACACTTTTATATCTATTTCTCTCAAGGTCGAATAACCATAAGTGACACTTGGTACTACTTCTAAAAGACTTCTTTATTGTTGTTCATTTACAGAGGGATCTTGACAAATTAAAGCAACTATTTGCATAACTATAGCCATACTCTGGGAATTACTAGGGAGGGCGTGTTCTTGTTCTCTTCCTGCCTACCAGACATTCTAAGGTTTGCTTTCCCTTTGCCCTCTGGGAAAGAGCCCTTCCCTCCTGTGACTGATTCCACCACAATTTCACTACAAATCAGTGTAAATGCCCAATGATCTAATATTCTTACAATGTAATACCTTGATTAACATTAGAAATTATATATATATATATTTGTAAGTATTTACCCATCTCATGCTTGTGTGAAAGTATGTGCTTTCATCAGTGCAAAATTGTCATGAGCAATACTTTCTCACAACTGTTGAATGGGCTAACATACAAATTTGAATTAGGTCTTTTAAATTTAGTTTGTTTTTTAAAATAATTTTGATCCTTTCAAATAATTCATGTGATAATTATGCAACATTACCATGTGCTTAGAAAAATATGAGACAAGATCTTATTGTTTATTGAATCACTACTTGCAATTTCTGCTCAAATTAAGCAAAATCTTGAGGCGTCTTACATAGAAAAGACTGTACTTCTATGTTATTCTTGCCTTTTTGTCATGATTATTTTATTCCTTAATACTTATTTCTTTAGTACTCAAGAATGAAAATATTTGTTTTTTTCTTGTCACCCCAGACAGTTCAAGCTACATATCACGGAAGGATAATGCTCCAAAAATAAGTGAAATTCCCCCCCAAATTCATTCTCTTCCTATCTGAATCTCAGCAGCCAAATTGAAGATTAACACCTGAAAACATAATAAGTACTGCATTTTATAATATCTATAAGTAAATTAGTTTGCTCATTAACCCTTGACATACACACTGAAGGATATTGGCAAAAGGAAAAAAAAAAGAACTGTAATATTCCATACTATATGCTGCTGAGGTTTCTCGTGCACAGAAATCAATATCAAAACTCTTCAATTAGCCCACGAGAGCAATTTGAGGATTTGGAGTTTTCCTATTTCAAAAATGAAATCTTAAAAGCCCAAGGGAAGTTATTGCTTTTTAGAGATAAGAGATCGGGCATCTTAATCCTCCAGGATAACTTTTATCTCATGCAAGCTGCTACCACAGCTGTCTGTGTAAAACTAGATGTCTCTATGGATGAACATGATGTATAGCAGAGCAGATGTTCATGGACAAGATGTTATTTAAACAGTAACCATCAGAGGGAAAGGAAATAGCTAATTTTAGAAGGGTTGGCAGAAGAAAGGTAATATTTGTTTTTTTCAATGAACAATTACTGAGATAGTGAGGGTGGTTTGGAAAAAAACTATAGTTGACATCTAGGCTTGTCAAAAGAACTAATCTATGGAAAGGAAGAGGAAAAGGAGGACCGGGTCTAATTAAAATCCAAAATTCAGCCCAAAGCATATTCCTATCTCACAGAAAGCCACAGTCTGACCTCCCCATCCACATATATAAACTGATCATATGGCAATTTAATCTTTCTACGAATCTGGCAACAGGACAAAGTTTTGAATTATAAAGGTAGTTTAGAGATGCAGGGCAACTGTTACTCATAACTTCATTCATTAACTTCTCATTGTCCTGCAACATCAATAATCTGAAACGCTGCCTTACTCTGGGTTATGTTTGCCTGCCATCTGATAATATTTCTGTGTACAGTTTTTATGAAATAAAATGCACAAGTGGCAAAGGGAAAGATTGTTAATAGTTAGTTAAATTCTTTAATGATTTTTTTTCTGGAATGGTCCATATATTGTTGAAGGCAATCTCCCTGTCTATGATCTAGCCCAAAAAATTGTCAAGGGATTATTATTAATATTAATATTGTATGGAAAGAATATCTCCAACTCCATACATGTTAAATTATTATCCAAAAGCTTTGCAACCATGGGGAAATATTTTCAAAATCAGGAAAACATAATATTTTTATAGTCTGACAAGTAAAGGCCTGTAGATTAAATAAGTAAATTCCTGAGGCTAACATCCCAAATGCCCTTAAGAACATCTAGCTCAGGAGACATCAGTTTACTTTATTGGTATGAGTTGACTTCCTAAGTCATGTTTTCTTGAGTTTTAAAATATTACTCCCCAAAATCTAGCAGATTAGTATGTTAAGTATGAACTATGCTTAGTATGCATGAAGACACAACTAATTAAGAAGTGAGAGCTTCCATCTCCCATTCACCAATTAATGAGGTTATTTTTCAAAGTTAACCTCATTTTACTACTAATTCTAAAATTCCTCAAACTAATTACAACACTCTTTGCCCAACACATCACAAATCTCCAACAGCACCTAACTTTTCACACTGTGTAGCTGAATAACAGTTAAAAGATTATCAAACAAAAGTCAAATCATTTCAATATAATAAATATTTAACAGAGTATTTAATAGAAGAAATGATAAAACAAAAAGTATGTCAGATTGCAGATGCACACACACATGAATTTTAAAAAGAAAGAGAGAATGGGGAGCCTTTTATTTACTTTTATTAAAAGTATTTATGTGCACCTCAAAAACAACAATCTGCCAATTGGTTGAAAATGTTTTTGCTTCTCTTCGCTACCATTCTGAAAAATACTTCACAAAAGCAAGATACTGTCACAGAGATACTGTAGCTGATGAAGAACTGTAACCTGCCCCACTGAATGTACAAATAACGTATCCATGCAATCTACTGTATGATTTAGATGGCTTGACCTTTGTTCCGTCTCCCTAGGTTACCTTGGATCAACCAGTCTTTTGAGCTTACCTCCCAAAGTGCCTTGAAATCTTTCTGTTCAATGCGCAGGAGTTCACTGTTTTCTCTTGTAACGATAGTAGCATGACGAGGGGTGTTATCCAAGACCGACTCTCCAAACGCTGTCCCTATTCCCAAGGTGCATATTGTCACAGCATCCTGTAAAGCAGAGTTAAAGAGACAGGCACTCAGCCTTTCAGTGTCAAAGGATATAGAAACCACTGTCTTGCCAAAGACACACTATCTTCAGTTGGGAACAATGCTTAGGAAATGACAACTCATTTCCTACAAATAGGGTTCTTCTCCTTTAGGAAAGCCTTGTCGTAGTTCAAACTAATGCGTATGCTCTGAATGTTTGACACCATCAAAGGTTTCAAACTTGCAGTGTCACATTTCCGTCACATGATGTTTTATGACGTTTTTTCCTTTTGCAGAGCTGGGGTGGCCCTGGGCCGTTTGTGATGTATCTGGCCCATGGGCTGCCAGTTTGACACTCCTGGTCTACATCAAGTAATGATTTAAAAAAAAAAAAAAGAATGGCATCTATTCTCTAAAGAGTAGCTTTCTATTATCAAAGTTTAGTGCTCACATTTATATAGAGTTACCATATTTCTGGTGTAACAAATCTGAACATTTACTACACTGCAGCAAATAGAAAAAAGTCTATTTGCTGTCATCTAATCGTTAACTGAAGTTTTGTAAGAAAGGTGCAGGCAACCTTTATGTTAGGATGATGAGCAAACCAATTTTCAATCTTTGATACAAATTGAATTCTCCAAGGCACAAATACTTCTTCCCATTGCTAAAGTTCAATACCTTCAATCCTGAGAGTCGATCAAGTTCGATCCTTCCAAGGGCAATAAAATTAGGACCCAGATTGTTGGGGGCAATATGCTGACGCTGAAAACTGCTTAGAGAGGGCTGTAAAGCACTATATAAATCTATATATTGTTTATATAAATCTAAGTGCTATTAAATCTAAGCGGTATATAAAGCAGTATATAAATCTAAGTGCTATTGCTATTAAGTGGTCTTTTCACTGTAGTTACTTCAAACTGAAGAAAGCCAATCCACTGTGTTTGGGAACCTGCCTGAATGTTGTACCTCATGATACCTCCACAACTTTTTCAACATCCTGCTTTGCGGCAATTATTTGTTTCGTTTAATTTCTGGACAAAAGCACAAATATGTGTATATATGTATGTTTGTATGTATGTGTTTACCATGATGTTTGTTTGTTTGGAAGGATGAGATATTAAAAATAGGATTCAATGAATGAACAATTGGACCAAGAATTAGGCATCTTGTTTAGTCCTAGTAGTTACAAATATTCAAAACATTACATTGAAAATGTTCTTTCTGTTCTTATTTTAATATTATTTGTATGTTCCAGGACATCACCTAATTATTTCATCTTTGATTCATACTTTTTCTTTCATTCTATTAAAAGTACTGCCATGAGTCATTATCTTTAACATTTTAGAAATGTAGAAAACAGCTTAATACCATGTCTATTGTCTTCCCAGCATAATATCCCCAATATTGAAAGACTATTGATTCCACCTTTTTTTTGAAAGAAGCCCTGTCTACTGATGCCAATGATTTTTGTTTAAAAAAAAACCTATGCTCTATCCATTGAGCAAAAATGTCATCATGCAAATGTCATACAAATATGTAATGATGGTATGATTTTGGATGCTTCTACATACACTGTATAATTCAAGTGATGGTTGCATGAGGTGTTCAAGGAGAAACCTGAGTATTAAATAGGTAATGAGAATACATTGTGTCCCATTGTGTATGGGAAGTTTTTCTTTTTCTTTCATGTATCTGAATCTAAATATTCTGAATCTTTCTCTCACATCTTCAAATTCTCCATTGGACCTAACTATGGAGCATGTTTATTTATATAACACATACCTAAACTAATAACATTAATAATGACTACTGATTGAGATAATTTTAAAAGGGAACCAGACAAATACATGGAATATTAATAGTTAATAGATTTGACAGATAATTTCTATCTTCTAGCAACACCTAAAATACCATCTTGTGGGAGGATTGATGGAGGAGGCTGTCATCCTCATATCATGATTTAAATGTCTTAGATTTATTGCCAAATGTAATAGACCTTAGTTCTGATCCAAAATAATTCTTCTGGATTTTCTCCTAAGCAAATTATTTGTTACAGCAGGAAAATGAATTCATGAATTCATAAATTCATAAAATTCATTTCCATTGCCCATGATATTTGTTTGAGTCATTAAAATTAACACAACCATTATATTATGTAGGCATACATGATAAATATGATCTTATAATCTAATGTGATATGTATTAATTAATAAAAGGAGAACCTGTTTGGCATAGTTAAAGAATCAGGATAAGCTTAGGACAAAGCCAACTGAGTGACTTGGACCAGTCCCTCTATCTCAATCTTAGGAAGAAAACAAGGGCAACCCCCTACTGAAATTTTTCAAGAAAACCACAGGTATCAGTCCAGAAGTCTGATTCAAAGGTACAAAAAGAAAAATAATAATAAAAGGATTTATGGAATTGTATTATATCTGCATTCTGCACCTATTTGTGATTGGTCTTGGACTGTAAATAAATTTTGTGTTGAGCTGAATTGAGAATGTGTCTATTTCCAGTTAATCTAATTCAGGTTAAATTAACCATGGGTGCCTTTAAGCCTATAAGAATTTGAAGTTTCCAATTTTACAATAAATGTTTGTCAAGAGAGACTTGACAGGTTGCTCTGGGCTTTCCACAACATGGCAAAATACATTCAGAAATGAGATGGTATTTTACTGGTATTTATTTTTAATTATTTTCTATTTTAGTGTATTTTGTATTTGTATGTTTTCTTTTATTTCATTTATCTGTTATTATATTTTATTATTTCATATCTATGTATTTATTTTACCTTATTTTATTTATATTTTATTTTCTTGGGGGAATTTGGTTATTAGCCAACCTATTCCTACTCCTCAAAGGTGATAGGTTTCATTAGGCACATATGATGAAATGAGCTGAAATTTGTGAAAGCTTATGCCTGTTAATAAAATTTGCTTGTCGAAAAAAGTGACACCAGACTTCCAATTTTTTTGCTACCATGGAGTAATACAGCTCTCCTCCTACAAAGGTTGTCTAAGTAGAAGGTGCAACATCACTAAGAATTCTTTCCTCAGTATTGTAGAGCCCTCTCCTGATTGATAAAACTCTGCAGTCTGTTACATTTTTTTAGCCTGAAAATCAAACAGAAAAGGGAATTTCAGCAATGTAAGTGAGCTTGAGGAGCTCACTGGGAGAGGGATAAAAGGGAAAATACATTTTTTTATTCTTTAAAATGCAAAAACAAGTTAATGCAAATCAATCTTTTTGATGAGGACTGAGTTGTTTCTTACTTAATCCCATGTCACACTGCACCAATGGATGCAAAGAGGATGTAAAACGACAAAAAAAGCTTGCCATCCATTGGAAAACGTGATGCATCCATTGTGTACTCACTGTATACGTCTCACTGCATATGCTTCATCCGTCAAACATCCGTCTACTGCTATTTCATCCGCTCAAAAAGTTTTGAGCTGCACAAAACTTTTTGAGCGGATGAACTTTCCGCTGCGTATGATCTACATCCGCGACACATATGGCCAACAAACGTTCTACGCCCGTTGTCATCCATTACACGTTCGATGTATCCTCTCGGCATCCTCTGGCCATCCGCGCAACTCACATCCGCTCCAGCGGAAAGCGGAAAGAGGGAGGAAGCGAAAGGTACGCGGAACGTCCACACAGCGTTAGTAGCACGGACATAGAAAGGATGAAAGCGGATACAGCTCAGATATAAAGCATTAAAACGGACAAAACGTTCGTATAT
The DNA here is from genome assembly GCA_015471245.1 of Laticauda colubrina. Classification (NCBI taxonomy): domain Eukaryota; kingdom Metazoa; phylum Chordata; class Lepidosauria; order Squamata; family Elapidae; genus Laticauda; species Laticauda colubrina. The sequence goes on along the minus strand of BLBF01000011.1, from coordinate 17,766,225 downwards.
GGGACGTATCTCGGATATTTAGGATGTCTGGAGGATGCCTAGAGTATGTAGAAGGACACCTAGCAGAAAACCGACATTTCCTATAAAAAGGGGGAGGAAATCACCTGGATCTCACTATCAGTCCAGCAGCACTGGTGTACAGACCTCTTCAGCCTTGCCCTTGCTCTTCCACATCTTCCATTGATCTCCACCATGGATCATCGCACACTCCTTTTGGTAGCCGCCATCATTCAACACCAGAACCAAGCCCTCTTCAGACTGTTTCACCTTTTCTACGCAAGGAGAAGGAGACGTCCAAGAGCTGTCTGGGTCCGAAGATGGATCGGGAGAAGAATGGAGTTTGGACTCTATGACAAGCTGATGGTGGAGCTGAGGAATGAAGACCCTCGTGCATTCCAGCACTTCATGAGGATGCCACCAGCCATGTTTTACGAAGTTGTAGAGCGTCTGAGACCCAGGTTGACCAAGCCAAGCACCAACTTCCGTCCCAGCCTGGACCCTGGACTGAAGGTGGCACTGACTCTGCGCCACCTGGCCTCTGGGACCACATACAGAAACATGCAGTATGCCTAGAGGGTGCCACATAACACCATCAGCATTGTGGTCAGAGAAGTGGTGCAGGCCATCATCGAAGAATACCTGGAGGAGCTCCTCCAGTGCCCCTCCACTGAAGAAGGATGGAAGAAAGTTGCAGAGCAGTGGTATCAGAAGTGGAACTTACCACACACCATTGGAGCCATAGATGGCAAGCACGTGGCTTGCAAAGCTCCAGCCAAGTCAGGGTCCACTTATTTCAACTACAAGGGCTTCTTCAGCACCATCCTCTTTGCCATGGTTGATGCTGACTACAAGTTCATGTACATTGATGCTTCAGGCAATGGGTCAGCTTCAGATGCCCAGATATACAACGCCAAGGGTGGGCTGGAATGCAACCTCATCATGGGTTTCCCAGATCCAGACCCCCTACCCAACAACACACAAGATGTGCCCTACTTCATCGTGGGTCATGACGCCTTCTCCCTCAGAACCTACCTCATGAAGCCCTACACTTCCAGATGCCTCACCCGTGAAGAGAGGATCTTCAACTACAGGCTGTCCAGGGCAAGGCGGGTGGTGGAGAACGCCTTTGGCATCCTGGCCAACAGGTTCCAGGTACTTCTCACCACCATGCAGCATCACCCAGGGACTGTGAGCAGCATCGTGGAAGCTTGCTGCATCCTGCACAATCTCATGCGCACCCGCTACCCAGTGTTGCAGAACAGGCTTGTGGACCGCCAACAAGGCAATGGGGAAATGGAGCCTGGTGAATGGAGGCAAGGTGAAAACCTGATAGACACTGTGGATGTGCAGGGCCCCAACAGAGCTTCACGTGAAGGGAAGAAGCAGCGCAACCTCCTGAAACACTGGTGCAACTCCCCAGCTGGAGCAGTGGAGTGGCAAGACAGGATGGTAGATGCTTAATGGATGCTTCCTTCAGCCTGTCTCATCACACTGATGACATTGTGCCATGTATATTGAGTGGCCTTACAATGAATAGGGCATTAATAAAGAGTTTTGTTTATGTTGAAATGTGTTGATCAATGATTAAATTGTTATTGATAATAAAGGTCCATATGTGTGGCAGCTGGGAGGGTGGAACCATACAGTCCCACTATGCTTGCACTGGAGGTTTATCTATCCCACAGCTATCCTTACCCATCCCACAGCTATCCCACAGCTATCCATCCCACAGCTATCCTTACCAATCCCACAGCTATCCTTACCAATCCCACAAGCATGCAAAGGCTTAACCCTTTTTTCAAAGTTTTCCCCAACACTTTATTAAGTAAAAAAAATGAACCAAGTGTGTGAAGCAAAGATAATCTTTATGAATAACAAACTGTATGACTTTATTAAAAAGCAAAATGACCCAAGTAAAGTGTCTTAAGCAAAGATAAAGTGAGCAGGTAACAACTTAGTCTCTGGCACTCTTCTCAGTCACTCTGAGGCATGCCCATGGTCTCAGATGTAAAGGGGACAGGGACTGTGGAGGTGGCTGTTGCTGGAGTGCTGGTCTGAGGCGCCATTGGGGTGCCTGGCCCCGAGAGTACAACAGGAGATGGTGTGTGCAGGAAGCTCTCAGAGAGCTGACTCAGTCCCATGAGGTTGAGAGGCCCTTCCTCAAGAACCTGGGATGTGAGGCCCAAGATTGATGACAGATGTTCTGAGGAAGGGCTTGGCTGTGGGGTGGAGGAAGGAGGAGTGTAGTGGGGCTGTCCGGTCTGCAGCTGGGTCAGGTGAGGCATCTATGGCATCTGTGGTGTCCAAGGAACCTGGGTGTGGACTGGGAAGGGCTGCCTCTGCTGTGGGAAGTAGTGGTAGGCTTGGTAGGCGAAGGGCTGCTGAAATCCGTGGAAGGGCTGTGACATTGGCTGGGGTGGAGGAGCAGACCTGGAGTGGGTAGGAGCAGGTTCAGCTGGGCCTGGAGGGTGGTGCAGAAGAGCTGTGATCCTCTCCTTCATCGCCTGGTACTGGGCCTCGGGCATGTCCATGAGGGTCTGGCTCACGTACGTGATGAAGGGCTTGCGGTTGGAGGATGGTATGTCAAGTGGACGAGCTGGGAGAGGAGATCTGTGCTGGCTTTGATTGTGTCCCTGATCTCTAAGAGGACAGTGTGGCTCTGTCCCTCCGGTCTGCCTCTCTGCCTGCTTTCTGTGGAGGTGGAGCTGGGGGTGGGGTTGGGTTGGTCTCTGGTGGCTGCTTCTTCTTGCTCCCTCTGAGACAGTGGGTCCTCCACGTCCTCTGGCATGGGGAGTGCAGCTGTCGGGGGGGTCTCTGTCGTGGGGCCCTCCAAAGACACCTGCCTGGACACTGTAGCTGTCTCCTGGCTGGAAGAGGAGTGGTTCTCTGTGGGCTGTCTGAGAGTGAGGGTGGACAGAGGAGCTGCTCCTCGGTGGTGGATCTCACTCTCCAGGAAGCTGCACCTGGCCATGACATAGGTCTCCCGGTCAGTGAGCTTGACAGCGGCCTGCCCGGATTTCTTCAGGTGCAGCTTGCCATACCAGGTGTGCATGTGCTTCCACCACCCAAGGAGTACATCTGAAGTGTAGCCCAGGCTCTCCACCTTTTCTCTCCACGCTGCCTGCTTCCGCTTGGTGTCACGATAGAGCCTGTGGCCCTTCCTCCACAGGTACTCGTTCTCCCTCAGCCATTCCAGCACCTCCTCCTCATGGTCTTCGGAAATGGAGTACTGTTTCCTCTCTCCCTTCTCCTTGCCTTGCCTCTTCCTCCCTCTGGCAGGGGCTTCAGGGCCTTCAGCAGCAGGGCTTTGAGGGCCTTGGGGCTGGTCCATCACAGCAGCAGCAGCAGGAGAAGCACCAGCAGCAGAAGAAGCAGCAGCAGCAGGAGAAGCACCAGCAGCACCAGCAGGAGAAGCACCAGCAGCAGCACCAGCAGGAGAAGCACCAGCAGCAGCACCAGCAGGAGAAGCACCAGCAGCAGCAGCAGCAGCAGCAGGAGAAGCACCAGCAGCAGCAACACCAGGAGCAGCAGCACCACCACCAGCAGCTTCAGAGTCAGCGCCAGGGGATGGGTAGTGGTTCTGTCCTTCTTGCCAGGGCTGGCAGGAGTAGGCACAGGCTTCCTCTTCTTCCCCATGGTGTTCTCTCAAGATGTCTCTGGCAGCAGGTCTTTCCTCTGAATGGTGACTGCTTGCAAGCTGCCTCCTTTTATATCCGCGGAGCTTACGCAATTCATCCTCCCCGCATGTGCAGTGAATGCTTTGCATCTGCTATGCATCCGCTATGCATCCTATTGGCGTCCATGATGCATCTGCTCCTTCCGCTACGCATCCGCTTCACTGTTCTCCCCCGGAAGCCCTGCGGATGTGTCATCCACTTTCATCCGCTTCCATCCGCTCGGCTTCCTACGAACATCCGCTTTACATCCCCGCTACATCCTCCCCATGTCCGTTCCTTTCCGTTGTTGTCCGCTCTATTTATGCAAATTTGGGGCACTTTTGAGAGCAGATAACAACGGATGGAAAATTTGCTCGTCCGCTGTGTCCTTTTTATATACATTTTGCATCTGTCGGCCAGTGTGACCTAGCCTTTAGTCTATGCTTTTAATCTCTGTAAAGTTCAGGAAACATTTCTGCGACTTAATCCTCCTTAAACCCACTAAGATAAAAAGACAGTAGTTCCAAAATGATAGTCCTGCTCAATTTAGTGGGCTCTGGGGATTACAAAATTGTGAGGTGTGCTTTTTCATACCTGGTCTATTGACACTATGCATTTAATAACAGTTAGTAGCATTATCACAAAAAAGTATTACTCACCTATATTTGTCTGGTATGGAACACACGTCTAAAAGTGACCAATTTTCTTTTCATCAATCATCAGCTAACAATCTTACTTTATGAATTGTCCAATGACATCAGTGTACTTTGTTGGCCTTACCAATATATTCAAATATTCTCACACAGAAATTAGCCATGACAAATTTTCACAGAAACTACTATGGTTAAAAAAATAAGCTCAAAGAAAGCCAGTCTTCCCTAACTTGGCATCAACATTTTCAAAATATCCTCTTTCAAGACATTTCCAATCATTGACATTAGTAGTCTTTCTCCCAAAAATAATGTTTGTAGGCTGAAGTTTTCTTCAGAGTTACTTAAATATGAAAATGAATTCACAGGATTGTCACTGTAGATGTTGAAGTGTTCTGCTTCTATTTATTTTATTTTTTCCCTCATAAGCAAATGCAGGATCCATCACTGTCTCCTGAGAAAGGCATATCCCATCCTGCTTACTTTAAATCTTGGCTGTCTGCTAGCTTTCATCCATATTTTATAGCCCAGTTATGGTACCAGTAATATAAATCATGGAAAAATCAGAAATGCTCTAAAATAGTCCTTTTGTGATTCCTTATTTCTTCTTTTGCTTTTAAAATTGCTCAAATAAAGGCCATTGAAGTCAGAGTTAGGTTTTCACATATAGACAAACTACTCTCATTGTAACCCATAAATTAGTACCTAAAAACAGTGAATTACCATATTCAATTGCATTAGTTACTCTCAAACTCACAGATATTCCAAGAATCTAGGTTTCTATTTCTATTTTTGTTAAATGGTTTCAGTAGCCAAATCAACCCATCCAATGAAGAAAAAAAAATACTTAATACTGCAAGGGCTCTAAGTCTGCTTAGTTTAATGTAGGAAAGAAGAATAAAACTTTATTCATTCTACCACTGCCCTCTTGTGGTATAGAATTCTGCAGATATTAACACAATCCAGCATAAAACAGCAAATTAATTTAATTTTCTAATTTTCCTAATTTGATTATTCACATGAAATACAAGTTATACAGTAATACAGTAATGCCTGGATTGACCAGTTACTTCAACAGTTGCTGCTTCTATACGAATAAATCAAATAACTTTGAAGAGACAACAAAATGAAATCTGGGTTTTCACATTTTAAATTTGAATAGTTTATCTCTTTTATTGGGTGTTTAGCAATATTAATGAAGACCTTTTTAATAGAATTATAAAATATAGACATATTTAATTTAATTTAACTTTAATTAATTGTATTGAACTGATTGAGGCATGACCAAATTTGGGAGGCATGCAACAGAACACACAACTATCCTGGATGGGCCATAGATCTTATATTCTAGATTTTTCACAGAATGGAAAAAGTAAAAGGGAAAGAAAAACAATATATATAACCCAGAGGAGATTTACAAGTAACAAGAGTGAACCTGGGTAATGTAGCTTTTGTTTGGTCTAATTCAAGGGATTCAAACTTTTACAGAATTTTACAGCATTTAAAACAGGCTTCACTGAAAATGGAATCATTATAAATATTCAAAGCATAACATGTAAGAAGTGAAGAAGAACAAAGTAGTTTTGGAAAACATAGGATTTTTGAGAAGCTCAGAGACTATAATACTAAAGCAAAAAAAAAAAAAAGCACCTATTTTGATGGGAGGGTAGAAGGGACATCTGTGCCTTCTTCCCTAGAAACTTTGATACATCCTTGACATTCCCTTCAACTGTTCCATAAGTTTTCTCATGCTTAAGAGGTGTCTGGATAGTCTCCACAGCTATCCACAATTCCTTGGTCAGGGAAGGGACAGGTAGGTACTATAAGGAGCAATAGTTTGCTATTATATGTGGTATAAATATAAATGTAAACGTGGGATCCAGTTCCTTAACTTTCTGAGACTGCCCACAGAAGGTTAGTCATATTCAAGGCAGAGCAGGTCTATTTGGAAATTACTCACCAAGAGCAGTGGAAATCCTAAAATAAGGATAGGATTATGCAAAGTCCTTATTAACTAGCTGCAAATGAAAAGGCCCAGCTGAAGAAAAAACCTAGCTCCTTTCCTCTAAACAGAAAAAGGGCTTCCATCCAGTGACATTATAGTTGTGCATATTATAGTACAGCAACTATAGAGCCATGTCTTTGCCATACACTAAATAAATAAAGAAATAAATAGTTGTGTGTACACACACACAAACTCAAATGACCCAGAAAGTCCTTTGAAGGGACCATACACATGTACTTCAAGCAATGGATTCACTTTTCAAAGTTGACCAGATGTCTGACCAAATGCTCCTTTGTAGGTGTCACAGAGCCCTCATGACACCAAAATTCTAAAGAGGTCTTGTTAGAACAGTAGTTTATAATAAAGGCAAAAAAATAAAAAAGAAAACACACTGAAGTAGAGTTGCATCCGGAAAGTATGTCTCTTTCAGAATCAACTATACAGTCTCCAATTGAGTATGGGATGAAGCACTGTGATGAAGACTTGGCCTCTTTCCTATATGTATCCAATATCACAACGTATGTTCTAAAGGAGCAGGCTTTACATACCACTTCTGCTCCCTTGTTAGCAATTATGGAATAAAAGCCATGCTACACAAGAGACTTTGGGGAGTTAAGCCTAGAAAAGGAAGACCCTAGTATTGGTTCAATTATCCAGTTCAGTAAAACTGTTTGTTTCCCTATGATGTACCATATTGCTGAATTAAAGGTTCCAGGAACAAAATGTTTTGGAGTCTATAGATAGGCAATATTTTCCTGGGAAAATTGTACTGCCTTAGAGATGCAATTTTACCTGATGGTTGCTCGTATCAGAAACTTTAACATCCAAGGATCCTGTCAATACAGCATACCAATTTGTTCCAATATCACCTTGACGAAATACTGCCAAAAGAGAGAGGGAGATAATCAAATACAAAGATACATTATATTTATAGTAAATATATGGTTAACATAACTTAATTATAACTTTTGATTAAATAAGCAATTATTATATTTTCAACAAGAATTTTGACATCTGTAGTTTTCAGTAGAATTCCTCAGACTGAGAATTCCTAATAGTCTTTGGAATTTGCTAATTACATTGGTTAAAATGGGCTGGTTTATCTTTGTGCTTATCTCCCATCCATGTTCAGTAAGAAACATGATGATGTCATGTGTGTCAAATGATGACATCAATGATGTCATGCACATCATATATGATGAAATATGGAAGGGCAAAATATGTGGTGAAAACTTATATATATATATAAGTCTATCTTTCATAATTGCTTTGTTTCTTCAATTCTAAAATTCATTTTATTTTCCCCAAAGCCAATCAGTCCTTTGTGGACACTACTGAGTACTCTCAGGGCATTTTAAGAAAAAAATTTTTTCCATTTGGGTAGTAGTCTCTCTCACTCTCTCTACATTGCTGAAATACATTACCCATTTCTACGACAAAAATAATCTTTCACATGAGGGCAAGAAAAGCAAAGTACAGTTTATGCCTGTCATTGCTATAGTGATTATCAGAAGTTAAGTGAAAACTCACACAAGCAGATTGGCAAATTGTCTTTTGTTTGTGCAGAGGCAGCCATAAAACACAAAGTTGTGCTTGGGTGGATGGAAAACATACAAGTTAATTGTGTACACCATTACTGAATACAACTTGGTAAATAGGACTTCGTAAGGCTGTTTTTTTTAAATTAATATTTTTATTAAAAGATTTTACATATATAATATGAAACACACTCAAAGAAAAAGATGTATTAAATGTGAAAGAGAAAAAGCAAGCAAAGAAAAAAGACGAGGAAAAATGAAATAGAAAAAAAAGGAAGAAATAAAAAATATAAAAAGAAATATAAATAGCTTTAATCTTCCTCTCAGCAGTTATACAATCAAAACTCTCTCTCTGTAATTATTTTATTTCTATAGCCTATTCTTTCCAATCATCAAAACCATAAGTTACAAAATATTTGTATGCAAAAAGTCCATAAGGAATTCCCAGTCATGGATGAATGTCAATATGTCTTTAATCAAATAAGTCAGCTTGGCCATTTCAGAAAGTTCTGTCAATTTTGTCAATCATTCCTCTATGGTGGGTAGTTCCGAATGTATCCATCTTTAGGTAATAGTGCTGTACTGACCTCTTTCCAACTGTCAGGAATCTTCCATTTATGTAAAATAATATAACATCACTTGTAAAAATTATAAACATTCACTCTCAAAACATTTATAGTAAGGGGCCAGCAGACTATCTGGATCTGTTTTAGATTTTTTAAGAACTTCACAAACTTCCAGTATTATTTTTGGTGTATTCATCATTTATCTCTGATTCTCTGTAATCTTTGGTAATCTTGATCTTTATGTAAAGTAGAATAATACTAATGAAACACTTTTTGCATGTTTTCTATAGATTCTTCAATCTTTTAAATTTCTTCTTTCATATGTTTTTTATCTGCAAATCCTTCTTCCATTTCTTTTTGTTTTAAAGCAGCCAAACTATTGGCAACTGTTTCAGATATTCTCTTGCTAAATTCCTCAAAGATTTTCTGCAAGAAACCTGATGTAGTGCCATTGTCTTCAAGTTGCTCTGGTGAATCTCTTTCCTCTTATTTTTGCTGTTTTTCTTGTTGATGCCATTGTATTATGGCTCCAAAGTGAAAGTATACCACTTAACCAGGATGAAAATAAGAAGTCAAGTTTCTCCATTTTTCCCGTTTTGCTTTTCTCTTTCCTTAACACTTTAGTCCCAATTAACTCTCCTTAGATAAGTCATCAATCCAGGTCATTCATTTCTTTTATTTATTTGTATCCCATCTTTATTATTTTTATAAATAAGTCAAGGCAACGAACATATCCAATACATCTTCCTGCTACTACTGTCTCCAAAATAATTCTGTGAGGTGAATTGGACTGAAAGAGAGTGACTAGTGCAAGGTCACCGAAATGGCTTTCATGGGTAAGGCAGCACTAGAAGACACCGTCTCCCACTTTCTAGCCTGATCCCTTAACCACCAGACCAAACCACCAGACCAAATTCTTAAGTTACCCTTAACTTACTTTGTAAAATCCACCAATTATGTACTTTCCTGAATGAAAAGTAATCAAAATTCTTACAAAGATCCTGTTTGTCTACTTAATTTTATTATCTTCAAAGGAATTTTCATCAAGGTAATATTCTTTTCTAAAAATTACTGTTCCCCTTATCTATTTAAAACTTTCTTAAATCACAATCTATTAAATTAAGATAGAACTCTTTTCCCCTTCTCTTCTTAATTCTAAAAAGAAGGCAACTCACCAAGTGTCTTATTCTTTCCTGCCAGTTGGAAGAAATAAGTTGTACATTTATATAAATTAACTATACCCAGAAGTGTTAAAAAAAGTGAACCTTGTACTAGTCAAGTGTCCATAAAGCCTGTGTAGCAATTTTGAGCAAAATGATAATCCCTCAGCTCCCAAGATACTCATCCTACCTGGCTAGAAGAAACTTAATGTTTGCAGTCCCCTCATGAGGAACAGCTATCCAGAGCATAAGTGGGTGATCTGTCAAACTCTCCTTCTCCAGAACAAATTTTGTTGGGCAGTATTCACTACCTGGTCACCAGTCTTTGCAATGGTGCTGTCCTCCTCACAGATATGCTCATAGGAACTTCTAACCTACCATAATTACTCATCCAGAAGACAAAGACTTTGTAAGTCTATCAAGATCAAAATCTAATTTTACTTAGCTTCTCATTTCTTTCCAGAAATATCTCCTGACACACTTTACAAATTTAAATCATGTGTTTAACACCAACAAGGTTTTTAGTTTCTATGCCCCATTTTATTATGATGCCTCCTTCTTCATATATACATGAAGCTTTTTAAGAAGCTTACAAAAACAATGCCCCCTAAATATTGGTAAACTACAACTTCCAATAGGCCCAGATACAATTGTGAAAGCTAGAAGTTTCATAACTCATGGAGAATCACAGATTGCTCACATCTCATAGCTTTTGCAACAATCAATTATTTTAAATAATGGGAGGAAATAAGTAAATAATATAACATTAAATAGCCCTGATCCCTGCATTTATAAAACTCAATTCTGCTTGAGATCCATCAGATCTTGGTCCACTTAAATTAGTAATTTTATTTTTTACATATATTTATTCTCTAAACATGATAGTGCTTAGTTTGTGCATATCATACCTATGCTTTCAATGTCATATTGTCATTAAAATTATATCTTTTCTGGGTGCTTTAATATTTACTTTGCTTGTTAATTCTTTCCCAAGAAGTCAGATTATATATCTTTGAATAGAAACTAATTCTGTCTGCCAATAAACCATAGCTTTTCTGCAGTCATTCTGACCTTCTTACCGTTGTGATTTAAAAGTGTGCCATAAAGGTAATAAATGGGGAGAAGAGGGGAATGGATTGGCCACAAAACTTTACAAAGAGAAAATCGTAAGCACAGAAGTCTTTCCCCAATAATGAATTTCATAAAGCCAAAATGTTTCTCCATACAAATCATTGGTTACCAGAAAATTCTGAAGAAGGCAGCCTATCCTGTCTCATTAGTAACTCCCAAATTGTTAGTTTTTCGGTTTTGCAGAAATTGTAGTCATGACATTTCCCATCTGTCTTTTCTCCCTTCACTTATTTTCTGTTCTTTTTAACACAGTAAAAATATAAAAATAAAATGCTTGTTCTATCTGACAAGAAGAAAAAGGGACAAATTGGAGGAGAAATAGAGACCAGAGACCTAATGACAACAATAAGAGTCAGCTTATCTGTTTAATGATAAGACAGGTTGCTAACTTCCATCCTAGGACTTTGTATGAAAATTCATCTAGGACAGTGAATTAAACATCTGTTATTTGATCCATTTAAATAATGCCAGTGACATATAAGCTTTTTTCAATCTGGCAATGTTGTTATAACTTTTTTTGTTTCAGATTAATTTAATTATCATAGCAAATAATTATTTAAAATATTTATACATACATAATTCATAATTAATAATAGAAATAATTTATGGTTAATGGATTACACATAGAAATGAATACATGGATTAATTTCATAAGAAAGATAATTTTATTCCTGCTCTAAAGAACATTTCTCACTAAAACATTAAAATTCAAAAAGAACATTTGATATTAAATATATCAATATTCAAAAGTTAAACATTAAAGCATAAAAAAACATTTCACATTAAAAACACTGAATACTGAAAAAGAACAAAATTTTGACCTGATTCCTGGTTTATTCTACATTATTTTTCTCTTTAAAAAAACTTACATGTAATACCCTTTTCCAAGTTTTCATAATAGCCACAGAGACATATTTGCTGGAGAAGATTGGGATGAAATTTCTCAAAAGCTTTTACTTCTTTTAGGCGAGTAAATATAATATCCACATCTTCACTCGAACGCTCCAAAGGTCTGGAAAAATAGGAATGACATTCGTTTATCATCTTTCGCTTTTTGAGTCACAATATTCAAAGATGATAATACTGTACTGTAGGATTAAAACCAAACTGTCATCCAAATAGAGCTAAAATACAGAAGGCAAAATTGCATGCAGCTAAAGCCAGCCACAATTCTAAATATAATCAACCAGCAGCAACAATAACCATAGCAAACAACCTAATCTTGATTGTAGATCTCTCCCTTAGAAAATTAGGATTGCCTTTAAGAAATTATTTTGTCTCATTAGAATTTGAACATTAGAATTCTGTAGTAGCTGAGTGATTCCCAAAAGCATATTTTTATTTGGTGTCTCTTGTGAAAAGATGATAAATGATACAGGAGTAACTCGCAGTGTTACATATAGTTGGCCTCGACTTCCAGCCACAATTGAGACCAAAATTTATGTTGCTAAGTGAGAAATTTGTTTAATGAGTTTTGCCCCATTTTATGACTTTGCTTGCCATATTTGTCAAGTGAACCACTGCAGCTTTAAATTAGTAACACGATTGTTAAGTGAATCTGGCTTCCTATTGACTTTACTTGGGTTAAAAAAGGGGAATCATTTGCAACCATCATAAATTGTGAAGTTGTCAAGTATCCGAATGTAAACCAAATAACCATGATGATGCTGCCATGGTAATAAGTGTGAAAAATAGTAATAAGTCACATTTTTCAGTGCCATTGTAACTTTGAACATTTACTGAACGAACTGGATAAAATACAAGGACTTCTTGTATTTTAATATATTGCTGTGAGCAGAGGTGGCATTCAACGGGTTCTGACCAGTTCTGGAGAATCAGTAGTGGAAATTTTAAGTAGTTCAGAGAACCAGAAAATACCACCTCTGACTGGAGATTTTACAATATCCTTCCCTTACTACACCCACCAAGCCACATCCACAGAACCGGTAGTAAAAAAATTAAATCCCACCACTGGCTGTGAGACAGCCTGTATGATCTCATGATTAGAAGGGATTAGGATTGTCAATTAGGATTTCAAATCAAACTCATAGAAGCTCACTGGATAATTTTGTGTCAGTCTTCTTGTCTCATCTCAATCTATTTAATCAAAATACTGTGGACACAGAACTGGAGGAAGAATGTACTATGCAGAGGTGGTATTCAGCAGGTTCTGACTAGTTCTGGAGAACCAGTAGCGGAAATTTTCAGTAGTTCTGAGAACTGGCAAATCCCACCTCTGACTGGAGATTTTACAGCATCCTTCCCCAGCCACGCCCACAGAACTAGTAGTAAAAAAATTTGAATCCCACATCTGGAACTATTGTATATTGCCTTGAGCCTTGACCCAGAGGAAAAAACTAACAAATAAACTGGAGAGTAAATAAAATGAAGAAATAAGTATTCAGTGACTGTGAGCCCTTGAGCCTCCTAAAATCAGGCTTACATTACTGTAATATTTTTCTATTCAGATAGAAGAAAAATACTACTTAGTACAATAAGGACGAGGAAACCAAGTCAACCATGAAACAAGTATCATAAAGGTGACTGGCATAAGAGCTGATAAGAGGGGGAACATATTTTCATACACTAAACTGTTCTGTTTCTTTGATTTACAAAAAATATCAATGTCTATAGTCCAGAGCATAAATACATGTGTGTTTAACAGAGTTGAAAGGGAGTTTGGAGGTTTTCTAGTCCAAGCCCCTGCTCAGGCTTGAGGATGAGGGTGCCAAACTCCTTTCTGCAACAAGTCAGTGCAAATACAATGGTTTATGTTATATATGTTGCAGGAAAAATGCAGAATGGAATCTGGGATCTAAGAAAAGCCAATTGACAATGAAAGCATGAAAGCAAGCCAGCATATTCAAAGAAGCGCAAAAAAAATAAGACAGAACTGTATTCTGTTGCTGCGCTTCATTTGCTCACAAGTATCTGTCTGTTCCTGACCTTGATTCCAATAAAATATTCCCAAAATATCTTTTCTATATATACTATTCTGATTAACTTCTACTTGTTTTGCCAGTAATCATTGGTACTTGGTACACCTGGTGAACATGCCAGGAAGTGAAAAAATATTGGAATACAATTAGACATTGGATAGAAGAAATCATGAATCAGAAAATTGAATCATTGGTATTTTTTTAATAATCTTCACTAAAACAGGATTATAGGAAATAATCAAAAGCACTTCATTTTTAAAAATTTGAGATTCAAAAAGCTAAATGTATTTTCCTTTAGATCAGGTAAAATCTAGAAAACAAGTCCTGCCTAATTCGGAAAAGGTTCTGGTTTATTTATATTTATATTTATTTCTATATCAAACATTTTCACCACCCATCTGCCTCACAGAGGTCTTATTCCCAATCTCTGATGATGATGGTGATGGTAAAGCCTCCAAGCCTGATTTAAAAGCCCCGGAGAACTCAAATGAACTCAAGAACTCAAACTCAAAACAGCCCTAGTGGCACAGTGGTTAGAGTACAGTACTACAGGGTATTTCTGCTGCCTGCCAGCTGCCTGCAATTTGGCAGTTCGAATCTCACCAGGCTCAAAGTTGACTCAGCCTTTCATCCTTCCGAGGTCAGTAAAATGAGGACCCAGATTGTTGGGGATAATATGCTGACTCTGCAAAACCATTTAGAGAGGGCTGTGAAGCATTGTGAAGTGGCATATATGTCTAAGGCAGAGGTGGTATTCAGCAGGTTCTGACCAGTGCTAGAGAACCGGTAGCAGAAATTTTGAGTAGTTTGGAGAATTGGCAAATACCATCCCTGACTGGAGATTTTACAGTAACTGTTAGGAATGTAAGTCACCTAACAGCAATTTGTGTTGGAAATATATACAACAGGATAGATATTTTAATACTGTATCTTTAAGAAAATGCAAAAATTGTAATTGGGTGTGGTTTCAACCAGCCATAAGATGGAGCCAGAAATCTGGGTTGCCTTAGTCTTAGTTTCAGAAGAGTGTGCCTCAGTGAGTCTCTATTTCCTTCTGTTGGAGAGTATTGCCGTTCCTCCATTTTCCTCCTAAATGACTGATATTCTTGGATTTGATGTAAGTCTGTTACTGAACTGTTTTTGACAATGGACTTTGTTACTGGATTATCCTTGGACTGAAAATTGACTGCCTTACCTGTGAATAACTTTGGACTGCTTATTTTGAACTTTGCTTAAACGTTTCTGGAAGTAAAAACCTACATTTACTACTGTACAGTGTATCTGTGTGCTGTGTGTGTATTATTCAAACACTACTCTTAATACGTCTCCCTGTATGCGCTCATTCTCCTAACGGGGAATTACCTCAACAGTATCCTTCCCCTGCTACACCCACCAAGCCACGCCCACAGTTCCGGTAGTGAACAAATTTGAATCCCACCACTGGTCTAAGTGCTGAGTGCTGATGATGGCATATACTTCTGAATGGTCCTAATAAAAACATTTTTGTATTGTATGGACAATCTTGTCATAAATCAATCTAGCCATTTATATTTTGTCAGCCTGTAAAATTCAATTGTAAGATAACTATCTATACATAAAGAACTAACAGAATCAGAGGAGAAAAGACAGTAGAAGTAGTCCTGAACTGATGACTATTTGTTTAACAACTGTTCAAAGTTAACAATGGTGCTGAAAAAAATGACTTATGTCTGTTCCTAGCACTTAAGATTATTGCAGCATGTCCTTAGTCACAATGATCAAAGTTTTGTTGCATGGCAACCATTGTATATTTACAATGCAGCATCTCAGGTGTATAGTAATTATGACCTTTGTGATCTTCCCAGTTTCCAAACACAAAAAGTTACTGGAGAAAGCCAGATTCACTTAACAACTGTATGCTGACCTTAACTTCTGCAGCAATTCATTTAACAACCATGGGCTCAATTGTGTCGTAAGTCAAGGACCACCTGTACTGAGGTTGAGATAGCAATTGGTCCCAAAAGGAACCAGTGAGCTACACGAGCAAGTAGGTATATGAACTTAAGTCCCCCTGATCACAGTCCAATATTTTACCTGTTATATTATGCTCCCAATCATTTTATCAGTAGTACCTGTTTCTTCTCATCTTCATAGCTCAATGGAATGAATATACAATGTTCCTAAACTATATTAGATGATAATATATAGTGTCTACCAAGTGCTACTGCCAGCAGAGACAAGAAGCAACAAGAATGCCAGCAAGGGCTGTGATGTTGATGCTACTATACATCTTGGTACAAATGATCTGTCCCAGAAGGATGTACTTTCTGTTCAGAAAGACTTCCAGAGCTTGGGGTATGAACTTAGTAACATGGACTGTAGGCTTATCTTCTCAGAGGTTCTACCAGTATACAAGGAACAAAAAGGGAAAGGGCAGTGTGTAGCAGTTTACTGTGTGGCTAAAAGGGAAGGTGTAAAAGGGAAGGCTTTGGTCTTATTAGTCATGATGTCTGCAGCTGGTCCAATGAAAAACTGTACAAAAGAGATGGTTTGCATCCATCAAAGAAAGGGACTGAGTTACTTGGCATTAAATTCACAGATTTCCTGGATAAACATTTAACTGAACAGCGGGGACAGAGAATTAATGGATTCAGAACAACTCTGTCCCCAGCAACCTAAAACTGATAAGGATACCAGTGCATGCAAAATAGATGTTTGTGCAGGTAAGATTATCAACCTTGATGCAAACCAAAACCAAGCATTTAATTGTTGAGTGCCAAACCATGTGCACTAATCAAACAGGTGGCAAGAAAGTAGGGGCAGGCAGGCACAACACAGGTTATGTAAACAGGAAACACAGTGTCAGACATAAAGATCTCAAGTGCCTAAATACAAATGCACAAAGTCTGGGGAACAAGCAGGGTGAACTCGAACTACGAATACATGAAGGTAAATATGATATAGTTGGAATAACAGAAACTTGGTGGGACGAAACCCATGACTGGAATATATTGGTAGAAGGATACAACTATTCAAAAACAACAGAATGCATAAAAGAGGAAGTCGAGTTGCACTGTATGTAAAGGACCACTATATTACTACAGAAATGCATGAAACCAAAGATGAAAACCTCCTAGAATGCATATGGGTCAATAGAAAAGAAAAAAAGAATGACATGGCCATAAGCGTATATTATAGGCCACCCAATCAAGCAGATAAAATAGATATCCTTTTTGCCAGCCAACTAACAAACATATGCAGGAAACACACAGCAATAGTCATGGGAGACTTCAATTATCCTGATATCAATTGGAAAACTAATTCTGCACCAAGTGAGAAATCAAATAAGTTCCTAACCAACCTAGCTGACAACTTTGTTGTCCAAAAGGTAGAGGCTGAAACTAGAGGGACAGCCATACTGGACTTAATTCTTACAAACAGAGAAGATGTGATAGAGGGAGTTGAAACTGCGGGAACCTTGGGTGAGAGTGACCATGTTATACTAGAATTCAACATAACACAAACACAAGCAACAGAACATAATGACACCAGAGTCTTGGATTTTAAAAGAGCTGATTTCAATAAACTCAGAGAGAACTTGGGAAAGATTCCATGGATGAAAATCCTAAAGGGGAAAACAACTCAAGAATCCTGGGAAACTCTAAAAAGTATGATCACAGAAGTCCAGACCAGCACAATACCACTGAGAAAGAAAAACAAGAAATCCAAGAAGAAACCAGCATGGCTGCACAAAGATCTTTCTGGCAAAGTGAAAGAAAAAAAGGACAAGAACAAAAAAATGGAAAGAAGGACATACAACTAAGGCAGAATATCAGCAGATAGCCAGAATCTGCAAAGAAGAAGTCAGGATAGCAAAGGCTCAGAATGAACAAAGACTTGCAACAAAAGTCAAAGATAATAAAAAAAAGTTTATTCCAACATATAAATAACAAGAAAAAAATCAAGGAAACAGTCAGTCCACTAAAGAGAGAAGATGGCAAAGAAGTAACAGGCAACAGAGAGAAAGCAGAACTGCTTAACTCATTCTTTGCATCTGTCTTCACACAAATATAGCTCAACCCACCAAAAACATAACTGCAAAAGACAGACCAGAAATAAAAGTTAAAATAAGCAAAACATTAGGAAGAGAACACCTGTCTGATCTTGATGAAAACAAATCACCGGGGCCTGATGGATTATATCCCAGAGTTTTAAAGGAGCTGGCAGAGGTCGTCTCAGAACCACTGCACCATATTTTTCAAAAATCCTGGAGCACCTGAGAACTACTAGAGGACTGGAAAAGAGCTGATGTGGTTCCCATCTTCAGAAAAGGGGAAAAAACAGACCCAGGAAACTATAGACCAATCATCCTAATATCAATATCCGGGAACATACTGGAAAAGGTAATAAAAAAACAGATCTGCCAACATCTAGAAACAAGTAAAGTAATAACTAGCAGTCAGCACGGGTTTGTTAAAAACAGATCATGCCAAACCAATCTTATTTCATTCTTCAACACAGTGACTAAATTAGTAGACCAGCAAAATACTGTGGACATAATATATTTAGATTTCAGCAAGGCATTCGAGAAAGTAGACCATAACCTACTTCTTAGTAAGCAAGAAAAAAGTGGAAGAGATAGCACCACCACTAGATGGATTCGCAACTGGCTGACAAACCATACTCAATGAGTAAGGCCTTAATGGGTCGAAGTCTACATGGAGGGAAGTAAGCAATGGAGTGCTACAAGGTTCCGTCTTAGGCCCAGGACTCTTCAATATCTTCATCAATGATCATCATTAATGACATAGATGAGGAATAGAATAGAAGGGGAACTTACCAAATTTGCAGATAATACTAAGCTGGCAGGAATAGCTAACACCCGAGAAGATAGGCTCAAGATCCAGATGGATCATGACAGACTAGAACTCTGGGCCGTATCTAACAAAATAAAATTCAACGTAGAGAAAAGTAAAGTCCTACACTTAGGTAAGAAAAACCAAAAGTACACATATAGATTGGGTGAAACCAGGCTCAATAGCAGTAACTGTGAGAAGGATCTTGGAGTCTTAGTGGACAACCAGCTAAATATGAGCAAACAGTGTGCAGCAGCCACCAAAAACACTAATGCAATCCTAAATTGTATTAACAGAGGGATACAGTCAAGATAAACGGAAGTACTAATACCACTCTATAAAGCCTTAGTAAGACCACACCTAGAGAACTGCATCCAGTTTTGGTCGCCACATTATAAAAAAGATGTTGAGACTCTAGAAATAGTACAGAGAAGAACAACCAGGATGATTAGGGGACTGGAGACTAAAACATATGAAGAAGAGTTGCAGGAACTGGGCTTGGCGAGTCTAGTGAAGAGAAGGACCAGGGGAGACATGATAGTGGTCTTCCAATATTTGAGGGGCTGCCACAGGGAGGAAGGGGTCAAGCTATTTTCTAAAGCATCTGTAGGTCAGACAAGGAATAATGGATGGAAACTGAACAAGGAGAAATTTATCCTGGAAACAAGGAGAAACTTTCTGACAGTGAGAACCATCAACCAATGGAACAGCTTGTCCTCGGAAGTTGTGGGAGCGCCATCACTGGAGGCTTTCAAGAAGCGATTGGACTGCCATTTGTCAGAAATGGTGTAGGGTCTCCTGCATGGGCAGGGGGTTGGACTAGATGACCTACAAGGTCCCTTCCAACTCTGATTATCTGTATAAGCTTGAGAAGAATAGTTTTTTTAGGGAATTATTTCCCAATACTAAAATGTACAAATGTTTCTCTTTTTTGCAGTATCCCCCTCCTAAACAATGCATAACAGAGAACCCTAAAGACTGCCTTTTTGTGATGTAGAAATCTCTTCTGTAAATACAGTAAAATGACATGTAACTGTTTGATTTGCTTACATCACTTTGATTCTGCTAACTGTCAACTCATAAAACATTCCTATGCCTGTTTTAGTAGTTACCATAAAAAAAAAGGGGGGGGGGGAGGAAATCTGGAAGAACAGCGCAGCAATTTGAAAGCAAAAGTACATTACAACTCTTATCTTTAAAATATTGTAACTAAAATACCAGAATGTTTGCCCACGAATATATTTAATTGGAGAACGTGAATGATGACACCCAGCCTGGTGAACATGCTCAATTCGAGAATCTGATTTATGAGATACCCACGGGTAGGGGAGGATAAAGGTGCTTTTTAATCTTTTATACAATTTTAGTGTTTACACTATACTTTAATATAGGCTGAATGGATATATAAATATACAAATGTATATTCATTCATTTATTCATTCACCAAGCACTTTGCTTGTACTGTTCTATGACCGCAATAAACTGAATTCAACACATCATCCTTGTGCAGAAAATTATAACAATCTCGTGGTAATGCCATACAGTGTTATATTCTGAGAATGCACTCTGCCACAGCATAGATTAAAAAAATCAATTCTTTCTTCCATCATGAGCATAGACCTTGTGCCTTTTCATTTATCAATATTCATACATCCAATAGTTCTATCAGTCCCCTAATACAAAAGCACAACTAAGGAAGCCAGGGTCAAGACAGCTATGAGAGAAGATAACTCTTCTTTCATATTATAGAAATCTTGCCTGAATAAGAACACAAAAAGGAAACATAATGGATGAATTCAGTAAATGAAAGCAGGTAATTTAAGATTCACAGGCTAGAACATAAGTACAAATTCTGATTCAAATAAGCTGCAGTAATATAGCTATCATGCGGGTGGGGGGGAATCTATGACATTCAAAAAATGTAAACAATAAAACCAATATTGCAAAGGCAAGACAGAGGGGAAAAATCTAATTCAATATTAAATTAAATAAAAGGACTCCACATTACAAAAAAGATTTGTAACATATCACAAACCAGATTATGTATGAATCCAACGATGAATCAGTAAATACCTTTCTGAAATCATGTTTGTTTATATTATATAATTGTTTATATTAAAACAATAACCCATTTGTAACATATCTCAAATCAGATTATGTATGAATCCAGCGATGAATCAGTAAATACCTTTCTGAAATCATGTTTGTTTATGTTATATAATTGTTTATATTAAAACAATAACCTAAGTGCCAAAGCTCACTGCAACCGTATTGCCAAAAAAGCTTTAAGAATTGTAAATCTAATTTTACGAAGCTTCTCCTCTGGTCATACTAGTTTGCAAACTAGGGCATTCAAAACCTTTGCTAGACCAATACTTGAATATGGCTCTGCTGTCTGGAATCCGCACTGTATATCAGACATAAATACAATTGAGCGAGTCCAGGAGTATTTTACCAGAAGAGTACTACATTCCTCTGTTTGCAACAGAATACCCTCCACCACCAGACTTGAGATTCTAGGCTTAGACAACTTTGAACTATGCCAGCTAAGATTGGACTTACGCATAGTACATAAAATCATATGTTACAATGTCTTACCAGCTAATGAATATTTCAGCTTTAACCACAACAACACAAGATCACACAGCAGATATAAACTTAATGTAAACCACTCCAAACTTGACTGCAGGAAGTACGATTTCAGCAACCGAGTGGTCAATGTCTGGAACTCACTACCTGATTCTGTTGTTACCTGCTCAAATCCCCACTCCTTTATCCTCAAACTAACTTCTATTGACCTCACCCCATTCCTAAGAGGTCTGTAAGGGGCGTGCAAAAGCACACAATCTTGGCAACCTGTCCTATTGTCCCCAATTATTAGTTCCTACTTCTTATATTTAAATTTATGTTTATTCTTATTTCTATTATATTGTAAGCATTTGATTAAATAAATAAATAAATAAAATAAACTGTACACTGCATTATGATTAGATATCTCAGATTGGACAGCTTGCTTGAGAGAAAGTATACTTTTATCCTGTTATCCATACTTTTCATGGAAAGCAGCTCATCACCAAGTGTAGTTTTAGTTCTGTTGCCCTTGGAAATGTGAAAGGATAATGGGGATTGTTGCTCAATCTGTATTATATGTCAAAGTGCTTAAATTAATCCCTCCCTCCCAAACACAATGTTGGTTCTTAACCTCAAAGTTCTCAGTAATTCAGCATAAAGCAAGGAGAGAGTTTCCTTCTTAGTTCCAGACAAGCAATCTCAAGTTTCCCTTTTTAGCATCAAGCTGCTCATACCCACTGAGGAAACTTAGCAGCCCATTGTCAGAACAAAAGATTTCCAGCAGGAAGATAAAGAAGATTTTCTTCCCAATTTTGCTGGGCTGTCAGGTCCACCTGGTGTTTTTGAATGCCAGAACTATTTTAGGAGTAATAATATACTTTATTTTCTTCACCTCCAAGCTTGAAACCACTGAAGGAAAGCAGGACACAATATCTTCTCCTGCACATAGGAACAATATGAAGTTAGCAAAAAATTATTCCTCGGATAAATTTTTGAGTTTACTAAAAAATTAGATGCTCTTGTTATCTAGCACAGCGGTTCCCAACATTTTGGCACCATGGACAAACATTTTGGCACCATTTCGTGGAAGACAATTTTTCCACAAAATGGGGGAGGGGAGAATATTTCGGGTTTACACACTTGCTCACCACTTACTTCCAGTTCTGCAAACCAGTTCCTAACAGGTCACAGACCTATATTGATCCATGGTCTGGTGGTTGAAGACCCTTGATCTAGCAGATATTAAACACTAGCTATAATGCAGATCAATATTAGTGTTGTGTTGACGTTCGGTTTCCCCTCTGGTCCACATTCCTGGCGGGAGCGCGGACCGGCCTGATTGGCTGACGCCATTTGACAGCCAGCTATATATAGTGCTGTCAAACGGCGTCAGCTGTTGCCGCTTGCTGACTGCTTGCTAGTTCGGCAGTCACAGCAACCCCTTTGTTTTTAAATAAAGATTCCTACCTTGTTGTTCCGAGTCCGCCTCAGTCCTTATCTGCCGCTCTACAATACTGGCGACGAGGGCGGGATACAAATAAGAGGCAACCGGACAACACAGCTGAGCGCAGTCACTGTTAAAGAGGCGGAGTCACTAAGCAAAAAGAGCTGCAGCCACTACGAGCTGTCTGTCACTACCGCTGACACCATTTCGAGAGCATGAAATTCAACCTTCTAACCGAATAGACTGTCATCGCTGAAGAAATGTCTTCACCCCCTGCATTCACGCCATTTAGACCGTCGGCAGAGACTTGGGAATCGTATAGGAGCCGTTTCGACTGCTTCCTGGATGCTATAGACCTCACTGAAGCTTCAGCCCATAGAAAAAAGTCCTATTTCTTAAGCTTTTGTGGGGCTGCGGTTTTTGACACTGCCACAGCATTGGTAGCCCCACGACCTGTCAAAGGAGTCCCTTGGGGGGAGCTGCAGGAAATCCTAACCACTACTCACCCAAGCCCTCACAAATCACAAGGAGACATGCCTTTAGGAGGCAAGTTCAGGGTGAGGGAGAGACCTTCAGTGAATACATGGCTGCTTTGAGGTCTGCTGCCTTACATTGTGGATTCAGGGATTATTTAGAGGATATGCTCCAAGACCAAATAGTGTGTGGGGTTAAAAACCAAAAGCTACAAAGGCGGCTATTAGTCAAAAGGGACCTAACCCGAGCAATAGCCATTGAAGAGTCTCAGGCTGCTGAGCTTTCTGCTCAATCTGCAGCTGAAATCCAGGGAAGCCCAATCAAACAAATTAGCTCATCAGCCCAATTTGATGAGGTTTCTCCTGATGAAGACTCTGAGGATTCAGCTGTTATAAACCATCTTAGACAACAGAGACTCCTTCCAGTAGACTCAAAATCAAAAGTTAGTTTTTCTCCCCGGCAGCAACCCATCTGCTCAAGCTGTGGGGGAAATCACTTAAGAGCATCCTGTAGGTTCAGGAATGCCATCTGTTTAAATTGCCAGAGGAAGGGTCACTTAGCAAGGGTCTGCCAAGCTGGGAAAACCTTTACTCAGAAACCTCAACCAAACCCCATCTTTCAAAGGCAAGTGAAAGACTGCTATACCTGTTACCACTTCAATCGGTTCAACAACAGCTCTTACAAAATCAGTATTTTTGTCTCCTTAGAAGATCTCCTTGCAAGATGGAGGTGGACACAGGATCTGCTCTATCCATTATTTCTTGGAACACCCTTAAGAAGCTGCTACCCAGATTTCCAAAGAAGAAGCTCCTTGACTGCCACCTGACTCTGCGAGATTACCAAGGCAAGAATATTCCTGTCCTCGGGAAAAGCAAGTTCCTCATTCAATTCCAAACTTTTAAAGGCCATCTACTTCTTGTTGTGGTGAATGGTGCTCTCCCCAGTTTACTAGGTTTAGATTGGTTCCCTGCCCTTGGCCTAAATATAACAGGCATCCACTCAGTTTTTAACACTGAAATAGACTCCCTATTCAAAGACTATGCTGATGTATTCAGCAAGGGTTTGGGATGTTACTCAGGCACCCCCATATCATTTAGTGTAGACCCTCAAGCAACTCCTGTACGCTTAAAACCTCGCAGGGTGCTTTTGCAATCCGTCCTAAGTTAGATAAGGAACTTGACAAACTAATCAAACAAGGAGTATTAGAACCTGTAGATTTCGCTAAATGGGAGACCCCCATAGTAACCCCTCTTTAAAAAGATGGTAACATTAGGATATGCGCTGGTTACAAAATTTCCCTGAATAGATACCTCCAAATCAGCGCTTATCCAGTTCCCATCATCCAGCACCTTTTACATTCTTTTGAACCTGGGTCTATTTTTGCAAAGCTAGATATGTCCCAGGCCTACCAGCAATTCCCAGTAGATGATCACACAGCAGAATTACAGACAATAGTAACTCACAGGGGAGCTTTTAAGTGCAAACGCCTCCAGTATGGCGTGAGTGTAGCCCCCTGGGATATTTCAGTCCCTGATGGAGAGGCTATTTCAAGATCTCCCAGGGGTAGTTCCTTATTTCGATGATATCTTAATTTCAGCCACAGATAAACCTCAGTTGTTACAGAGAGTAAGGTCAGTTCTTGATAGATTCAGGCAAAATGGCCTCAAACTAAAGAAAGAAAAATGCACCATTGCCACTACACAAGTTGATTTCCTGGGCTACAGGACTGATGCCTCTGGCATACACCCTATAGAGTCTAAAGTCAGAGCCATCCACGAGGCACCTACTCCTACCAACAAAACTGAACTCCAGGCCTTTTTAGGACTTCTCAATTTCTATGCTGCATTCCTACCTCACAAAGCTTCAATCGCAGAACCTTTACATAGACTTTTGGACAAAAAGTCCCCCTGGCATTGGGGACCTAGGGAAGCCCATGCCTTCCACTCTATCAAATCCTTGATCACCTCTAATGCAGTTTTAATTCAGTTCAACCAACATCTTCCATTAGTTCTTGCTGCAGATGCTTCCCCTTTTGGTATAGGAGCTGTTCTTAGTCACAGACTGCCAAATGGCTCTGAGGCACCCATTGCCTTCTTCTCCAGAACTTTTTCTTCAGCTGAGCGCAACTACAGCCAGATAGATAAAGAAGCCTTAGCTGCAGTTGCCTCTGTTAAAAAATTTCACGAATTCCTCTATGGCCATCACTTTGAACTAATCACAGTTCATAAGCCTCTGCTAGGCCTTTTGTCTGCTGATAAACAAACACCTCAGATTCTATCCCCAAGGATGACCAGATGGACTCTGTTTTTGGCTGCTTATTCATACAAACTGATCCATAGACCCAGAAAAAACCTCGCACACGTTGATGCTCTCAGCCGCTGCCCATTGCTGGTTCCAGTTGAAGACCCTGCACCAATCCATGTTGTTTTTAAATTCAACGAACTCAAGCTACCCATTACTGCTTCTGATATTGCTTACCATTCCTCAAAGGACAAGGAAATTGCCCAAGTCCTTGACTGGGTGGGAAGGGGGTGGCCAGACATCCCTTATTCCCCTGAGTTCCTGCCCTTCAAGGCACGCCAGCTGGAACTGTCATCCCTTCAGAGCTGTTTGTTATGGGGAACAAGGGTGGTCATTCCTTCCTCGTTGCAAGCTTCAGTTCTGAAGCTCCTGCATGAAGGCCACCTGGGCATCGTTAGAATGAAGGCCTTGGCCCGTAGTTACGTCTGGTGGCCTGGCATGGATGCCCGGATCTCCAGCTGGGTAGGTGCTTGTCAGCCTTGTCAGGCAACAAGACCTGCCCCACCAACTGCATCCCCTGGAAAGTGGGAGGACGCTGGAGCCCCTTGGTCCAGGTTGCATATTGACCTGGCTGGCCCAATGCAGGGGCATACATTTCTAATAGTAGTAGACTCCTTCTCAAAATGGATCGATGTGGCCTTACTGCCCACAACAACCACCCTTGCTGTTACCAGGGCCCTAACCAGACTATTTGTGACTCATGGCATCCCTGACACAATAGTGTCAGATAATGGGCCCAAATTTACCTCCTGTGAATTTGAGCTATACCTGGCCAACCTGGGGGTCAGGCATGCTCTCACAGCTTCTTTTCACCCTGCTAGCAACGAGATGGCCGAGAGGGCAGTTAGGTCAGTAAAGGAAGCCCTAGGGAGATTCGGCCAAAGCGACTGGCACTCCAAGTTGTCTAGATTTTTACTATATCAGCACACAACCCCTTGTGCCACTACCAATAGGTCCCCAGCTGAACTCCTTATGGGAAGACGCTTGAGGACTTCCCTGGACAGGCTGCACCCCCACTACGCCCCAGTGACTCCTCCAGGATCTGACAGCCAGCCTAGGAAATTTAACTTAAAAGACCTAGTCTATGCCCGCAATTATGCAGGCCACCCCTTATGGCTGCCAGGACAAGTCATAGCTATGACAGGGCCTAGGTCATATAGGGTGCTGCTGGAGGATGGTTGCACTCGGCGCAGACACATCGACCAGCTAAGGAGATGCTGGGAAGTGGCCGCTGATGGACCCGGTCTACCACCCACCGACCCGAGCCTACCATCGACTGATGACAGCCTGCCACCGCCAACCGAGGACACCTGGGGGAACCACGGATGGAGGGACCTACCTTCTCCAACACCTGATGACCTTTCAGCAGTTCCGGATATCGAGGCTCCCGCGATGACCAGCTCCGAAGAGGCCCAGGGTGTGGAGGACTCCGATCTTCCAACAAAGACTCCTGTTCCTCGACGTTCCGACCGCCAGAGAAGGCGGCCGGCCTACCTAAAGGACTACACATGCTCCTTACCAGGGGAAAGGAGTGTTGCATCAACGTTCAGTTTCCCCTCTGGTCCGCATTCCTGGCGGGAGTGCGGACTGCCCTGATTGGCTGACGCTGTTCGACAGCCGGCTATATATAGTGCTGTCAAACGGCGTCAGCTGTTGCCGCTTGCTGACTGCTCGCTAGTTCGGCAGTAGCGGCAACCCCTTTGTTTTTAAATAAAGGTTCCTACCTTGTTGTTCCGAGTCCGCCTTAGTCCTTATCCGCCGCTCTACAACAATTAGATATACATAAATCCACTGAAATCAATAGGCTTTAAGATGTTTAAACATACCTAGTTCTGTCATGTATTATAGCTACTAGAGCCCTAGTGGAAAGTGGTTAGAAGGCAGTAATGCAGGTTACTTCTGCTGTCGGCTGCCTGCAATTCAGCAGTTCAAATCTCACCAGACTCAAGGTTGACTCAGCCTTCCATCCTTCCGAGGTCAGTAAAATGAGGATCCAGATTATTGGGAGTCTTTAATCCACTTAGAGAGGACTGGAAAGCACTGTGAAGTGGTATATAAGTCTAAGTGCTATTGCTACTAACTTGAAAATATTCCATGATACGATCACTCAATTTTTAAATAATTGAATGAGACTTAGTGTTTGGACTATATTCAGAATTTTAAAAGGAGTCTAACTACTGGCATAAAATATCAAAAAGGTACCCAAGAAACCTTTGAATCCCATTCTGAAGAGAACTGATGTTCCAAAAATAATTATATGGGAAAAGGCCAACTTTGGAAAAGCAGCATTGCATAGATGTATTCAGGAGGTAAAACAGGAAACAAAACTCATGTAAACAGTTCATTTCATGGCACCAGTATAGATACAGCTACCTCTGAATCAAGATAGGAAAAAGTATGAGCTTGATTGCAAACAAAACATAGATACAGGAGATTCATAGTAACCTATAAAAAGAGAGACAATGGGATATGATTATTTCTTGTTACAAATATAGACCAGATTTAGGTATATGTGTTCTTTTCTGGATCAAAAACCAGAAGATGATCTTGAGATGGTGAAAAAAATCATGGAAACATGCTGAAGAGAAGTGGTAAAGAATTAACTGTCTTTATACAAACTGAGCACATCCATGCTCAGGCTGCAACAAACAAACTAAATTTCTAGGTCCACACAAGCAAGGAAAGCCCCATCTACAGGATGCAGGCAGCACTCAAAACCACACCTCTCCGGTCTACGGAAAAACCTTTCTCCACGGAAAGATGCCCCAAAGATTGGGCATCCCTGATCTAGAATGTAAACAGAAACTGAATTAATTCTTTACATTGCTCTCTACTGTAGGGGAAATAGATAAACAGATAGATGTATTGACTTTCTCAAGAGAAAACTCAAGGAGATTGTGGTAACAAGAAATATTTAGTAGACCCTGGGAGATTACATTGTGAGAAATCACTGGTTCTAATGGCAATCTTTCAACACTTCTTAAATAACTGTTTAACTGCCTTCCTTGCAAAAAAATATGCAATTAATTCCTCAAATCTGGCTCAATGCCTAAATATTGGGAGACATTATATTTCCTGGCTCTATTTTTTTTTTACGTGTGTATGTGTGTGTGTTGAAGATTATAGAGGATGCTGTGTTATTTTTATATTGTCACTGTTACCTGTCCAGAGCATTAGTAATGAACAATATTCAGTTCAGGTTAAGCAGTAATTTATATATACATATTTCATTTTAAAATATATATATTAAAAAGACCCATATAAGATCCAAGTTAGTGTGATGTTTATTCTGGGTGAAAAACATTAATCTGTCTATTCTGGACTAAAAACTGTTTAATAAAAACAGTTACCAAACAAAAAAAAATACCATAGAACATAGAGAAACAAGGCTTACTGAAAGAAATCTGCAATTTTTCAAAGGTAACATTTGTCTTCTAGAGATTTTTGAGATTAATAACCATATGGATAAAGATGATATAACCAACACTGTATCCTTAGATTTTAAAATGAAGCCGAATAAAAGATTTCGAGTGAAGAATATATTGATTCCCATAGCACATACTTAATTTCTGGCATCCAGTAATATAAGACATGGTGTGGTAATTAACCTGGGTGGCTTTCAAAGAGAAATTAGTAAATTCATAAACAACAGGTCTACTGAGTGCTATAGTCTTAAAGACTTTCTGATATCTCCAAATCAGGGACTTTCTTTTTCAAATACCGGTTGTGGAGAAGCAACAGTTGAAACTTAAGGCTAGGTCCCACTGGCCAACGGACACAAAACGTATGCATAAAGGACACAGCAGACGAGCAAAATTTCGGGGGTGGCTCCATCCGTTGTCATCCACTCCAAAAAGTGGCAAAATTTTGCATAAACAGAATGGAAAAGAACAGAAAAGAACGAACGTGGGTAGTACGTAGCGGGGATGTTAAAAGGATGTTCATAGGAAGCTTAGCGGATGACAGAAGATGGAAGCGGATTACACGTCCGAAGGGGTTCCAGGGGAGAATTGCGAAGCGGACGCATAGCGGATGATGCGGATGCATCACGGACGCCTATAGGAAGCAAAGCGGATGCCGCACGGATGTATATCGAATGCAAAGCGTTCACTACGCATGCGGGGAGTATGAATTGAGTCAGCTCCGCGGATATAAAAGGATGCAGCACGCATGCAGTCAGCATTTAGGGGAAAGACATGCTGCCACATACATCTAACAGGAACACCATGGTTCGTCAGTCAGGGAAAAAGAGGAAACCGGTGCCTACTCATTCCAGCCCTGGCAAGAAGGACAGAACCAGCATCCCACCCCCTGGCACTGACTCTGAAGCTGCTGCTGCTGCTGCTGCTGCTGTGGACCAGCCCTAAGGCCCTCAAGCCCCTCAAAGCCCTGCTGCTGAAGGCCCTGCTGCTCAAGCCCCTAAAGACCCTGCTGCTCCAGCCCCTGAAGGCCCTGCTCAAGTCCCTGCCATAGGGAGGAAGAGGCAAGGGAAGGAGAAGGGAGAGAGGAAACAGTACACCGTTTCCGAGGAGCATGAGGATGAGGTGCTGGAATGGCTGAGGGAGAACAAGTACCTCTGGAGAAAGGGCCACAGACTGTATTGGGACACCAAGAAGAAGAAGGCAGCTTGGAGAGACAAGGGAGAAAGCCTGGGCTACACTGCAGATGTACTCCTGGGATGGTGGAAGCACATGCACACCTGGTATGGAAAGCTACACCTCAAAAAATCCGGGCAGGCCGCTGTCAAGCTCACTGACCGGGAGATGTACGTCATGACCAAGTGCCTGGAGGGTGCGATCCGCCACCGAGGAGCAGCCCTTCTGACACCCCTCTCCCTCAGACAGCCCTCAGACAGCCAGTCCTCTTCCAGCCAGGAGCCAGCGAGCCTGTCCAGGCAGATGTCTTCAGAGGGCCCCACGGCAGAGACCCCGACAGCTGCACTCCCCATGCCAGAGGACTTGGAGGATCCCCTGTCACAAATGGAGGAAGAAGCAGCAGCCACCAGAGGCCAACCCACCCCCACCCCCAGCTCCACAGGATGCAGGCAGAGAGGCAGACTGGAGGGCCAGAACCACAGTGTCCTGTTGGAGATCAGGGACACAATGAAAACCAGCACAGAACTTCTCTCTCAGCTGTTCCACTTGGACAGAGGATCCTCGGGCCTCCACACCTTCATCGCCTACGTGAGCCACACCCCCAGGGATCTGCCCGAGGCCCAGTACCAGGTGATGAAGCAGAAGATAACAGCACTTCTGCACAACCCTCCAGGCCCAGCTGAAGCTGCTCCTACCCAGTCCAGGTCTGCTCCTCCACACCAGGCGATGTCACAGCCCTTCCACGGCTTTAAACAGCCCCTCACCGACCAAGGCTATGACTACCAGGATTTCCCACAGCAGCAGACCTTCCCAGTCCAGGCCCAGGTTCATCGCACGCCACAGACGCCAGTCCTCACCCAGCTGCAGACCAGACAGCCCCACTACACTCCCCCTTCCTCCACCCCACAGCCAAGCCCATCAAGGGACAACCTGTCATCAGTCTTGGGCCTCACATCTCAGGTCCTTGATGAAGGGCCTCTCAACCTCACGGGACTGAGTCAGCTCTCGGGCAGCTTCCTGAATACACCATCCCGTTGTACTCTCGGGGCCAAACATCCCAATGGTGCCTCTGACCAGCACTCAAGCCACAGCCAGCTCCACAGTCCCTGCCCACTTAACAGCTGAGACCATGGACATGACTCAGAGTGACTGAAAATAGTGTCAGAAACTAAGTTGTACTTGTTCAGTTTATCTTTGCTTAAGATACTTTACTTGGTTCATTTTGCTTTCTTAATAAAGTCATAAAGTTTACCTAAGACAGTTAATAAAGGTTATCTTTGCTTAAGACACTTGGTTCATTTTTTTACCTTTGTGAAGTGTTGGTGAAAACTTTTAACAAATGGTTAAGCCTTTGCATGCTTGTGAGATAGATAAGGATAGTTGTGGGACAGATAAACCTCCAATGCAAGCATAGTGGGACTGTATGGCCCACCATCCCAGCTGCCACACATATGGACCTTTATTATCAATAACAATTTATTCATTGATCAACACATTTTAAAATAAACAAAGCTCTTTATTAATGCCCTATTCATTGTAGGACCACTCAACATACATGGCACAGTCTCATCAGTGTTATGCGATAGGCTCAAGGAAGCATCCATTAATCATCTATCATCCTGTCTTGCCACTCCACTGCTCCAGCTGGGGGGTTGCACCAGTGTCTCAGGAGGTTGCGCTGCTTCTTCCCTTCATGTAAAGCTCTGTTGGGGCCTTGTACATCCTCAGTGTCTATCAGGTTTCGTCCTTCCCTCCATTCACCAGGCTCCATGTCCCCATTCCCTTGTTGACAGTCCACAAGTCTGTTCTGCAAGACTGGGTAGCGGGTGCACATGAGATTGTGCAGGATGCAGCAAGCTTCCACGATGCTCCTCACAGTCTCTGGGTCATGCTGCATGGTGGTGAGAAGTATCTGGAACCTGTTGGCCAGGATGCCAAAGGCGTTCTCCACCACCCGCCTTGCCCTGGACAGCCTGTAGTTGAAGATCCTCTCTTCACGGGTGAGGTATCTGGAACTGTACGGCTTCATGAGGTAGGTTCTGAGGGAGAAGGCGTCATCACCAATGATGAAGTAGGGCACATCTTGTGTGTCATTGGGTAGGGGGTCTGGATCTGGAAAACCCATGATGAGGTTGCGTTCCAGCCCATCCTTGAGGTCACTAGCGTTGTATACCTGGCCATCTGAAGCTGACCCGTTGCCTGAAGCATCGATGTAGATGAACTTGTAGTCAGCATCAACCATGGCAAAGAGGATGATACTGAAGAAGCCCTTGTAGTTGTAATAAGTGGATCCTGAGTTGGCTGGAGCTTTGCAGGACACGTGCTTCCCATCTATGGCTCCAACGGTGTGGGGAAAGTTCCACCTCTGATACCACTGCTCTGCAAATTTTCTCCAGCCTTGCTCAGTGGTGGGGCATTTGAGGAGCTCCTCCACGTATTCTTCGATGATGGCCTGCACCACTTCTCTGACCACTTTGCTGATGGTGTTGTGTGGCACCCTCCACACATACTGCATGTTTCTGTATGTGGTTCCAGAGGCCAGGTGCCGCAGAGTCAGTGTCACCTTCAGTCCAGGGTCCAGGTTGGGAAGGAAGTTGGTGCTAGGCTTGGTCAACCTGGGTCTCAGATGCTCTACAAGTTCGTCAAACATGGCTGGTGGCATCCTCATGAAGTGACGGAATGCACAAGGGTCTTCATTCCTCAGCTCCACCATCAACTGCTGATACAGTCCAAACTCCATTCTTCTCATGATCCATCCTCGGACCCAAACAGCTCTTGGATGTCTCCTTCTTCTCCTTCTGTATGAAAGGTGAAACAGATTTTTGGTTCTGGTGATGATCGCAGCTACCATACGGACTGTGTCATGATCCGTGGTGGAGAACAATTGATGATGTGGAAGACCAAGACCAAGGGTGAAGAGGTCTGTACACCATGGCTGCTGGACTCATACTGAGATCCAGATGATTTCCTCCCCCTTTTTATAGGAAATATCGGTAGTCCGCTAGGTGTCCTTCTACATACTCTAGACATACTGCAGACATCCTAAATATCCGAGATACATCCCAGATAAAAACATTTTGTCCATTTTAATCCTTTATATACGAGATGCATACACTTACATCCTTTCTATTTCCGTGCTACTAACGCTGTGTAGACGTTCCGTGCACCTTTTGTTTCCTCCCTCTTTCCGTTTTCAGCTGCAGCGGATGTGAGTTGAGGGGATGCCCAGAGGATGCAGAGAGGATACAGCGGACGTTTAATGGATGATAATGGACATAGAACATTTGTTGCCCGTATATGTCGCGGATGTACATCGTACGCGGCGGAAAGTTCATCCGTTCACAAAGTTTTGTGCAGCTCAAAACTTCTTGCGCGGATGAAATCGCAGTGGACGGATGCTCGAGGGATAGAGTGTATGAAACACGTATGCAGTGAGTACACAACGGATGCATAGCGTTTTCCAACGGATGGCAAGCTTTTTTTAACGTTTTACATCCTCTTTGCATCCGTAAGTGCAGTGGGACAGGGCCTTTATAAACATTTGAAATCTGTGCAGACACTGTGAACAACAAAATGGTAAACAAAGTTAGGTTTTGACATGATATAGCAGGACTATTCCTACAATGTTTTTACAATCCAATAGAAAATAAACAAAGAGATAGTTGTATTTATCAAAATTCCTATGCAAACCATTACAAAGTTTATTTGAATGACTATATTATATATTGCTTTCATCATAGCGCTGTTTCATTATTAATTCATATGTTGATATTTTAAAATATACGGTCATATGATTAGTTCTTATTTGTACCCATTTCATGTATTCATAACTATGTTCATACTTATACCTATTATCTTGTAAGCAATTGATAAATCAAATAAATAAATAAATTAGCGCAGATCAAGCTGCCAAAGAACAGCAGAAAAAAGATGCAAAAGAACTATGAATTCAAAACAATCCTTCATTTTTAAATAATTCATCAAAACTTCATCAGAGATCATAACACTACTAACACATTAGGACAAATGACATGACATGGTTTGTTCTGTAATTGACTCCTGCAGTCAAGGACAACTGTCAAGTAAAGACACCATGGGCTCTGTCTTATGTAAAAATTAATGTACATTTCATGCATAAAATTATAATCCTTAGGCTCTCAATTTGGTTGCAGAACTTGGACATAATTATTGACATATGTGACAATCCCTTTAATGACAAATGAAGCAATAGGGCCACTTTGGAAATGGCCCAACAAGGTAGAAAAAAATACTAATGTTAAGGTAGAAAAAAATACTAATGTTTTCATCCCTCTCTTTAATTTTTATCATCTCCTATGCATAGCTGCAAGCTTAGTGGGAGATGCATTCCATGGGAACAAATAGAAAATAAAATTTGCCATCTGGTATTTAATTATTTATTTATCAAATTTTGAAATCACCATCTCCCTCACAGAGGGACTCTGGGCAGTGTACAGCTAAAATAGTAAACATAAAAACTGAATATAAACATTTAAATAAGAGACAAGGGTAGCTAAAATTGAACATTAGAAATTAATCGAAAGACTGTGGGGGAAGACTTTCAGATATCCTAATGCTAGATGGACCATGGTGATATTTACTTCAGGTACTCACATTATATTAATTTCTTGATATTATAATGGGATAAGATTCATACAGCCAGTTTCAAAATGAAGTTTAAATAATGAGAAAGAGAACCACTATTATTTAAATCTTTAAAAATGAAGGACAGTAGATGCTGGACAACAGTCTTAGAAATGAAGGATAGCAATTATGCAAACCACACCAGCAAAATTCATTGCGGATTTTTTTTCCAGATTGCTGTTTATCCCGTCCCATTTCATTAAGCCATCCTTTCTCAGGTTGATATGGGAGTACTCTTGTGACATATATACATCCCAGGTCTTTTTCCCAGCAGGCCAATGGATGAGGTTTAAATCTTATTCTAAAGAAAACAAACTGAAAACAGCTTTGTTGCCCTCTCAACTTTAACTACTATGTGGATGTAGCCAATGAGAGTTGAGAAATGATAACATAGCTGGCATCACTTCGAATTACCAGTATATGCATTCATTTATTCATTTTTAAGAATTAGATCCAGACTAATTCATCCTTTTGCTAATTTGCCCCGCTGGGAAGAGGAATTGTTCAACCAACAACATAATCATATACATTGTTCCTCAGATACAGGGTCCCCAAGTTACCATTTGTGCATTCACCCATTTATTTCTCAATGAATAATGTGCAAACCATTTATTTAAATGCTACATCTCAATCTAAAAGACTTCCAGGGAAGCAAATAAACTGTAATATAATCTATAATATAATCTCACAATTATGAATTTTTAAAAAATTAATACAATGCCAAATATCGAAACCAGTTGAAATAAAGCAAACC
Organism: Laticauda colubrina; assembly: GCA_015471245.1. Taxonomy (NCBI): domain Eukaryota; kingdom Metazoa; phylum Chordata; class Lepidosauria; order Squamata; family Elapidae; genus Laticauda; species Laticauda colubrina. The sequence goes on along the minus strand of BLBF01000011.1, from coordinate 17,730,944 downwards.
AGGTCAATAACAAGAAAAGCAGCTATAAAAAGCATGCTGAAGTCCAAGATCTCACCTAGCACTTAACAACATGTGATTTAGTTAGTATTGATTGGGTTTCTTGGAAAAAGTAATTCCAAAAAGATCTCCTTTGAGCAAGGGCAAACTGAGGTGTTCTTTAGGTATAAAGATAAATGTTTCCCATTTAAAACACTCCAGTGAGAATGAAGAGTGATACAATCCCAGAAAATCACTGAGAATTTTCTGCTGATCATTGTCCCACTGTAATTGTGCTCTACAATAGCAAGTTTTTTCTAACTGTTATCTGACACATACAATCAGTCCCACTCAGAGGTGGTATTCAGCAGGTTCTGACCAGTCCTGAAGAACCGGTAGCAGAAATATTGAGTAGTGCGGAGAAGTGGCAAATCCCACCTCTGACTGGCCCCGCCCCCATCTATTCTCTGCCTCCGAAGCCCCAGCTCATCAGCTGGGTCTGCTTTTGTTGCCCTGCACAGGAGAACAGAGCTGGAAAGCAGGTTAGTAGGGTGGGAAGGGAATGGAGATTTTATAGTATCCTTGCCCCACCATGCCCACCAAGCCACGCCCACAGGACCCGTGGTAAAAAAATTTGAATCCCACCACTAGTCCCACTCTATCATTGCAAAACTCTACTTCCTAGTTTATACTTTATTCTGATGTATATTCATAGGATGCGTATGCATAGCACCAGCCTGGTTTTCCCATGTGACAGGAACAACATCTAGGCTTTTTATCATGTGGTACTTTGGCTTTTTATATCCAATGACGATATGAATGCCTCACATTTTTAATAGCAATCTGTAGTGCCTAGTTTCTATCCTATATACATAAGCCACATAGCAATACTATTGTTTTACTGTACTCATATTGAACATATCAGTCTCCAAGTACAGGTGGATAGTGTTTGTGCTTAGCAAGGACTATGGCAATCGCAGGAATAGATTAGTTTTACACTCCTTTCTTTCAATGGGGATACGCCTCAACTGGAAAACATAAAAATAAAATTGCTCAAATTATACCAAATTACCAAATGCTCACGGTATTAAATCCAAGTAATTCTCACAAAGCACAGGTAACAGTATGCATATACACTGCTCAAAAAAATAAAGGGAACACTTAAACAACACAATGTAACTCCAAGTCAATCATACTTCTGTGAAATCAAGCTGTCCACTTAGGTAGCAACACTGATTGACAATCAATCTCACATGCTGTTGTGCAAATGGAATAGACAACAGGTGGAAAGCATAGGTAGTTAGCAAGACATCCCCAATAAAGGAGTGGTTCTGCAGGTGGTGACCACAGACCCCTTCTCAGTTCCTATGCTTTCTGGCTGATGGTTTGGTCACTTTTGAATGCTGGCGGTGCTGTCACTCTAGTGGTAGCATGAGATGGAGTCTACAACCCACACAAGTGGCTCAGGTAGTGCAGCTCATCCAGGATGGCACATCAATGCAAGCTGTGGCAAGAAGGTTTGCTGTGTCTGTCAGCGTAGTGTCCAGAGCACGGAGGCGCTACCAGGAGACAGGCCAGTACATTAGGAGATGTGGAGGAGGCCTTAGGAGGGCAACAACCCAGCATCAGGATCACTACCTCCACCTTTGTGCAAGGAGGGACAGGAGGAGCACTGCCAGAGCCATGCAAAATGACCTCCAGAGGGCCACAAATGTGCATGTGGTTGCTCAAATGGTCAGAAACAGACTCCATGAGGGTAGTATGAGGGCCCAATGTCCACAGGTGGGGGTTGTGCTTACAACCCAACATCATGCAGGACGTTTGGCATTTTCCAGAGGACACCAAGATTGGCAAATTCACCACTGGCACCCTGTGCTCTTCACAGATGAAAGCAGATTCATACTGAGTACATGTGACAGACGTGACGGTCTGGAGACGTCATGGAGAACATTCTGCTGCCTGCAACACCCTCCAGCATGACCGGTTTGGCAGTGGGTCAGTAATGGTGTGGGGTGGCGTTTCTTTAGGGGGCCGCACAGCCCTCCATGTGCTTGCCAGAGGTAGCCTGACTACCATTAGGTACCGAGACGAGATCCTCAGACCCCTTGTGAGACAATATGCTGGTGTGGTTGGTCCTGGGCTCCCCTAATGAGACAATGCTAGATCTCATGTGGTTGGAGTGTGTCAGCAGTTCCTGCAAGATGAAAGCATTGATGCTATGGACTGGCCTGCCTGTTCCCAAGACCTGAATCCAGTTGAGCACATCTGGGACATCATGTCTCGCTCCATTCACCAACACCACATTGCACCACAGACTGTCCAGGAGTTGGGGGATACTTTAGTCCAGGTGTGGGAGAAGATCCCTTAGAAGACCATCCACCACCTCATCAGGAGCATGCCCAGGCGTTGTAGGGAGGTCATGCAGGCACGTGGAGGCCACACACACTACTGAGCCTCATTTTGACTTGTTTTAAGGACATTACATCAAAGTTGGATCAGCCTGTAGTGTTTTTTTCCACTTTAATTTTGAGTGTAACTCCAAATCCAGTCCTCCATGAGTTGCTAAATTTGATTGCCATTGATAATTTTTATGTGATTTTGTTGTCAGTACATTCAACTATGTAATGAACAAAGTATTTAATAAGAATATTTCATTCATTCAGATCTAGGATGTCTTATTTTTGTGTTCCCTTTATTTTTTTGAGCAGTGTCTATCTATCTGTGCCCTGACATGGTGAATATGTTACAAGTTAGAACTTAATGACTATATAGCTTTGCTGGCTGGAGAATTCTGGGAGTTGAAGTCCACAAGTCTTAAAGTTGCCAAGTTTGGAGACCTCTCATTATAGATCCATAAAAGGAAGTGAAAATAAGAAAAATAATACAAATTAATATTCTCAGGCAAACCTTTATATATGCAACATGATGTAACAAACATTACACATTAAATTGAAAGACTAATGATGATAAAGAGGGCTTATTTGGCACCATTAGTTGCATTTAGAAGCTCACCTTCAAAACTGAACTATTGCTTTCTCATCTGCAGTCCTATAAGTCACTTCCATAGTAAAAATGCCCTCTAGTTAAACTTGACTCTTGTGGGTTGCATCCATGTAAGTGTCTTGTAATGTTCTGGGTAATATCAAAGAAGCCATTCTCCACTGCCTTCTTGTGGTATGCTTTATCAATTTCACATTTTAGATCATAGCCTGAGAATTCTCAGATAGTTCCTATTCCAAGTACTAACTCGAGCTGGTTTTATAAACTTTTAATACCAAACAAGGTCATCCTTGCTATTGGGATTTCTACCTATGGATGCTCCTAACAACGTTCAAAGTTAGGGGGAAAAGTTAAGGGATGTTTGCTGACATTAAGGGGCCTCTGTGGTGCAGTGGTTAGAGTACAGTACTGCAAGCTACCTCTGCAGCCAGTTGCCTACAATTTGGCAGTTCAAATCCCACCAGGCTCCAGGTTGACTCATCCTTCCATCCTTCTGAGGTGGGTAAAACGAGGACCCAAATTGTTGGGGGCAATATGCTGATTCTGTAAACCGCTTAGAGAGGGCTATAAAGCACTATAAAGAGGTATATAAGTCTAAGTGTTATTGCTATTAACCACAAAAAACAATGACAGCATATGTGTAATAACCCTAACAAGTGATGATTGCTGGTGACCAACTGAATCCATAGCTGTCCCAAGTCTCATTTGCAACTTAAAAAATAATTGTTCATTTTTTTAAAAAAAGTGTCTTTTTTACTACTGTTTTTACTTTTCAATATTCAGGGACAAAAATGACTAACAGCTGGTGAACAAAAATGACTAATACCCATACTTGGAGGCAGTTCATTAGTAAGTTTATAAACTGATTCATGAATTTACTGTCAGCATCCAAAGGCAACTACAAGTTTGATGCATGGTTGTAAAGATATCATTAAACGGCCTTTAGGCTAAGGAAGAGTATAGAAATTATTTTGCCAGATTACAATGGTACTTCAGTACTCATTGTTAATTGGTTCCGGGAGGCACAATGAGTACCAACAATGAGTACTAAACATTTTTCACCCCTAAGGACTAATGTAGTGAGTACAAGGCAGACGACACCAACAAGTTCTATTATAGGAAGAGTACTGGGACAAAATTTTCGCATCAAAATGCACTGAGTACTAAATTCGATGAATTTCAAAGCAATTAAGAAGCAAGATACTCCTAGTTTATATGTAGTTATCAATTTCATAAATTTTAGCTTATAGCACCCCTTCCCTTCTTGATGCCTTCTGTATACCATAACACACCCTAATTCCCATAATTATGTCATCTGGGAATTAGCAGAGGTAAAACTCAATGGAAGGCACTCAATTTGGGAAGGTTTCTTTATACTGCCATATCTTTGTACATGCATTTGTAAGAGGCCAAATACAGGATCTCGAACCCAAAAGAGGATTTGGAAGGCAGGTTATTCACACATGGTACATCTTTCTAATATATAGTGAAGAGCCTGTAGACTTCCTTGTATGTTTAGATTCCAATTCATCAATTCTGAGATTCATAGTCCAACCACATTTCAAAGGCCGCAGCTCATCCACACCTCCTGGGCATTTCTGAAACAAATGTACTGTTACTGTCTGTTTCCATGTAAGGCTTTCCCCAAAAATGTAGCTTCTCCAGAACCTCAAGCCATAAATCTAGATAATGGGAGAAGAATGTACCTGAGATCTTGGGAGATTTTCTGCCGATTAATGCTGACTAGGCAGGTGTATAGCCTGGTCTGGTCGTTTCTGATGCTGGCTTTGGTCAACCCTGTTTTCCCGCCCTTTAAATACGAACCTGAAAATATTACTCAGGTTTATCACAATTACTCCCTATCAATGTAATAATGCAGGCTATGCCATCCTCCCCCCCCCACCCCCAACAAGACATTCAAGAAACCGACTTTATGGCTTTATATTCAATGTCTGGATGAAGCTGTAAGGTACTTCAAATCACTGAGGGAATAGCATGATGCCAAAACCTTGAGGAACGTTCCAGATTCTTAGCCTAATATGTATTTCACTTTCCTGGTCTCAATGCCCGGCCTAACCTTCCTCTCGTTAATATCCGGAGGGCAAGTACCTATTGCTGTGGCCTTTGAGGGAGATGTTCGGCCTTGGGGAGATCTTAAATAACCCGCCCGTTTCTTCTGCCATTGGTGCATGAGGCCTCCCAGCCGCAGCCCTGGAGGATACCTGCAGCAGGCAAGGGCGGGCCTGTGCAGAGCCAGGGAAGGCTCCTTCGACTGGCTTGAAAGGTGCATTATTTGATAGTCACCATACTTCCGTGGGGTTTTTATTATGCTCGAGAGGGCAGTAAAGCGACTCCCCTCTGGACACCCAAAGAAAAAGCCCCCCCCCCGAGCCCTTCTTCTCTGCCACGACGAGCGCGCCACCCCACCTCTCTCTCACACGCACAACACACGCACACACGTGGCGCGTGATAGATGAAATAATCGTAGTGGCAATTTCGTTTTATGGGTGATGTGTGTATGCGTGGGGTGGGGATGCAAGCACATGCTGTTGTACTGCCAGCCCCTCCCCTCCAGTATCTCCCTTCCCCCCCCCCCTCCCAACCCACACCCACACCCACACCCACGCCACCCTGCTGCATCCGCAGAAGTGCCGGTACCTTTTATCCAAGCAAGCGATCCACTCGGTGGAGGAGGAAGAATGAGAAGTGTGAACAGCCACCATATTTGCCCAGATTCCCCAGACGGCTCCCGATGCCGTTTCGCTGCTGCCGCTTGGTGCAATGAGTGGCGGCTCTCTTCTCCCTTTCTTCCCTTGCCTGCCTTCTTCTCTCCCCGCGATGCCTCCCGGCCGTCGCCTCTTCTGAACTCGCGATCGCCTGCCCTAAAAGAGGATGGGTCGGTTCTTCTGCCAGGCCGGCTGCGGGCTCTTGCTGCGGCCTCCCACCCGTCCCGTGGCAGCGCGGTAGGCAGAGCCTCCGAGCCCATCAATCTCGGCCACCACCCCCTCCCACCGTCCCTTCCCTTCTCGCTTGCTTTCCCCTCCGTTTTCTGGGCTGCTGTGCCGGATCGGCTCCTGGAGCAGCACGCAGCCTCCCTTGGCCACGATTGGCTAAATATAACAAACCCTGATGCCGCGAGTCCGCTGGAGTCAGCGACGATAATGCAGAGGGACCTGTCTCCTCTTACAGAAGGGGAAATAGGAGACGGGTGTCTTGGCTTTACGCCCCTCCGGCCCTCTTAACAACTGGGATGTCCCAAAGGTGCTTTTTTTTTGGGGGGGGGGGACTTTGATGACCGAGAATCTCTTCCGATAAATGGCATGGTGCAAGGGATACAAGCCAGCGGTCACACAACGAAAAAATGGCAACGAGGAGAGGATATGAATCTCCCGCCAGAATTTCCTTTTTCTTTTTAACGTTTGTGACAGACTCCTTAGTTACTGTCTACGTTTTAAGGAAAGCGCTCGTGGCAGAGCACCTGCTTGAAATGCTAAAGGTCCCTCCTGAGCGTGGTGGGGAAATGAAAGTTCATAGGATATAAACTTTACCATTGATCTTTATTTCCGCTCAGAAACAAGGCCTGGCCGTTGCTGCTCTCACACAATTTATTGCAGAGTAACTTCCAGGCAGTGGCTTTTAATATTGTCAGTCAGCTTTTTTTTTTTTTTTTTTTGGGGGGGGGGGGTCTCGCCTGGTTTACCAGCAGTGGGAAAACCAGTGTAAAAAGTTAGCACCCACCTGTCTCCTGGAAGAATGAAATATTTTGAGAAATATTTAAAAAGACAGCATATTAGATTTCCCTGGATAAGAAATTGAGAAACATGGTGGTGTTTTTTTTTGAGTGAGAAAACGAAAAAAAAAAACCCACACCTGAGTAGCCCTCAGCAGATGTCAGCAATTAAGAGATAAAGAGCTTACTGAAAAAAAGCCAAGTATCTAGATAGCTCTATTCAAAGGCAAAAATTCCCTGCAGCAAGGTCTGACCAAAGGTCGGATTAGCCCTCAGCCACAATAGGAATTGCCCAATGCCCCAATACCAGTGCTGGGATTCAAATTTTTTTTACTACTGGTCCTGTGGCTGTGGCTGGTGGGTGTGGCAGGGGAAGGACACTGTAAAATCTCCAGTCAGAGGTAGGATTTGCCGGTTCTCCGAACTACTCAAAATTTCCGCTACCGGTTCTCCAGAACTGGTCAGAACCTGCTGAATCCCACCTCTGATGACTACACATCTATGTTTTATATCCCTTAAAATTGTACTTTTTTTCTTTATGCTTTGAATATATGGCTTGAGATTTATAGCTGACAGCAGTTGATTTTCTGCTGTACTGCAGCTCTTTTAGCAATATCAGAAAGCTAGATCCTTCCATCTCTATTAGTCTTCAAGATCTCGGTGCGATCATGATTTGTGTGAAGGCTGATATCTAAGATGGTTCCAAAGTACAAATGACCCTATCCATTTTTATAACTTAAAGAAGACTTGGCCAGTCCAAGCTTGGTATGCTTATATCTTCTATTTCTTTCTTTAGCTGTCAATGTCTCATCTCATTTACACTTTAAGAATGAGCTTTTGTTGTATTTTTTTTGTGAAATCTTTTTTTTCTGTATTTTTTCAATATACTTCATAAACTGAAATCTTTCAGAACAACCTATTTACTGTTTACTATAGATTTACTTCTGTATAGCTGTTTTGAAAGGGTCTCCTATATACCCTCTTGTATATTTTTGTTTTCTCTTTACACAAGTACCTGTTCAAAGAGTAAATGAGTTAGTATAGAACCAGCTTGAAATCAATACAATGTGTAAAATAACTTGCAGTGCACAGTAACACTAAAAATAAGGTGGGTGACTAATTTCCCGTTTCTCTCTCCTCACATAGGCATACATACATACACATATTTATTCCACATATATAAACAAATATTATCAGTATATATGATAGTATTTTATATAATAGACATATTATTTGTTGATATTTTCTGTAGCAGACAGAGACCAGTGCCAGGGGGACACCATTCAGGACTTATTTTGATAGGAATCACCGCTGTATTTGAGTTTGTTGCTGATCATCCTTTTTCTTCCCTTTCCTTCCACCTCTCCCAACATTATAGACTTCCCTAGAGAGCTACTGTAGGTGTTTGTCTAATGTATCCAAATATTATTATCATTTGAGCCTGGTCATTTGTGCCTCAAGTTGGGTTGATTTGTTTGATGGCCATTCATTTTTTTGGCTGATTATAGTATTCTCAGCAATCTTCTCCAACAGCAAAGTTCAAAAGCAAAAACACCAAAGTTCTTGCTTCTTCAAAGTCCAGCTTTTACTTATGCAGAGTGACATGTGAGAACCATTGCCTGTATAATTCTAAACTTCATAGGTACAAAGGCACCATAACGTATGAATATATTTTCCATGTCATTCATTCAATGTATTTTCCATGTCCCTTATCATGATTCATCATTATTCATTATTGAGTTCTAGTCTGAAGCATATTTCTGGACTGATGGTTCTTTTATTTGTTCACAATTGATCCTAGAAGGCAAACGCTATTCACCATAATATATTCATTGCACGCATATCTAAAGCAGTTTTGCAAAAATGTGTGTTTAGCAAACAGCATTGTATATGGAAGTTATTTAAGTCTATTTTATGCATTTGGTAATTATGTTTGCCTATAGAACCATGCAGGATTCCAGGTTAAAAGCTAAAAAATGGTGATTCACATAGTATCTGTCTATTACTCCTTAAACCAGACATACTGTATATTTTCCTTGGATTACACTGCAGTTTCACAGGGCAGCCATACAATTTGAGGAAAAGATTTAGCTATTTTAAGGAACTGATGGTAGTTGTTATGTGAGTGTCCTTGCATTCTCTAAAGTACCTTTTCTGCCTTTACCATGCCATATAGCCTTGCATGCTAATAAACAAGGATTTTTTTCCATATTTATTTTGCAAATTAATCCCCCTATTGTTTGATTTAAGCCACTGAGTTTTTAATCATGCACATGTGAAGTCCATTGTGTAAATGGAAAGAATGCACTGAAATTCATTTATCTTACACCACACATTTTTAAAAGGAGCAAGCAACCACATTTTTAAGCATGAAATTCCACCCCAAATCCCATCCTAGCATCCGTTTGTGCATTTGAAAAATTTTTTGGTTTCCTGGGCACTGTATTTCCTGACTGCAGAATCACGCGTTTTCTTCCCCAGGCACCAAACAGGCTCAATTTTTAAAAAGGCAAGCAACCCCATTTTTAAGCATGGAATTCCACCCTGAATCTTGTCGTAGCATCCGTTTTTGCATTTGGGTTCACAAAATTTTTGGCTTCCTGACCATGGAATCACACATTTTCTTCCCCAGGCACCAAAAAGGCTCAAGTTTTAAAAGAAGCAAACCACCCACTTTTTAATCATGATATTCCATCTCAAATCTTGTCCTAGTGTTCATTTGAGCATTTGGGTTCACAAAATTTTTGCCTTTTTTTTTGCATGCTCATGCCACTCAGTATTAATGACAATCTTTTGGGCAATCTGTCCTTTTTTACTTGAACCAAGGCAAAATATATTAGAAGTGGGGGAAAAGGGAAAGACTTGGATTTTTTCCACCACTCTTATGGATGCCTGAAATCAGAAAACAAAAATGTTATACAGAATGTGTTAAGTCGCGGGTGTGGCTTTGTTTCCTGTGATAATGCCCAGGATTTGCTTGTGGTCTGTGACTAGTGTGAAAGTTCTCCCATAGATATATTTGTAGAAACGTTTTATTCCAGTGACAGCAGCCAATGCCTCTTTGTCTAGTTGTCTGTAGTTCTGCTCCGGCTTTGACAGTCTTTGAATAAAATGCAATGGGTGCTTCTTTCCCATCTGGTAATACGTGGCTGAGTATAGTGCTGATGCCGAAAGGTGGTGCATCGCAGGTTAGTGTTATTGGAAGTGTTGTCTGTATTGCTGTATTGTATTAGTACGTGGTCTGATGTGATCAAGTTTTTTATTTCCTGGAATGCCGTTTCTTCCCGTTTTATCCCGTTGCCGCCAGGCCCAGGTTGCTTTCTTGTTAAGCAACCTGTGTAGTGGTTCCGCATTGGTTGCTTTCTTTGGTAGGAATATATTATAAAAGTTAATGAGTCCTAAGAAAGCTTGCAGATCAGTTTTATTTGTGGGTCTGGGGGCTTCCTTGATTGCTCTGACTATTTTCTGTGGAGTGGATCCCTTCACTGTCTATCAGATATCCTAGGAATTCAACTTTGCTGGCAGTTGATTGGCACTTCTCCTTTTTTACTTTTAGTCCCACCTCCTTGAATTTGCTTAGGACTTCCCTTAGGCGGTCTTGCAGTTGTTCTTTGTCCTTGGCTGATATTAGGACATCGTCAAAGTATGCTACCACTCCTTTTATCCCTTGCAATTGGCATTCCATGAAGCTCTGGGACACTCCCAGGGTGACACTAACACCAAATTGTAGTCTGTTGCATTTGAATGCCCCCGTATGTGTCACGATTGCCTGGGCTTCTGCTGTTTTGGGGTCAATAGGCAATTGTTGGTATGTGAGGTCTAGTTTTGCGAAGATTCCCCCCCCCCCCCAAGGGAATGTAATAGATGCTGTGCCACTGGAACTGGGTATGCGCTTTGTTGGAGTGCGTGGTTAAGGGTTGCTTTGTAGTCCCCACAGATATGCACCAACCCATCTGGTTTAATTGGTGTAACAATTGGGGTTTCCCACTTTCTGTGGTCATCGCACCCCTTGTGCGAAGAGCTTACCCAATTGCTCATCGATTTTTGGTTTTAGCGCAAAAGGAACCTACCTCACCTTTAATCTTCTAGGGGCTATGTTTGGGTTTAGACTAGAAGAAATTGGGGACCGCCAGTACTTGCCCAGTTCTCTGTCGAACACGTCCCAAAATTCTTCCATCAGGTCCTCTTTCCACTCTATCTCGGTGATGCTGTTTATCACTGTGACTACGATTCCTAATGGTGTAAACCAGTAGTTCCCAAAATGGGCAGTACCGCCCCCTGGGAGGATGCCTTAGAGGGGTAGTAAGAGGAAAGGGGGCCGCCATGGGGGCGCTGGAGGTGGGCCCCTTGCAGGGCACAATTCAGGATTGAGATTTTACCAGTTCGCAAGAACTGTTGTTACCGTTCCAGTAGGTTCAAGAACCACCAAAAAGGGCCCCTGGCTGGCCCTGCCCCCTCCTCCATTTTCTGCTGTCAGTCCTAATTGCGCATGCATGAATTGCACGCATGCGCAACAATCGCTGACATCATTTCCCACCCGCCCCACCCAGTCACTCCTTATGTTGTGCATGTGCACTCGTTTCCCATTTTCCCTCCCACCATTGCTATCAGCGCCAGCCAGCCCGCCCGCCCGCCCGCCTGCCCTGCCTTCCTATCACCATCTGATCTAGGTGAGTTGCACTCTGCAAGCCCACTCTAGCTTTCCTCCATTTTCCCTATGTTCCTGCCTCAAACACAGTGGTGGCAAGAGTGAGTTTGCTCTCCTTTTCAAATGTCCCACTGCAGCTGCATTCAAGGTGAGGCCCCACAGGCTCACCCCATTAAGCCCATTGCACTGGAGCGTGCAGCAGTCAATGGGGTGAACGAGAGAGAGAGAGAGAGAGAGAGAGAGAGAGAGAGAGAGAGAGAGAGAGAGAGAGAAAATAAAGAGAAAAGGGACAGAAAGAAAATGGGACAGCCAAAGAAAGGGGGGGGATGGAAGAAAGGGACAGAAAGAAAAAGAAATAAAGAAGGAGGGAGGGAGGAGAAAGATAATGAGATTCTATTCTAGTCCAATCACCTGCTCCAGCAGGGTTAGAAAGAAGTGTGTGTGTGTGTGTTCTCCTTGTAATTTACCAGTATATTTTGGTTTTGCCTTCTTCAGAATTGACACTGTAATACTTTGGGGAAAAGTAATTTTTTAGAGTGGAGATCTGGTCCAATGGATCCTGTTTAAGCCTCAACAAAATGTGAGAGCTTCCTGATAGTCTTGGCCATGTTTCATCCACAAAACCTTTAATTACTGTAATAGAAGCCAAAGATATTTCAATGTGCTGGCAAAGATGCTGGCAAAGATGTTTCAATGTGGGAAAGGGCCTCTAAACTAGACCTCATTTCAATCTGATGCATCAGCTCTCACTCTTTCTTTCTCTCTCTCCCCCCCCCGTCCCTCCCCTACTCTTTCTTTGTCCCTTTTCTTTCTTTCCCCTTTCTTCCTTCTTTCTTTTCTCTCTCTTTACCTCTCTCTTTTTTTTATCTCTCTCTCTCTTTCCTTCTCTCAGACTCACCCCATTGATTTGGTGCACCGCTCCGCTCGGACATAAAACAAATCAACAAGAATCGGCAAAGCATCTCTGATTAGATTTTATTCACTATTAGAATCTAATCAGAGTTGTTTTGCCGATTCTAGTCCAATGACCTGCTCCAGCAGGGTTAGAAGGGAGTGTGTGTGTATGTGTGTTCATAGCTGTCAATACCCCAAACAGGTAAAGTAGCTCTGGGGAGGTCAGTCATAAATATTAGGACACTTGCCAAGCAAGCGGCCATTAAGCAAGGACCACTTGTATTTGGTTTAAAAAAGCAGGTTTCTACTAACCACCACCCCCTGGTTTCTACTAACCACCACATCTTTTCAAACCAGATGTGAACATACACATGTTGTAAATATTCTGATTTTCAGAGCAGAAATGGCAGAAGCAGAAAAATCGAAGAAAAAATGTGGACAATATAGTGTGGAGTATCTGAGGTATGGATTTATACCAGCATCATCAAACCAGCAGCTGCCACAGTGCCTAATACGTGGGAAAGTATTTTCTAATGAGGCAATGAAGCCTTCCAGACTGAACGAACATTTGAAGAAGCCACATCCTGACAAGGCAAACAAGAATCTAACTTGTTTTTTTCAATCACTTCATGACAAATTTCAAAAGTGCCCAACATTGTCTCGCATGTTTTCTAATGCTTTCCAATAAAACACTGACGATTTGCGTGCATCATGCAACATTTCATTGCTGATTGCTAAGTCTGGAAAGCCACATACTATTGGTGAAGAACTCATCCTACCAGCCATTAGTGAGGTTCTGAGTACTGTTTTGCATAAGCCACCACATGATATAATTAAGACAATTCCTCTCAAGAACAATTCAGTTCAGAGGCATAGATGAAATGGCTGAGAATGTGGAAGATGTATTGTGCAGCATACTACAGACAACAGACTTTGCATTACAGCTGAATCAATACACTTTGCCAGGTAATAAATCTTTGCTTCTTGCTTATGTGTGCTTTATTAAAGATGAAAGTTTGACTCGAGTTGTTACTTGCGAGGCAACTAAATATAGATAATAAAGGGGAGTCAATATCTCATGTTGTTGAGGAGTTCTTCAACGAAAAGGAAACTCCACTAACCATACTTGCTTGTGCAACTGATGAAGCACCATCAATGACTGGTCGCTACCGTGGGTGCTGACTTGAAAAAAGCAGTACCAAATGTCTTTACCATTCACTGTGTCATTCATCACCAACATTTGGTTGCAAAAAACCTCAGTGATCACTTGAACAAGTCATTACACACTTTCATTATGCAGTGAACAAAATTAAAGTACATGCTCTCAATGTTCGACTATTCTGAGAACTCTGTGTTGAGAATGATGAAGATTTTGATCATTTTCTGCTTTATACAGAAGTTCGTTGGCTATCAAAAGGCAACTGTTTGAGATGCTTTTACAATCTTTTTGACACTGTTGTTAAGTTTTTTGAAGGCAAGAATGCTTTGCTCAGTAATGAACTCAAAGACATCAGGCATGACATTGCCTTTTTATCAGAACTGTTTACAAAGTCCAATGAAGTGAATTTGCAGGGAAATGAAGTCAATCTTATTAAGGCCAAATCTGTCATCTCTACATTTATTTCGAAGTTAGCTCTATTCAAGCGCAATATAGGCCATCGCGAGCTATACCAATTTCCAAGCTTGTCTGAGCTAGAAACGAAAGGTGGGATACAAGATGATGATCTGCATGTTTTTTGTGACCATTTGGACATGCTGCATAAAGATATGTCTGAGCGGTATCAGGATCTTCTTTTGATGGAAATTCCAGATTGGGTGATAAATCCATTTTTAGATACTGAGGAAGATGGAGTAGTGGAGGAGCAATTAATAGAACTGAAAAATGACATTGAGCTGAAGCCAAAGTTTAAGAAATCATACCAAGAGTTTTGGTTACAGAAGAAAATTTCTGGTCACTATCCTGCACTATGGACAATAGTTAAGAAGCTCCTTGTTGCATTTCCAACATCATATATGGCGGAACGTGGTTTCAGTGTGGTCATCCCACTTCTCTCCAAGCAAAGAAATCGACTCCAGATTACTGAACATGGTGATTTAAGACTCCTGCTAAGTGAGTTAAAACCAGACATTAGGAAACTGGTATCAATTCACCAAGCACATCGATCACATTAGTAACTGCTTCGCTGTTCAGTAAATTCTTAAATTGATAAATGACTATCAGACTTTGAAAACCTGGTATCACTGGAACATGTTCAACCATTTTGTTGAATTAACATTAACTTAAAAGATTTTTAAATTGGAATTTGAATAAATGTGCAATTAATTGTTACAATTTTGAATTTTACTGTTACTATTTTCTTTGGTGGGTCATGCAAACCGCTGTTCCGAATAATGCTGTTTATAGGGGGTGGGGGTGGGGAGCACTGAGGATGAGTTTGTAGCACCAAAGGGGAGGTGGAATGAAAAGAAAGAAAGAGAAAGGGAGGGAGGAGAAAGTGAATGAGATATCTGGTCCAACCAGCTGGGTTAGAAGGGTGTGTGTGTGTGTATGTGTGTGCAGGGCTGTCAAAACTCCAAAAACAGGTCAAGTAGCTCTGGGGAGGCCAGTCATAAATTAGAACACTTGCTAAGCAACCTGCCATTAAGTGAGGACCACTTGTATTTGGTTTGCCAGTCACCAAACCATGCCTACCCAGTCACATGTTCATCAAGCCATACTCACCCAGTCACATTACCAGCAAGCCACGCCCACCCAGTCACATGACCAGCATGCCACACCCACCCAATCACGTGACCAGCAGGTCACACCCACCCCAGGCACGTGACCAGCAGGCCATGCCCTCAATTTAGGCCACGCCCACAGAAACTTGAATCCTGCCCCTGGGTGGGGGGCACTGAGGATGAGTTTGTAGCACCAAGGGGGCAGTGGACTGAAAAGGTTTGGGAACCACTGGTGTAAACCATTCAATTCCCAATAGGCTGGGTCGATTTGAGTCGACTATGGTTAGTGGAAGGATTTTGGTGTATTTTTTGAATTTTACTTTAAATTTTCCGGTACCTACTACAGGAATTTTGTTTCCTTGGTAGTCTTTCAGCGTTAGTCTTTGCCTTTTGAGTCCTTCCCAGCTTATGTCTGGTATCAGTCTTTTTATAGTGTCCCACGATACCATTGATAAGTATGAGGCTGAGTCCACTTCCATCTGGCACGGCTGGCCTTCTATAGTGACCTGGACATATACTTTCCTGCCGTTTGTCGTGTTGGAATGTCCAATGGTCACCGTTAGGTATGTTTCATCTCTTCCATTACTTGTCT
Source organism: Laticauda colubrina (assembly GCA_015471245.1). Lineage (NCBI taxonomy): Eukaryota > Metazoa > Chordata > Lepidosauria > Squamata > Elapidae > Laticauda > Laticauda colubrina. The sequence goes on along the minus strand of BLBF01000011.1, from coordinate 17,715,383 downwards.
CTTTCCCTCTCCTGTTTCTGTTGTTTTGATTCCAGCGCTCCCTGTTTGTTTCTCCTTCTCTCGGGGGGGTTGATCCATCTTTGTCTAGGGCCATAGTTTTTCCTTGATTGGCATGCCCTAGCAATATGTCCCCGCCATTCACAATATTTGCAGATTGCATCTAGGAAACAGCACTCAGAATGTGGATGGTTCCCCTCACAACCGGCACAACAAAATTACTTCTTTTTTCCATTTCGGTCTCATCTGTCCTGTTCTGAATGGAGTTGATTTACCCCTTCTTCTCCCTCATCGTCTTCCGAGGGGGACTCAATGTCCTTGTGGTGGGTTGTGGTGATGTTTTGGGGGGTTTCATTGGCACTTTGTTCATTTTCCGCATGGCAGCTGCTGATTTCTGCATGGCTTCTGCCGCGGTAGCTTCTTCTATTGCTTCTTGGAGCATCATTTTGGGTTTTGTTAATAGTTGACCCTGTAAGATCCCTCAGTGTAAGATCCCTCAGCCCCAGGACCACTCGGTCTCTCATGGATTCATCCATATTTAGGAATTCGCATGCCCCAGCGATGTCCCTCAGCGTTGCAATGAAATCACTGATGCTCTCGCCTTCTTTTTGGTCGCGCCAATAAAATTCATGTCTTTTGATGAGGCAGGAGACAGTTGGTGTGTAATGAGCCCTCAGTATTCTTTCCAGGCCTGGCCAGGCCTTCGTTTTCACGTCAGTGGGTGCCACTAACACTTTGGCCATCTTGAATACCATGGGCCCGGAATGGGTGAGGAAGACGGCTCTCTTCCTGCGTTCGGATATATTATGGAGATCACTCCCTTCGAGGAACATGAGGAATCGGTTAATGTACAATTCCCAGTCTTTGGTTGCTGGATCGAACGGTGCGGGTGGCGTGTTGTTTCTGGCCATTTCATCTCGATGCGTTGCCAGTGTTCATCAGTCGCCACGTGCTTGCTGGTTCCCTTTGTCCCACCCTCGTCATCAGTGTTAAGTTGCAGGAATGAGACTCAAGACTCCAGCATAATCGTCAATTGTTTTTTTTTCTTTCTAGGATTGAGCGCAGAAGAAACCGCGGCAACCCTTTTTATAGTTGGGCTGCTCGCGGCTGTGGCCAGTGACAGCTCTTCAAATTTCCCGCTGCCACAGACCGACCAATTGCAGGTGAGTATGCTAACACATAACAGAATGCATTTTATTTCATAATCAGGAGAACTAGCTCTTTACTCAGTAACTATATTTTTGAAATGAAATAGTATGTCTCACAAAGTTGATGGGTACTAAAGTTTCAGATTTATAGTTCTGCTCTTTTGACATATCAGATTTTTTCAGAGTAAAATGCATTTGTGTGAAAGAACGAGGTCAAATATTTGAAGACAACAACATCTACTAAAAGATGACCTCAGAGCATTCCCTAGTCAGAACTGGCTGCTCAAAGGGACTTGGCTTCTCCAAACTTGAGGTCACAAGGGCTCATATTTCCCTTCATTCTGGGCCACAACAGCATCCATAAATTCTTTGTTGTACATCTTCCTCAAGGGAGCTTTTCTCACCAACGCCACTCATTACTAAATTCAATGTGATGTTGGAGAATTGTAAGCCACGATCCAATTGCCTCTGAAGCTCTAGAAAGCAGGAATGATACATCCTGGTTTGAAAAATGGTTGAAAACAACCTCTTCTGTTAACTAATTCTTAGCGGAGTGGGGTTGGGTGTTCTCCTGCTAAACACTGATAGAAAGAAACTTACACCAGAAGAGAAAAACAAGAAAACAGTTCCAAAACTGAAATGTTTTGGGAAGAGAAAGGCGGTTCTAATAAATTGAGCTCAGGCACTCTTGCTACGTTTTAAAGCCACATCCATCCCTCTTGGTGGAAATTCGGCACAACAACCATTCTTTATCTACAAAACAATCCTCCTTGCATCAGAGAAATGAAATGCTGCCAGATTACTTCAGCATTTGGTAATGAAAATCTCTTTCTTTGTCTCATAAAGATACATTTCAAACTCTTATATTTTTGCCTCAGATTTGTATCTCTGCAATCCTGTCCTGCATGAATTATATTTGTTGATGCTGCCCATGAAAGAGGCTTATGAGATCATACATATATGCAATTAAATTCAATTCAGTTTATTAAAATCATAGACTATATAAATATGTGTGTGTGTGTGTGCATGTGTGTGTGTGTGTGTATATACATATATATGTTTTTTTAAGTTTTCACGGGTACTTACATGTATGCTGTTCAGCTTCCTTCGGGTATTATCCCACGTCATTGTAGTTGTGCTTTTAAAGTTGTAGCAACGTTTCAGTAGAATCTCATCTGCCATCATCAGGCTTCTGCATTGAGTACAAATATACATATATATACAAACACATACATGCTCACTTGTTGCCCGTGAAATAAAAATGGAAGAAATTGCAAAACATTACTTTTGATTATATATTGTCAACACGTTAAAAGCATAGATTTGTGATCTTTCTAAACTCCTTCTTTAGTAGAATATCTCAATCAACTGACTTACCATATTCTTTTTATCTTTTTCTATCCACAGAACTAACAAAAAACTGATCACTCTATCTATGATTTGACTACATCCAAGTCCATCATTGTCAATTAGTCATATAACTACTAAATATGTTTGGGCTCTGGGCAATGGTAAAGAGAAGAGGCTGTTTAGAAAAATATGCACATTATTCATTTCAAAAAGCCTGGAGCAGGCTGGATGAAATAGTCCTTCCTATGTTGGTTTATAGTTCCTTTTATCCCTCAGTCAGATTGTTAATACATCTGAAGGACACAAGATTGAGAAAGCTGAAACACTCTTAACTTTCTGACTAAAAATCAATGGTATTGTTTCACTCTATGCTTGAGCGCTATCCTTTAAGACACTTTGGCTGAGCAAGTTGAATTTTACCTTTGCATAACTTCTAAACATCCTGTCACTAATAAGAAGAACCATATGATTGAGTTCTCCATCATTAAGCTTGGAAACAACAGCCAGAAGGAAAGATATTATCAGAATACAGTCAGGACAGAATAATTTAAATTCAGATACCTGGTCTATGAAGAAAAGCGCTGAAGAATGTCCAGGGACTGAAGATAATAATTTAAGAACATTTATCTATGATTGTCAAAATGTAGATTCTGCATATGGCATTGTTATTTGATAGTAATGGTGGAGTAGTATTCTTGGTCACAACTAGCTTTGGATTCATTCACTAATTAAGATTAAATAAAATCTTATATCACCCTAACAACAAGCATAATTATTCTTCTTATCTAAATGAGACTTAGATTCAGTTTGTTAGATGCATAACCTAATCTGATCTTTATAGCTATTTAGACCCATGATGTGTGACTACTTATGTATTACTTAAGCCCCTGTCACACTGCACCAACGGATGGAAAGAGGATGTAAAACGGAGAAAAACACTTGTCATCCATTGATTAACGCGATGCATCCGTTCTGTACTCACTGCCTCCGTTTTGCTTCCTCTCTATCCGTCCAGCATCCGTTTATTGACGTTTCATCTGCTCAGAAAGTTTTGAGCTGCTCAAAACTTTTGAGCAGAAAATGTATCCAATGCGTCCGTTCTGCATCCGCTAGGCATCCGCAAGGCATCCGCTAGGCATCCATTCTGCATCCGTTTACACATCCGCTATATCCGCTAGGCATCCGCTGCGCATCCACGCAACTCCATCCGCTCCAGCGGTAAACGGACGCAGGGAGGAAGCGGAACGGACGTGGAACAGATGCAGAACGGATGCCTAGCGGATGCAGAACGGAAACAAAGCATTTAAAATGGAAAAAACGTTCGCAGAGGGGACCTATCTCAACACCTAGGGGAAAACCTATACTGCCTGTAAAAAGGGGGAGCAACTCACCTGGATCTCACTTTCAGACCAGCAGCCCTGCAGTGCAGACCTCTGCAGCCTTCATCTGACTCTTGCTCTTCCACAACATCCAGTCATGTCCACCGTGGATCGTAACAAAGTCCTTTTGGCAGCCACCATCCTTCTGCAACAGTGCGAAGCCATCTACAGGCTCTGTGAACTCTTCTACGGGAAGAAAAGGAGGCGGCCAAGAAGCGTCTGGGTCTGAAGATGGATCGCCAGAAGAGCAGAGGACGGACTGTACAACAAGCTGATGGTGGAGCTCAGGAACGAAGACACTCGGGCATTCCAGAATTTCATGAGGATGCCTCCAGCCATGTTTGACGAAGTTGTGGAGTGGCTGAAACCCAGGTTGACCAAGCAGAGCACCAACGTCAGGCCCAGCCTGGACCCTGGGCTCAAGGTGGCACTCACTCTGCGCCACCTGGCCTCAGGGACCACCTACAGGAGCATGCAGTACGGCTGGAGGGTGCCACACAACACCAACAGCATTGTGGTCAGAGAAGTGGTGCAGGCCATCATCGAAGAATACATGGAGGAGCTCCTCCAGTGCCCCACCACTGAAGAAGGATGGAAGAAAGTTGCAGAGCAGTGGTATCAGAAGTGGAACTTCCCCCACACCGTTGGAGCCATAGATGGCAAGCACGTGGCCTGCAAAGCTACAGCCAAGTCGGGGTCCACTTATTCCAACTACAAGGGCTTCTTCAGCATCATCCTCTTCGCCATGGTCATGTACATCGATGCTTCAGGCAATGGGTCATGTTCAGATGCCCAGGTATATAATGCCAGTGACCTCAAGGAGGGGCTGGAACGCAACCTCATCGTGGGCTTCCCAGATGCAGACCCGCTGCCCAACGACATGCAAGATGTGCCCTACTTCATCGTGGGGGATGACGCCTTCTCCCTCACAACCTACCTCATGAAGCCCTACACCTCCAGACTCCTCACCCGTGAAGAGAGGATCTTCAACTACAGGCTGTCCAGGGCAAGGCGGGTGGTGGAGAACGCCTTTGGCATCCTGGCCAACAGGTTCCAGGTACTTCTCACCACCAAGCAGTATCGCCCACAGACCATGAGGAGGATCGTGGAAGCTTGCTGCATCCTGCACAATCTCATGCGCACCCACTACTCAGTCTTGCAGAACAGACTCGTGGACCTCCAACAAGGCAATGGGGACATGGAGCCTGGGGAATGGAGGCAAGGGCGAAACCTGATAGACACTGAGGATGTGCAAGGCCCCAACAGAGCCTCACGTGAAGGGAAGAAGCAGCGCAACCTCCTGAGACACTGGTGCAACTCCCCAGCTGGAGCCGTGGAGTGGCAAGACAGGATGATAGATTATTAATGGATTCTTCCTTCAGCCTATCTCATCACACTGATGAGATTGGGCCATGTGTGTTAGGTGGGCCTACAATGAACAGGGCATTTAATAAAGAGTTGTGTTTATGTTGACATGTGTGGATGATTGATTACATTATTATTGATAATAAAGAGCCATAGGTGTGGCACCTGGGAAGGTGGACCATCCAGTCCCACTATGCTTGCACTGGAGGTTTATGTACCCCACGGCTATTACCCATCCCAAAGGTATCCCTGCCCATCCAACTGCTATCTCAACCCATCCCACTGCTATCTTAACCCATCCCACAAGCCTGCAAAGGCTTAAACCATTTCTAAAAGTTTCCAGCAAGACTTTATTCAAAAAAAGAAGCAAGTGTGTGAATCAAAGATAGACTTTATTAACAACAAGCTATAAAACAAAAATGAGTCTCTGGCACTCCTCTTGGTCGTTCAGTCTCAGGGGTGAAGGGTCCAGGTGCTGTGGAGGTGGCTGGTGCTGGAGTGCTTGTCTGATCCCCCGCATCATCAGCTCCTCCAGAAGCAGAAGCAGCAGAAGCCCCAGCCCCAGAAGAGCGAGCCCGTGCTACAGAAGCCCCAGCAGAACCAGAATGAGGGCCAAGGGGTGGGATGGTGGCCCTGTCCCTCTTGCCAGGACTGGCAGCAGATGGCTGAGGCTTTCTGTTCTTCCCCATGGTTGTGGGGTTGCTGGCTGGCAAGGAGGCTGGCAGAAACCAAGGCTGGCAGGCACCAAGGCTGGCAGGCAGGGAGGCAGGCACCAAGGCTGGCAGGAAGGCTGGCAGGCAGGCAGGCACCAAGGCTGGCAGGAAGGCTGGCAGGCAGGCACCAAGGCTGGCAGGAAGGCAGGAACCAAGGCTGGCAGGAAGGCAGGCACCAAGGCTGGCAGGCAGGCAGGCACCAAGGCTGGCAGGCAGGCACCAAGGCTGGCAGGCAGACTGGCTGGCAACAAGGCTGGCAAGCAGGCAGACAGCAAGACTGGCAGGCAGGCAGACAAGAAGGCTGGCAGCAAGGCTTGCAGCAAGGCATGCAGGCAGGGCAGGCAAGGCTGTCAATCCATCCGGCAGCAGGTCTTTCCTCTGAATGGTGACCTGCTCTGAGCTGCTTCCCTTATATCTGCGGGACTTACGCAATGCATCCTCCCCGCATGTGCAATTAACGCTAGGCATCTGTTAGGCTTCCGCTGTGCATCCGCTAGGCTTCTGCTCTGCATCCGCTTCATCCGCTGTGCATCCGCTGTGCATCTGCTTCATCTGTTCCGTGTCCGCTTTGCTGAGGCCCCCCAGAAGCCCTGCGGATGTACCATCCGCTCTCATCCGCTTCCATCCGCTGGGCTTCCATTCGGCATCCGCTTTCCATCTGCTCTGCGTCCTCCCCGCGTCCGTTCCTTTCCGTGTTATCTGCTCTGGTTATGCAAATTTTTGCCCCTTTTGAGAGCGGATAACAACGGATGGAACATTTTGCTCGTCCATTGTGTCCTTTTTACTCAGGTTTTGCATCCGTTGGGCAGTGTGACAGGGCCTTTACATAAAAGTCTGCCATACTGAACTTTTTACTCTGATGGAAAGGCATATAATTTAGAATTCTCAGTTGAAAACATGAACACTTCCTGCAGACTTTTTAACAAAGTTGTGGAAAGTCTGATCAATGTGACTCCATGTGGTTAAAGTCTCATTTGTTATTTAAGACTTGAGTTTCCATTGTGTACACATTTATTTCAGCGTGCATTTCCCATCTTTAATTTTTCTCATTCTCTATTTTTTCAGGGTTTTTTTTGCTGTTTGTAAAAAAAATTACAACCAAAAACAAAACAATGTTTTAAAAATGACAATTTTTATATGTAGCTGTTTTTCCATTTTATTTATAAATTAAAAACAATGAAAATATTAGCAAAAATACAGGATTGAATAATAGCTTCTCTCAAAAGAATTCTAAGTGTAAGACAGGTTTATAATAGCTGCTATTCTCAGCTCAAATTTAAAAGTGACTTGGTGGATTATCAAATCATGATACAGTTGCAAATAGATCACATCAAATCAAGATGAACAGCCCATCTTCAGAGTAAAAAGACCTTTAGCTGCAGTGTGACAACTTTAAATGTCTAGGGATCGCTAGGGCTAAAGGGCCTGTCTCATTGGCCGACGGATGCAAAACGTATGTAAAAAGGACACAGCGGACAAGAAAATGTTCCATCCGTTGTTATCCGCTCTCAAAAGTGCCCTGAATTTGCATAAGCAGAGCGAACAACAACGGAAAGAAACAGACGGGGGGAGGACGTAGCCAGGATGGAAAGTGGATGCTCCACGGAAGCCTCGCGGATGGAAGCGGATGGCACATCTGCAGGGCTTCCGGGGGAGCACAGCGAAGCGGACGCGTAGCGGAAGGAACGGATGCAGAGCGGATGCCGAGCGGATGAAGCAGATGCAGAGCGGAAGCCTAGCGGATGCAGAGTGTTCACTGCGCATGCGGGGAGGATTCATTGCGTCAGCCCCGCGGATATAAAGGGAAGCAGCTCGCAAGCAGGTCACCATTCAGAGGAAAGACCTGCTGCCAGACACAGCTCCAGCCAGCCAGCCAGCCAACAACCATGGGGAAGAAGAGAAAGCCTCTGCCATCTGCTGCCAGCCCTGGCAAGAGGGACAGGGCCACCATCCCACCCTCTGGCCCTGACTCTGCTTCTGCTGGGGCTTCTGCTGCTGGGGCTGACTCTTCTGGTGCTGGAGCTTCTGCTGGCGCTGCTCCTGGTGCTGGTGCTTCTGCTGGTGCTTACTCTGCTGGCGCTGCTCCTAGTGCTGGTGCTTCTGCTGGTGCTTACTCTGCTGGCGCTGCTCCTGGTCCTGCTGGTGCTCCTGGTGCTGCTGGTGCTGCTGTTGTTTACTCTGGTGCTGCTGATCCTGGTGCTGCTGGTCCTGCTGGTCCTGCTTTTGCTGCTACTGTTGTTGCTGCTGCTGCTGCTGGTGTGGTGGACCAGCCCCTACAACCTCGAAGCCCCTCTGATGAGGGCCCAGATGGCCCTGCCAGAGAGAGGAAGAGGCATACGCATGAACGAGAATGGGAGAGGAGGCAGTACTCCATCGAAGAGGAACATGAGGATGAGATGCTAGAATGGCTGAGGGAGAATGAGTATCTTTGGCGGCAGGGACACAGGCTCTATCGAGACACCAAAAGGAAGCAGGCTGCTTGGAGAGAGAAGGCGGAGAGCCTGGGCTACACTTCGGAGGTGCTCCTCGGCTGTTGGAAGCACATGCACACCTGGTACAGGAAGCTGCACCTCAAGAAATCTGGCCAGGCCACAATCAAGCTAACGGACCGAGAGACCTACGTGATGGCCAAGTGCAGCTTCTTGGAGGGTGAGATCCGCCACCGAGGAGCAGCCCCTCTGACAACCCTCTCTCTCAGGCAACCCGCAGAGAGCCAGTCCTCTTCTGGCCAAGAGTCAGCTCCTGTGTCCAGGCAGGTATCTGTGGAGCGTGCCACGACGGAGACCCCCCCCCCGACAGCTGCACTCCCCGTGGCGGAGCGCGTGGAGGACCCCCTGATGTAGTGGGAGCAAGGAGAGGGCACTTCCACCAGAGACCAACCCACATCCACCCCCAGCTCCACCTCCACAGAAAGCAGGCAGAGAGCCAGACCGGAGGGGCAGAGCCACACTGTCCTGCTGGAGATCAGGGAGACCATCAGAAGCAGCGTAGATCTCCTCTCTCAGCTGGTACACACCGACATCCCATCCTCCAACTGCAAGCCCTTCCTCACCTACGTCAACCAGACCCTCATGAACATGTCCAAATCACAGTACCAGGTGATCAAGGACAGGATCACCGGTCTTCTTCACAACCCTCCAAACCCAGCTGAACCTGCTCCCACCCAGTCCAGGTCTGCTCCTCCACCCCAGGTGATGTCACTGCCCTTCCAAGGCTTTCTACAGGCCCTCACCTACCAAGACTATGGCTACCAGGAGCTCCAGCAGCACAGGCAGCCCTTCCCAGTCCAGGCACAGGTACATCGAACGCCACCGATGCCACTGATGCCACCAATGCCACCGATGCCATCCACGCCACAGATGCCATCCATGCCATAGATGCCACCCACGCCTCACCTCACTCAGCTGCAGACCAGACATCCCCACTACACTCCTCCTTCCTCCACCCCACAGCCAAGCCCGGCCTCAGAACATGTGTCATTGGTATTGGGGCTGACACCCCATGTCCTGGAGGAAGGGGCTCTCAATATCACAGGACTGAGCCAGCTCTCTGAGAGCTTCCTCCACACACCATCCCTTGTTGTCCTCTCGGGGCCAGGCACCCCAATGACGCCTCAGACCAGCACTCCAGCAGCAGCCACCTCCAAAGCACCTGGACCAGCACTCCAGAACTCCAGCAGCAGCCACCTCCACAGCACCTGGACCTTTCACCCCTGAGACTGGGCACGCCTCAGAGTGACTAAGAAGAGTTCCAGAGATTAGGTTGCTCCCTGATGACTTTATCTTTGCTTGGGACACTTTACTTGGGTCATTTTGCTTTTACACTTTGTTATTAATCAAGGTTATCTTTGCTTCACACACTTGGTTCAGTTCTTTTAGTAAATAAAGTATTGGTGGAAACTGTTAGAAATGGTTTAAGCCTTTGCATGCTTGTGGGATGGGTAAGGATAGCAGTGGGATGGGCAGGGATACCTTTGGGATGGGTAAAAGCTGTGGGATGGACATGGATATCTTTGGGATGGGTAATAGCTGTGGGATGGGTAAGGATAGCAGTGGGATGGGTAAGGATAGCAGTGGGATAGATAAGCCTCCAGTGCAAGCATAGTGGGACTGTATGGACCACCCTCCCAGGTGCCACACCTTTGGCCCTTTATTATCAATAACAATGTAATCATTCATCCACACATTTCAACATAAACACAACTTTTTATTAAATGCCCTGTTCATTGTAGACCACTCAACATACATGGTACAATCTCATCAGTGTGATGAGACAGGCTGAAGGAAGCATCCATTAAGCATCTACCATCCTGTCTTGCCACTCCACTGCTCCAGCTGGGGAGTTGCACCAGTGTTTCAGGAGGTTGCGCTGCTTCTTCCCTTCACGTGAAGCTCTGTTGGGGCCTTGCACATCCACAGTATCTATCAGGCTTCGCCCTTGCCTCCATTCACCAGGCTCTATGTCCCCATTCCCTTGTTGGAGATCCACGAGCCTGTTCTGCAACACTAGGTAGCGGGTGCGCATGAGATTGTGCAGGATGCAGCAAGCTTCCATGATCCTCCTCACGGTCTCTGGGTGATGCTGCATGGTGGTGAGAAGTACCTGGAACCTGTTGGCCAGGATGCCAAAGGTGTTCTCCACCACCCGCCTTGCCCTGGACAGTAGTTGAAGATCTTCTCTTCACGGGTGAGGCATCTGGAGGTGTAGGGCTTCATGAGGTAGGTTGTGAGGGAGAAGGCATCATCCCCCACGATGAAGTAGGGCACATCTTGCATGTCGTTGGGCAGGGGGTCTGGATCTGGGAAGCCCATGATGAGGTTGTGTTCCAGCCCCTCCTTGAGGTCACTGGCATTGTATACCTGGGCATCTGAAGCTGACCCGTTGCCTGAAGCATCAATGTACATTAACTTGTAGTCAGCATTGACCATGGCGAAGAGGATGATGCTGAAGAAGCCCTTTTAGTTGAAATAAGTGGACCCTGACTTGGCTGGAGCTTTGCAGGCCACGTGCTTGCCATCTATGGCTCCAACGGTGTGGGGGAAGTTCCACTTCTGATACCACTGCTCTGCAACTTTCTTCCATCCTTCTTCAGTGGTGGGGCACTGGAGGAGCTCCTCCATGTATTCTTCGATGATGGCCTGCACCACTTCTCTGACCACAATGCTGATGGTGTTGTGTGGCACCCTCCAGCCATACTGCATGCTCCTGTACGTGGTCCCTGAGGCCAGGTGGCGCAGAGTCAGTGCCACCTTGAACCCAGGGTCCAGGCTGGGCCTGAAGTTGGTGCTCTGCTTGGTCAACCTGGGTTTCAGCCGCTCCACAACTTCGTCAAACATGGCTGGTGGCATCCTCATGAAGTTCTGGAATGCACGAGGGTCTTCATTCCTCAGCTCCACCATCAGCTTGTTATACAGTCCGTACTCGGCTCTTCTGGTGATCCATCTTCGGACCCAGACACTTCTTGGACGCCTCCTTTTCTTCGCGTAGAACAGGTGAAAGAGCCTGTAGATGGCTTCGCACAGTTGTAGAACGATGGTGGCTACCAGAAGGAGTGTGTGATGATCCATGGTGGAGATGACTGGATGCTGTGCAAGAGCAAGAGCAAGGCTGAAGAGGTCTGCACTGCAGGGCTGCTGGACTGAAAGCGAGATCCAGGTGAGTTCCTCCCCCTTTTCATGGGAAATATAGGTTTTCCGCTCGGTGTCCTTTTGCATCCTCTAGGCATCCTGCAGACATCCTAAATATCCGAGATACGTCCCCTATACGAACATTTTTTCTGTTTTAATGCTTTGTATGCGAGCTGCATCCGCTTTCATCCTTTCTCCATCCGTGCTACTAACGCTTTGTGTCCGTTCCGCATCCGTTTCGCTTCCTCCCTGTGTCCGTTTTCCACTGGAGCAGATTTGAATTGCGTGGATGCACAGCGGATGCCTAGCGGATATAGCGGACGCGTAACAGATGACGACGGATGTAGAACGGATGTTCCCCGTGTGCGTTGCAGATGCAGAACGGACGCGTTGGATACATTTTCTGCTCACAAAGTTTTGAGCAGCTCAAAACTATTTGAGCGGATGGAACCTCAGTTGACGGATGCTGGATGTATAGAGAGGAAGAAAAACGGAGGCAGTGAGTACAGAACGGAAGCATCACATTAACCAACGGATGGCAAGTGTTTCTCTCCGTTTTACATCCTCTTTCCATCTGTTGGTGCTGTGTGACAGGGGTTTAAGAATTTAAAGTAGCTCAGCAGAATTTTGATCTGTTGGTGAAAAACCTAATGTGGAAACTTGGTTCTTGAAAATATTTTAATGTTTTATTGTTAGACAAAATTGCCACTTTGGAAATGATATTCCCAAAGGAACTGAAACTTTCTGTATACTCCTCATAAGAATTCCAATCAATGACATAACAAACAATAAAAAGAGAGGTCCAAATGAAATTAAACTATTTAGTTGAATAAAGAAACAAATAGGCAGGGACAGGGCCCAACCCTGTGACGAGAATGTACTGAATCTGGTGATTCATTCTAATTAAAAATATACTTAGGGATAATTAAGTTATATAATTTTTCATTTGTTTTTGTATCTTTCAGTCAGTCTTGGGACTAGTCCTGGTGGCTTACTTGGACTAATCCCTGCAGTTTTCTTTGCAAGAATTTGGAATGGATTGCCATTGCCTTTCCCTAGGACTAAGAAAGTTTGACTGGCCCAAGGTCACACAGCTGGCTTTGTTCCTGAGTCAGGACTCACTAGCTCACCAAACTGGCTCTCTTTTATGGAATCGGGACATAAAAATAAAAGGTTCATGCTGATGTGTTAATAACCTTTAAAATTTTCACCATTCTTATCAGAGCAGAATGCAAGAGGTGTTATGGTTTTTATCTACCAGGGTCCCAATAAACTTTGCAACTGCCTCTGCTATATGTAGGCTTTGAAGAATCCATGGAGGTTTTCTCCCATTCTAAATAGCATGGGGGGAGATGTTGAAAGGGGATCTCTGTCTCTTCTTCTGGTACTAATCAATCAGAATCACAGTTGGAAGGGACTTTGGAGGTCTTTTAGTCTAACTCCCTCTCAAGCAGGAGACCCTACACCATTTCAGACAAGTGACTGTCCAGTCTCTTCTTAAAAACCTCCACTGATGAAGCTCCCACAACTCAGAAGGCCAGCTGTTCCACTGGTTAATTGTCCTCACTGTTAGGAAGTTTCTCCTCAATTCCAGGTTGCTTCTCTCCTTGATTAGTTTCCAACCATTGTTTCTTGTCCTGCCCTCTGGTGCTTTGGAAAATAAGTTGACCCCCTCCTCTTTGTGGTAGCCTCTCAAATACTGGAATACTGTCATGTTTCCCCCCCCCCCCAGTCCTTCTTTTCTCTAGACTAGTCAAACCCAAATACTGCAACCGTTCTTCATATGTTTCAGTCTCCAGGCTTTTCATCATCTTCATTGCTTTTCTTTGCACTTTTCTCAAATCCTTCTCTTATGCCACTGCGCACTTCTCGGCATGTTCAAAATGCGCCTGCTAAAGACATTTAACATCCTCCTTACTTAAGCACCTATACAGTAGCCTTAGGCAGTTTAGAAGAGGTAACTATGCTGCTCAATTCAGATTGATTTCTCTTTGGCAGCATACCCAGAACATGCCACCTAGGTTGACTGCTCAGCTTCCTACTTTTGTGGAATGTGGACTCCACATTTTTTTTCTGGCAAAAAGTGTCTTTAAAAAACATGGGTCATCAGCAAGCCAAGTATTCCTATTGTTGTTTTTGCAACTGATAGGACACATATTGGTCATTTTCTGCCTCTGGTAAACTATCCCACCCAGCCTCTTGCACTGGGCATTGAAGTTCCTGGTTGTCCCACAGCTGGAAAATATAAAAGGTTGTGTGTTTGCCTAGCAGTGAAATCTGTGTTCTGCAGCTTCCAAAAGGGCTGCTTAATTATATGGTACAGTACACAGCACAAAAAGTAAGGCAAAGCACATTGTTAGGTGAGATCACAATCTACAGTATGTTTTTGACGGTATATAGAGAAGAGTTAAGATACACTGATTTCATCATCATTAAATAATCACTGGGAGAAGGCGGAGCTTCGTCTCGGTGCTACAGCTGAGATCTTGGGGCTCTGAGACAGAAGAAACCAGGAACACCAATCAATCAAACTCCAAGTCCAATGAAA
>BLBF01000011.1:17666771-17696256 GCA_015471245.1 Laticauda colubrina | reverse complement strand
CCTAACACACCTAAACAACACACACCCCAAAATCAAGTTCACCATGGAAACGGAAATAAACAAACAACTACCATTCCTAGATGTACTAATCTACAAAAGAACAGATGGCACACTGGGACACACCATATACCAAAAGAAAACACACACCAACCGCTACCTCAACGCCCAATCCCACCACCACCCAGCACAGATAAATTCCGTAGCGAAAACACTAATTACCAGAACCAAATGCCTGGCAGACAAGACACATATAAAGACTGAACTATGCACCCTGACTGAAGTATTGACAGCCAATGGCTTCCACAAAAACAAAATCACCAACTTGATCCACAAAAACACACAAAGACATAACAGAGACCTAGAAGATCAACAGATCTATGGAACAGCTGTCCTGCCCTACATAAGAGGTACCACAGATAAAATCAGTAAGATACTACACAGGCATCACATCAAGACTGCCTTCAAAACAGACAAAAAAATAGCAGCCATCCTGAGGAACCCCAAAGACAAAATTGACCTGGAAAACCAAGGCATATACGAAATTCCCTGTACATCATGCCCGGCCACATACATTGGACAGACCAATAGAAGAATAAGTACCCGCCTAGAGGAACACAAAAATGCAGTAAAAAAGCTGGAACACGCCTCCTCACTAGTCCAACACATGAAAACCACAGGTCACAACATCAACTTCAATGGCACTAAAACCCTGGCCACTATAGAAAACCCCAGCCACAGAATCATCAGAGAAGCCATAGAGATTGAAAAAAGACCTGAAAGCATGAATAGAAGAGATGATTCCACCAGACTGTCAATCATTTGGAAGCCTGCACTCTCAAATAGAAAGATCTCCACGCCACAAGCCAGGCAAACCCCTGGGCAAAAACAGACTCCCTCTGATAGCTCCAACCTCACCCCCCCACCAGGCACCCAGGTGAAACCCAGCTTGCTAATGAAGAGCAGCCGTCCCTTCACACGGAGCCAAGCTGCACTAAAAGCCTCCAACACAAGAACAGACTGTTGCCAGCCAATCAAAGCCACAAAACAGACAGAAGAAACCAGGAACACCAGTCAATCAAACTCCAAGTCCAATGAAACAGGTCCAGGCTCCCAGCCAATCAGAATGAACCAGCCTCAAATTTAAAAACCAGGAGCTGTAAGACCCACATCCATACAGAAGCCTGATGATGGCAGATGAGATTCTGCTGAAACGTTGCTACAACTTTAACAGAACTACAATGACGTGGGATAATACCCGAAGGAAGCTGAACTGCACACATGAAAGTACCCGCGATAACTTAAAAAAACATATATATATATATATATATATATATATATATATATATATATATATATATATATATATATATATTTGTGAAACCTCTACTCGCCAGCCTTTTTGTATATTTCAATTTTAGTAATATTTTTATTTTTGCTTTTTATTTTTTCCTTTTTCTTCTTTGGTTTTTTGGGCCTTTTTATTATTGGATTTTTCCATTTTGGACCATAATTGACTACTCTATCAGATGGATTGAAGGTCAAAAAGAATTTGAAGTTTTTTGAAGCATTAAAATGAAAAAAAAAGTGAGAAAAAGAAGAAAGTGTTAAATGAAATAGACTGTGTGTATTTGGATTGCTTGGTGACTTTGGGACTTTTGGAAATTTTTATTTGAATGATTAAAATCATATGGGTCGTTTAAATTTTTTCTTTTTTTTACAATGGCATTACTTATGGATGAACTGAAAATGGAATTTATAAAATATAATCAAGAGAAACAAGAAGGGAAGGATTCTTTTGGCTCTATTTTTCATTTTTTAGAAATGGCAATTTCTACATATGAGAAACTACAAGAACAAGAAGATTGGGATGAAGAAGAAACCATCCTTAATGAACAAGCAACTTTATTTGGGGAAGAAAGGGGAAAGAGGAGAAAGAGAATGGAGAATTTAAGACTTAAAAAAACAACCAAAAAAGGGAAAAACAAGGTGAAAAGTGGACACAATATCAGAAAGCAACAGAAAAGAGGAATACACAAGAGGGTGGAGATTAAGAGACAAGGGGGTAAAAAGGGTAGAGGGGAGAAACAAGGGAGGAAAGAAGGGAAGAGAAGCTACAAAGGTTTGAAACTAGATGTAAAGAAACAGATTTTATTTAGAGATAATGGGTAAACATATAACTGAAAAAGAGATTCTGCAAAGGTACATAAGATTGTGTTGTTGTATCTGTATTTGAAATAATGTTAGAAAATTGGAATAATATATGATTATAAAATGGGACAAAATATTTAATGTAACTTAGCGAAATTTTTTTTTTAAATAAAATAAATGAAATTAAATATGAGAGAATTGAATTAAAGAAAGTAACTAAGCAAAATCTATAAGTTTTCCCATAGAAGTATGATATTTATTTAGAAAGGATTGTGTAAAATGTTTAAGACTTAAATGAATATTAATTTTAATGATATAATTTCAATTGCTATGGATTGTTGTTTTAATTATATTATATATCAAAAAAAAAAACTTTTTTCTTTCTGTTTTAAAATATTGAGTTTATTTTTAGAATGTATTACGCAGAATCCGAATGAAAATTATGTGTTATGTTAAGCTTTAAAATTAGGGGAAGGATAAGTATGACAAAGCATTATACTCCAATCAGTCATTACAGAAGAAATTTTGTGTTAATGAGAAAAAATAATAGACAGCTGAAACAGGACAGACAAAAGATATAAGTATAATGATTTAAATTGAGATGAAATAAATATAATAGAATTAAGAGAGTGAAAAGAGGGGAGAAGCTATATAGAAAATGTAAAATAGTAAATAAGAAATGGAATTGCTATATAAAAGTAAGCATGAACTTGAATTTATGTCTGTACAAAAAGATGTAACTCGGGATCAAACCGCCGTCCAAAAAGATATTTTATGTTTTCTATGTTTTGTGTTTTGTTGGTATATGTTTGTTTGTTAAAAAATTAATAAATTTTTTTTTTAAAAATAATAATAATAATCACTGTGGCAAAAACAAATGTAATATGAGAGGTCTTAAACCAAATCAAAGTTTTTTTATTTCAGAAATAATGTTTCTTATGGACAGAGTCTGTAAGGACAAAAACCATAATGACGCTGAACACTGTATCAATACCAAAGTTGTCCCCTGCAGTTATTAATATCTGACTAATTACTCCACAAGCAGAATACATATCTTTTCCATGTGTATGTTTCTCTGAACAGCAATATAAGAAATACTTGGGATACAGTGACCAAGTGAGGCATGAAATCCAGTGGATGTTAAGCTTTCAGTGTAGTCCAGACATGAGGCACCAACAATATATTATAAGGTTACAAGAACAGAATCTTGCAAATTTGAAAGTAATTCTCTCCTCCCTTACCAATACAGTCCAAAACATTAGGGAGGGTCCCTTCTGAGAACTTTGCTATGCTCCCATTGTTGGCCTCTTATCCAGTGGTGGTATTCAAATTTTTTTACTACCGGTTCTGTGGGCATGGCTTGGTGGGTGTGGCAGGGGAAAGGATACTGTAAAATCCCCATTCCCTCCCCACCCCACTAACCTGCTTTCCAGTTCTGTTCTTCTGTGCAGGGCAACAAACGAAGACCCAGCCGATCAGATGGGACTTGGGAGGCAGAGAATAGATGGGGGTGGGGCCAACCAGAGGTGGTATTTACCCATTCTCTGAACTACTCAAAATTTCCACTACCGGTTCTCCAGAACCTGTCAGAACTGGCTGAATACCACCTCTGCTCTCATCTTACATCCTATCTCTGAAGGATACAGATCATTAACAGTGCATGGAAGGCATGATGGGGAATGCTTAGGCATCATAAGCTGATTAATCAATCCTACAGCCTGCCCACAAATTGTAGTAATTTGCAAGTTATAGATCAAGAAAAAAAAATAGAAAAGAAAGAAAAAAGAGATAAGGAAGTGGCTTCCCATCTTTTTTTTTTACAGCTGTTATCGGTACACTTGTAAATTCACCTCTTTGAAGTTACATTGTGACTTTCTTCTTTCTATAAACTTTCCTATTTACTTATCAACACCTTAGATTGTAAACTTTACCCTTTTCTTTTTCTGTGTTTTGCAAAAAGGGTAAAGTAAGGGGTTTCCAGTCAACAGTAAACTTAGGGTTTGTCTTTTCTCTAATCAGACAGATCAGTTGGGCAATCTCAGCAAGTTCTATCATTTTCACCAGCCATTCCTCCATTGTAGGTATTGGCAAATTTTCAACTCTGCTTTTCATTTTCTTAGTTCTTGTTTGCTTTGTTTATTTTATTACAATGGAAATATTTACATATCTAATATATATGATTTGAGCCCTACTCAAATATCTGAAAAGCAGCTGTGTAAAAGAAAGCAAACTTCTTTTTCCACCCTGTCTCATCTCAGGAATGCCCCAGGCAATATTTATCTTTCCAAAATACCTGAGATAAGGAGTTAAACACTACAAAGGCTTCCACACACAGTTTTCATTATTCGATTATATTAGGCATCCTCAAGGATGCCTTATGTCCACTCAGTTATGCTGAGATTCATCTTATGACCAATCTTTTCATAGTCGTCTTTATAGTGTGATTATTATTAGGAATGTAAGTCACCTAACATTTGGGTTGGAAAATATATAAACCAGGATAGACATTTTAATACTGTCTCTATAAGGGAATGCTGAAAGTGTAATTGGGTGTGGTTCCTCAAATAGCCATAAGATGGAGCCAGAAACCTGTTGTTTAGTTCCTGTTCTGTTCTGTTCTGTTCTGGAGAGTGTTGCCCTCCCTATTGACTGTTATTCTTGGATTTGATGTAAATCTGTTACTGAACTGTTTTTGATACTGGACTTTGTTATTTTGGATTGTCCCTGGACTGAAAACTGACTGCTTTGGCTGTGAATGACTTGGACTGCTTGTTTGGACTTTGTTTAACCATTTTACTGGAAGTAAAAACCTACATTTTACTATACAATGTATCTGTGTGCTAGTTGTGTGTTATTCTTCACCACTCTCACTACATCTCCCTATATGCGCTCATTCTCCTAACGCGGAATTACCTCAACAGTTATCTTCATCCCATAATGATATAGCAAGGGAAGCTCCAGCACGATGCTGGGGTACAAGTAGGAATGAACAAAGGCTCTCCCCAACCCAAACTAGAGATCAATTCACTGACCAATCAGGATTACAGATGTAACCACATGACATGAACTACATCTCCCTTGAAGCATTAAATACATTTCCCATGAAGCATTCCCTTAAGAGGACAGCTCCCAATTCCCAACTAACTGTCTCACCACACTTGCTCAGAGGGAAAAAAGAGATACGATTGTCCTATGCCACCAAAAATTGGTATTGTCTAACTCAGGTGGTGCAGTGGTTAGAATGCAATATTACAGGCTAACTTTGCTCACTGCCAGGAGTTCAATCCTGACTGGCTCAAGATTGATTCAGCCTTCCATCTTTCCAAGATTGGTAAAATGAGAACCGAAATTGTTGAGGACGATATGCCAAATGTGTAAACCGTACAGACAATGATGTAAAACATTATGGGGCAGTATATCTCTAAGTGCTATTGCTATTGCTATTGTTTGAATTTTGGAAGTAATACTTTAATGGTAAAAACAGTTTAGCAATGGAACCATATGTCTAGTTAATCAGGAAGCAAAAAAGATCCTTCATCTGTCAGTCATTCCATCTGTTGTTTGGGCTGTTTGGGAGTTCTGTCTCAAGTGAAGGGAAAATTGATGCAATGGTAGAACAAAAATTACAGTGAAAATATGCAAAAAGGTGTACTTAGGCCTGAATATAGTACGTGATCTTATTTTTTTCAACATCAGAAAGTTTTTCAGTTGCAGTATTTTCCCAACAAACCTTTATTTTCAAGAATATCCCCAAGCAATAATATAGAATCAATAACAATATATTTTCCAAATTTCACCCTAGAAATATATACGGAATTGTATGACCTATAGACTATCTACATCTGAAGGGATTAGATTGAAGCCAATGGCTGGAATCAGGAAATAAATTAAATAATGTGCTGTAAATCTAGACTGGTGAGTCTGACAACCAATGAGGAAAAGAAAGAAGCAGACCAGTGGTGGGATTCAAACTTTTTTACTACCGGTTCTGTGGGCGTGGCTTGGTAGGCGAGGCAGGGGAAGGCTACTATAAAATCTCCAGTCAGAGGTGGGATTCGCCAGTTCTCGGAACTACTCAAAATTTCTGCTACCGGTTCTCTAGAACTGGTCAGAACCTGCTGAATACCATCTTTGAAGCAGACAATTAACAAAATAATGTTGTGCAATAGTTTGAATGACTACTATTGCAAAAACAGTTAAAAAAAATCAAGACATTGAAAAGGCTGGACAATATTTTATTTAAGGTTCCTTGGTGCTCTCTGAGCTTGCTTGTTTTCTTGCAGACATTTCATTACCCTAACTAGGTAAGATCATCAGTACTAGTCAATATTTTATTTGAAGGCTATACCTGACACAATGAGAATATAAGGACAAAAGGGAGGACATGTCCTCCTTTTGCATGACAATTAGTAACCCTAGTGAAGGAGAAGTCTAAAAAGTGCAAAAAGTAATTAAACACATTAGTCCAGTTGAGGGAGTGGTCCTTCCTTTGGAAGTAGCTTATGTACAGCTAAGGTTAGCCTACAACAAGGGGGAACGCTCCAGGCTGCAGCCCAATCAGAGGGAGCACTTGAAGCAACATATTAGGGAAGAATGTGCTTCATCAGCAGAACAGGGAAACATGTCCACAGGTCATTTTGAAAGTGTGTGTGTGGAGGGGGGCATAAGAAAGATTCACACCATCCATTTCTGCCTTTAGGAACAATTGTGTGTTTTTATGGTAGGGGTTTCCAAACTTGGCAACTTTAAGACTTGTAGACTTCAACTCCCAGAATTCCCCAACCAGCATAGTTGGCTGAGGAATTTTGGGAATTGAAGTCCACAAAGTCTTAAAGTTGCCAAGTTTGGAGACCCCTGCTTTCTAGCAATGGCTGCAAAGCTTTAGCTGTCCCTTAGGTTGAAGGGGTGGCTCTGATACAGATTGGCTCATTATGTTCCTACATTTCAAAACAACATTCTACTAAACCAAGGGTGTCAAAGTCGATTTCATTGAGGGCCGCATCAGGGTTGTGCTTGGCCAGGCCCCGGTGAGTGTGGCCAAGGTGGTCATGGCCAGCTTGACATCATTCATGTTGGGGGCACCTGTGCTGGCCCAAGCACTCTGCCAGTGAAAAGGGGTTCCCGAGCTCTGTTTTTGGCTGCAACAGCCTCCTGCAACCCTCTGTCAGCGAAAACAGAGCTCAGCCATTTTTGCTGACAGAGGTATCATGACAAAAATGTTATTCAGCAGGTTCTGACCAGTTCTGCAGAACCAGTAGCAGAACTTTTGAGTAGTTTGGAGAACCAGTAGCGGAAATTTTGAGTAGTTCAGAGGACTGGTTGTGGAAATTTTGAGTAGTTCGGAATACCACCTCTGCCTGGCCCGGCCCCCTCTATTCTCTGCCTCTTGAGTCCCAACTGATCGGCTGGGTCTTATTTTGTTGCCCTGCACAGGAGAATGGAACTGAAAAGCAGGTTAATGGGGAATGGGAATTTTACAGTAACCTTCCCCCAGGAATGGGGAGGGAATGGGGATTTTGCAGTATCCTTCTCCTGCCATTCCCACCAAGCCACGTCCACAGAACCAGTAGTAAAAAATATTGAATCCCACCACTGCTTCGCTGTCTCTGGGGCAGTCCCGTGGACCAGATCTAAGCACCCCAGGGGCCAGATCCAATCCCCGGGCCCTGAGTTTGACACCCTTTTACTAAATAGTCATCAGCATAGGAACGGGAGGACCAGAAAACCACAGGCAGCAGCAGATAACCATATTCTCTACTTTAATATCTAATCGTATCTTAAGTTTCTAAGGAAAAACAGGATTAGGAACTCTACTGTGTTTGTCCCTG
Source organism: Laticauda colubrina (assembly GCA_015471245.1). Taxonomy (NCBI): domain Eukaryota; kingdom Metazoa; phylum Chordata; class Lepidosauria; order Squamata; family Elapidae; genus Laticauda; species Laticauda colubrina. The sequence goes on along the minus strand of BLBF01000011.1, from coordinate 17,688,280 downwards.
ATGAAAGTTTTCCCTTTGCAAAATATGCTGTCAAAATTCCCATTCAGTGATGTGTGTTAAAAATTAAGGCAGGATGACTTCTGACTCCAGATTTGTGCTTTAAACATAGTAATCTGTTTGTAAAATGTACTAGGATATGTCCAATCCAACTGGAACAACTTATGACCTACTTTTAGAACACAGACCATGAAATAAATAATATAGTGGAAGAAACAAGACTATACTGCCATGAAAAATTTGATTGCTTTGTTAATGCCTGACTACATCAGAATGTGATGGCTGAGATCCAAGATTCCACAAGGAGGGCCTTCACAATTCACATGAAACCCTGTACAAAAAATAGAACTATTTTTTCCTTTCTCTCTGATGGACTGGAAATGTTTACCCTACAGCAGCATATCTGACTGTGAAAACTACAGAGATTAGTACAAATTAATTTGATCATGTTTTTGCATTTAAAAAAAACCTCTTTCCCAAATGATATATCTTACTTTCAGATACAGAATAGGCTCATTATGAATAACTTAACAGTTTTGATTACCCTGGTGATCTTTGCTGAGATGGGGAGGAGGAGCATGAAGACGTATGCTTATTGACTTCTTGGAAATTTTTAGAAATTTCTTTTAGTTTCAGAATTTAGAATAGAATACTTTATTGGCCAAGTGTGATTGGACATACAAGGAATTTGTCTTGGTGTAAATACTCTCAGTAAACATAAAGAAAAGGTACATTTGTTAAGAATCAAGAATCATAACGTACAACACTTAATGATACTCATAGGGTACAGTCAACAATCAAATCATACTAGGAAGCAGTCAATATAAATCATAAGGATGCAAGCAACAAAGTTACAATCCTACAATCACAAGTGGGAGAGGATGGGTGATAAGGAGTGACGAGAAGATTAACAGTAATACTAATGTACACTTTGTAAATAGTTGAACAGTGTTGAGGGAATTATTTGTTTAGGCAAGTGATGGCGTTTGGGGAAAAACTGTCCTTGTGTCTAGTTGTTCTGGTGTGCAGTGCTCTATAGTGTCATTTTGAGGGAAGGAGTTGAAACAGTTTATGTCCGAGATGTGATGGGTCTGTAAATATTTTCACAGCCCGCTTTTTGACTCGTGCAGTACACAAGTCCTCAGTTGAAGGCAGATAGGTTGTAATTGTTTTTCTGCAGTCCTAATTATCCTCTGAAGTCTGTGTCTGCCCTATTGGGTTGCAACCCAAACCAGATAGTTATAGAGGTTCAGATGATAGACTCAATAATTCCTCTGTAGAACTGGATCAGCAGCTCCTTGGGCAGTTTGAGCTTTCTGACGCAGAAAGAAAGATTCTTTGTTGTGCTTTTTGATGATGTTTTTGATGTTAGGTGTCCATTTAGGTTGTGTGATATAGTAGAACCTAGAAATTGGAAGGTCTCTACTGTTGATACTGTGTTGCCTAGTATTGTAAGAGGTGGTAGTATGGGAGGGTTTCTTCTAAAGTCTACCACCATTTCTACAGTTTTGAGTATCTTCAGTTCCAGATTGTTCTGGTTACACTACGAGGCAAGTTGTATAACTGCCTGTCTGTATGCAGATTCATTGTTGTCTCAAATGAGACCAATCATTGTTGTGTCAACAGCAAACTTCAGTATTTTAACAGATGGATTGTTTGAGCTGCAGTCATTGGAAAATAGGGAGAAGTGGAGATAGCACACAGCCTTGGGGGGCCCCTGTGCTGATTGTATCGGATGTGATTCTGCCTAGCTCCACCTGCTGCTTCCTGTCTGTTAGGAAGCTTATGATCCACTTACAAGTGTGTTCAGGTACCGCTAGTTGGTTTAATTTACTTGGAAGAGTGTCTGGAATGGTGGTATTGAATGCTGAACTGAAGTCTACAGAGAGGACCCTTACATAGGTATTTGGAGATTCAAGGTGTTGTAGGATGTAATGCAGAGCCATGTTAACAGCATCATCTGTCGATCTATTTGCTCGGTATGCAAACTGCATGGGACCTAACAGCGGATCAGTGATGGTTTTCAGGTGGGGCAGCACAAGCTTTTCATCTACTGGTGTTGGTTCACTATGCTTCGTGAAGTCCAGGGTCAATGCAGCCCTCTACCAGGAGATCCTTCTGCAGACGAACTTTATGGGGATGCTGACTTCATTTTTGAGCAGGACTTGGCACCTGCCCACACTGCCAAAAGCACCAAAACCTGGTTCAATGACCATGGAATTACTGTGCTTGATTGGCCAGCAAACTCCCCTGACCTGAACCCCATGGAGAATCTATAGAGCTTTGCCAAGAGAAAGATGAAAGACATGAGACTGAACAATGCAGAAGAGCAAAAGGCCACTATTGAAGCATCCTGGTCTTCCATAAAACCTCAGCAGTGCCACAGGCTGATAACTTCCATGCCAGGCCGCATTGAGGCAGTAATGGCTGCAAAAGGGGCCCAAGCCAAGTACTGAGTACACATGCATGCTTATACTTTTCAGAGGTCCAATATTGTTCTGTGTACAATCCTTGTTTTATTGATTGCATGTAATATTCTAATTTTCTGAGATTGTGGATTTTGGGTTTTCATAAGCTGCAAGCCATAATCATTTCAATTATGCCATATCACGGCTTGAACTATCTTGCTTTGCATGTTATGAATCTATCTCATGTATTAGTTTCACTTTTTAAGTTGCATTACTGAAATAAGTGAACTTTTGCACGATATTCTAATTTTTTGAGTTTCACCTGTAACAGCCTGCACCTTGAATTGTACTTGGAAGTCAACAGGCAACCAACACCGCTTGCATAGTGGCAGTGAAACAGGGGCATACAGAAAGGCATTTTTCACACCACCTCATTTTGAACCAGCTGTACTTCCAGGTAATCTTCAAGAGCAGTCTCATGTAGAACATTTTGCAATAATCCAATTGTGAGGGGGTCTCACTCTCATATAGCCATTACCTACCCAATTCAAAGTCTAACCTGCTAGACTAAGTTTTCGTCCAAATAATAATCAGTATTACAAGATAGGATATTTTGCCTCCTGTTAAGATCCATTATGGTCAATGTTATTGAAATTTCAGTATCTCAGGTGTTTTACAGTATGAGGTTCTGGATTACTATCAATGGTTAGGTTTCTGCTTTTTTCCCTCTTACTTTTATTACTGTATTTCCTACTATGTTAAAATTTCAATATCAGCTATGAGTGGGCACTGGATACTCATGAGACCTCTTTAGTAAATATCTCTCAAAACCATATACTCACCATACTGACCTTCTGATAGGGCTGAAGCAGTGGTGGGATTCAATTTTTTTATTTCCGGTTTTGTGGGTGTGGCTTGGTGGGTGTGGCAGGAGAAGGACATAGTAAAATCTCCAGTCAGAGGTGGTATTTGCTGGTTCTCCGAACTACTCAAATTTTCTGCTACCGGTTCTCCAGAACCTGCTGAATACCACCTCTGAACTGAAATCTAAAGCATCTAGATGATATCATGTTGCACATCCCTAATTTAGTAGTGTATAATCCACATTTGTGAATATGATTATTTTACTTCTATTCTTTGACTTCTATTTTGCTTCTATTCAGTTTAAATTCAGTTTCGTGTATTTCACACCTATTACACCTTTTAGCACTAGGATGCTCATTAAGTATTATTAAGAGGATGTATTCTCAGTGTGCAATTTCTGAAGAAACTTGGTTTATACAACATTCCAGCTGTGTCAGACATGGGGAAAGTTTTCCTCGCTATTCAGCCTTACATTAGGCCTTTAATTCTGAATTTTCATTCTAAATATGCAGTAGGTTGGAATTCAGAATCCTTCCATGCTCCTGAAATTTTGCACGAATGGATCCAAGCGTGTCACCCATGATTAAAAGTTATGTCCACTGGTGTTTCCCTTGTTTCCACCACTATTTTTAAAAAACATGCTTTCAATTAAAAACAACAACAATGGGTAATCAGCATGTTGCAAAGCAAAGCGCTAGTTCTCATGTGCATGTGTGCACGTATGTGTGTGCGTAACTGTACCATATTGCATTAATTAGAAGTATGCCCTCTTGAGAAAAAATACAAAGGAAATGATAGAGAGCATCCTGAGAAACAAGAATGGATGATCATGAGCCCCTTTGGGAAATAGCCTTTATGGCAAGTAGACATTGTAGGAGGAGTGGTATATGTTGATGGCAGCAAAAACAGGTCTTGAAAAAGGGCCTATCAGACTTCTCCTAATTTTATTGTAAGTAGGTGTTTCGTAACTAGGCCTGCCCATTGCCATGGCTGCCTTGTAACAATTCCAGTAAAATCCTCCTAAGTTTCCTAAGGCACATATTAGTCCCAAAAAAATGGGGAATCACCATTAATCCAAGTACTCATGTTAAAACCATGTTACTAAAGCCAATTAAGCCTGCTCAAGTCAGTGATTGCTTGCAAGACCATTTGGAATTATGAGGTGTGTTTTAAATCTTTTTCATATTACTTTAAATCATGTCATTGTCCTGCTAGCTGAGAATTGGCTGTATTTATACATTGTAAGTAAAGTCGGGATATGCTTTTATTGATATATCCTAACAGCCTGATTCACACATACTGTAAGTCCATATCATTAACCATAATTTACAAAACACAATGGAATGTATCTATATAGCACCATGACCAAGGCAAAATAGTATAAAATAAACTGTAAAAATTACAAGCCTTTCAGCAATAACAATTTCTTCTGCTAGTATAAAGATTAACTAACTGAAGTTGATATTTACATAAAACTATAAAAGATGGTGATACAAGAGCTAATAAAAATAAAAAATAAGGAACTAAAAGGCTGAAGCCAGTCCATGAATAAAAACAATTTAGACTATAAATTGTGGCAAAAGATTAAGAATTAGCATTAATATCAAAAAACTATAAAATATTATGGCTTTAAACACTTAATATATTCTGTAAACCTGTCTAACAAGAATGCTACCATTAATAACATTAGTCACTAGCTATTTATGTACAGTGTGTCAACACAGCATTACTTTAGAACCTATCAAACTGTAGAAGGAAGCATTACAGCATAATGTATAAGTTCAAAGAGGCATACCCACAGATAGAAATTGAACGAGAATAATACAATTCTACAGAGCTGATCTTTTTCTGATTTACTTGTTTCTATTTTCAATAGATTGTTGGCAATTTCAAAAGATTAAAAAAGATTTATTAGAATAGAACAGAACAGAACAGAACAGAACAGAACAGAACAGAACAGAATAGAATAGAATAGAATAGAATAGAATAGATTTATTGGCTAAGTGTGATTGGACACACAATTTGTCTTGGTGCAAATGCTCTCAGTGTACATAAAAGAAAAGATACATTTGTCAAGAGTCAAGAATCATAATGTACAACACTTAATAACAATTTCAATTTAATTCACTTTATTTTAGCAGAGCAACATGGTTACCTGGACAGTATAAGAGTGCATTTTAAGTGTTTTGAATGCAGTAAACTTATTCACTGAAAAAGGACCTGCTCAGTGGATTCCAATTTTTTCAACCCAAAATAATGTATATGTTCCAAAAATGGGGACTTCTTACATCTTCTCTCCAATACTGAAGAAGGGAGAGCATGAAAACACATTAATGTGACCCTAACCTTAACCCTTGTGTCCTTCGGAAGCTCTGTCTGATGTACAGTATCCCACAGTGCTATTGCATATCTTTGATTATCAGGAAATAAAAGATTGGTCAGTCTATAGTAGCTTGAACCGAGTCCTTATCTTTCATGGTTTTAATCATGGATGATAGGCTGTCTTTCATGGCTGCATGGTTCCTTTTGTTACAGCGTTTTTTCTTATAGCCGAATCAGTTAGAAACCACATTATGGGTAATTAATGTGAGAAAATAACCAATGTCTATAACTTTATCTCCAATATAATGCCCAGATACTTTACTATGGTGTGGATACTTCCTTTGGCACCTTCCAGATTCTCTGCTCTACAGGACTCTTGAGATACATGTAGTGCCACCTTCTTGCTTGATTCTTATTTACTAAATGTGGAAAATTCCAAAGAAAAAAAATACACCACTGAGGAGAAATATTTGATTGGTCATGTGCCATTAAGTCAATGTGAACTCTTAACAACCCAATGGATTTTCTCCATGGCAATCTGTTCCTAACTTGGTATTTCAAGTCTTTCATCTATACATCACCACTATGAAATCCATCCACTTTGCTGCTGGTCATCCTCTTTTCTTTCATCTTTCCCAGCCATAAGAGTCTTCTCCAAAGAGCTGGGTCTTCCCACAATGTGCCTGAAATAGGATAATTTGAGTCTCGTTATTTGAGGAGAAATAACCAATGTTTATTCAATGATTGTTGGATCCCAATCTTACAAGAAAGATGATAGCCAAAGAATGAGAGGCAATGTTTCAAGATATTGAGGATTATAGGACAGGGAATTTTAGACATAAGATTTGTCAGCATCTTTTGGGAAAGCTATGCAGTTCTTGTCTGTGTACTTAGGGTACACAGTTTTCTTAAGTAAAACGGTCCTTTCAGGAGCAACAGCAATGTTGGGAGGTCCTAGTAAAGAGTTGGAACATTGAGGTAGGACCAGTGGTGGTATGCTACTGGTTCGGGCTGGTTCAGGCGAACCGGTAGTAAAAATCACCAATAGTTTGGCCGAACTGGTAGTAAAAAAAGACAATCAGCTGAGAGGATAAAAGACCAAAAAGCCTATGGGAGGGTGGGAGGGTCATTCCTAGCCTTTCATTTCTTTATCCTCTCAGCTGATTGGCTTATTAGGGGCACACGTGTTAGGGGCACAAACACATGTGCATATGCGATCACCTACCAAACCAGTAGTAACTAAGGTAGGATCCCATTACTGGGTAGGACTTATAGGAATAGGCAAAGAGAAGAGCGGATCACACCCAAAAAACAGGGAAGAAGGATGTGCAGTCTCCTTTTTGTTTGTTACATCTATTTTTCTTTCCCACACACCAACTTTCCTAGAAAACAAAAAAAAAGCAATTAGGCAAATTGGTATTAACTGGAAGACATATTTATATGGTGATTCATATAAACACTGATCCACATGTATGATTCTTCTGAATCAAAGAAGTAAAGAACATAATTCAGGATATAGGCATAAACAGGACTGAAGCTGGCAAAGTTGGAACAAATTATTGAAATAACTTTCAGTCTCATTCAGAGAAGTTGTTGCAAAGAGAAGATGAAGGGATGCCCTGTGTTTACTACTGTGAGGAAGAAAAATCATGTTAATAAAAATGTATCAAAAGTCACTTGGAACTTGAGTTATTCTTGGGAATGTATTCGCTCAAGGCATAGCCAGCGCAACTAGTCTCTAGCAGTAATTATTATGGCTGAGAATATTTGTAATTTGGAAGAGGTATTTTTGAATGCATGGGGAAACAAACATGGTATATCTTATGCTTGTCTTTTTTTGGGGGGGTGGGGGAGTTCATGCGAAAGCCTGAGGAAAACTTATTACATTAAAGAGGTGCCATGTTAGCAATAGCACTTTGACTTATATACCGCTTCACAGTGCTTTAAAACTCTCTCTAAGAGGTTTACAGAGTCAGCATTTTGTGCCCCAACAATCTGGATCCTCATTTTACCTACCTGGGAAGGATGGAAGGATGAGTCAACCTTGAGCCTGGTGAGATTTGAACTGCCAAATTGCAGGCAGCCGGCAGGCAGCAGAAATAGCTTGCAGTATTGCACTCTATCCACTGCACCACCATGACTTATTAAAGCAGATATGTCTTTAACACAACCTTTTAAAATAGTCACATCTTATGCCATAAACTTGAAAAAAATGTGTGGTCAAAACATTTTTTGATATGTTAATATTTTTAAAATGTTTAGCATTTTAAAAAATGTTAAAACATTTTTTAACATTTTTAACATTTTTAAACATAAAAAACTTCTCGGATGTATGAATTCCAAGCATCCATTTGGAATAATTTTTGAAGCATGTACGTACAGCTCAAGTAATTATATGTATACGTGAAACACATTCCCTTTAAATGCAAGATCAAGTATCTTTTCCTTACCACTTGTAAAGAAGCATAGCATTTATTTTCACCTATGTTACTCTATGGTATGATACTATGTCATGCTTCAGTCTGCTTATGAAAGATGCATTTTCATAAAGCCTTGCCCACTTTTTGTTAATGTATAGCCCTTTTTTTGTACAGGCCATAAAGTTGAGTCAGAAAGACATGCCGAAACACTGAACTTTGGAATTGCCATACCTGATGAAACATGTTGTAAACAGAGTCCAGTAACCTATTTCAAGATTACCTGGGAAGACTGAAAGTTGGTGCGTTGACACACCTTGATTGTCTTTTTTAAAAAAATTATTTGATTTGATTTGTCAATCGCTTACAAGATAATAGGTACAAGTATAAACATGAGTAACAATACAAAAAATAGGTATGAATGAATGGGAACAATAGGACAGGGACGGTAGGCAAGACTGTGCACTTATGCACACCCCTTACAGACCTCTTAGGAATGGGGTGAGGTCAATAGTGGTTAGTTTGAGGTTAAACGACTGGGGGTTTGAGGATGTAACAACAGAGTCAGGTAGTGCATTCCAGGCATTGACCACTCTGTTGCGGAAGTCGTACTTTCTGCAATCAAGCTTGAAGCGGTTTACATTGAGTTTGTATCTATTGCGTGCTCTTGTATTGTTGAAGTTGAAGCTGAAGTAGTCCTTGACTGGTAGAACATTGTAGCAGATAATTTTGTTCACTATGCTTAAAGTCCAACTGTAGGCAGTGTTAAAAATTTCACCTACACAGGAGAGTATTATAAACTAGATCCACAGCAAGTAAAATGATCTTAAGCCCCTGTCACACTGCACCAACGGATGGAAAGAGGATGTAAAATGGACAAAAAAGCTTGCCATCCGTTGGTTAACACAATGTGTCCGTTCTGTACTCACTGCCTCCGTTTTGCTTCCTCTCTATCCGTCCAGCATCCGTTTATTGATGTTTCATCCGCTCAGAAAGTTTTGAGCTGCTCAAAACCTTTGAGCGGAAAATGTATCCAATTCGTCCGTTCTGCATCCGCTAGGCATCCGCTATATCCGCTAGGCATCCGCTACGCATCTGCGCAACTCGATCCGCTCCAGCGGTAAACGGACGCAGGGAGGAAGCGGAATGGATGCGGAACGGATGCAGAATGGATGCAGAACGGATGAAAGTGGATGCAGCTCGCAAAGAAAGCATTTAAAACGGAAAAAACGTCCGCAGAGGGGACCTATCTCGGATATTAAGGATGTCTAGAGGATGCCTAGAGGATGCAAAAGGACACATAGGGGAAAACCTATACTGCCTACAAAAAGGGGGAGCAACTCACCTGGATCTCACTTTCAGACCAGCAAACCAGCTGTGCAGACCTCTGCAGCCTTCATCTGACTCTTGCTCTTCCACAGCATCCAGTCATGTCCACCGTGGATCGTAACACAGTCCTTTTGGCAGCCACCATCCTTCTGTAACAGTGCGAAGCCATCTACAGGCTCTGTGAACTCTACTACGGGAAGAAAAGGAGGCGGCCAAGAAGCGTCTGGGTCCGAAGATGGATCGGGAGAAGAGCAGAGTACGGACTGTACAACAAGCTGATGGTGGAGCTCAGGAATGAAAACACTCGAGAATTCCAGAACTTCATGAGGATGCCTCCAGCCATGTTTGACGAAGTTGTGCAGCGGCTGACACCCAGGTTGACCAAGCAGAGCACCAACTTCTGGCCCAGCCTGGAACCTGGGCTCAAGGTGGCACTCACTCTGCACCACCTGGCCTCAGGGACCACCTCAGGAGCATGCAGTACGGCTGGAGGGTGCCACACAACACCATCAGCATTGTGGTCAGAGAAGTGGTGCAGGCCATCATCGAAGAATACATGGAGGAGCTCCTCCAGTGCCCCTCCACTGAAGAAGGATGGAAGAAAGTTGCAGAGCACTGGTATCAGAAGTGGAACTTCCCACACACCGTTGGAGCCATCGATGGCAAGCACGTGGCCTGCAAAGCTCCAGCCAAGTCGGGGTCCACTTATTTCAATTACAAGGGCTTCTTCAGCATCATCCTCTTCGCCATGGTTGATGCTGACTACAAGTTCATGTACATCGATGCTTCAGGCAATGGCTCATCTTCAGATGCCCAGGGATACGACGCCAGTCACCTCAAGGAGGAGCTGGAATGCAACCTCATCGTGGGCTTTCCAGATCCAGAACCCCTGCCTAATGACACACAAGATGTGCCCTACTTCGTCGTGGGGGATGACGCCTTCTCCCTCACAACCTACCTCATGAAGCCCTACACTTCCAAATACCTCGCCTGTGAAGAGAGGATCTTCAACTACAGGCTGTCCAGGGCAAGGTGGGTGGTGGAGAACGCCTTTGGCATCCTGGCCAACAGGTTCCAGGTACTTCTCACCACCATGCAGCATCGCCCAGAGACCGTGAGGAGGATCATGGAAGCTTGCTGCATCCTGCACAATCTCATGCGCACCTGCTACCCAGTCTTGCAGAACAGGCTCGTGGACCTCCAACAAGGCAATGGGGACATGGAGCCTGGGGAATGGAGGCAAGGGCGAAACCTGATAGACACTGAGGATGTGCAAGGCCCCAACAGAGCCTCACGTGAAGGGAAGAAGCAGCGCAACCTCCTGAGACACTGGTGCAACTCCCCAGCTGGAGCCGTGGAGTGGCAAGACAGGATGATAGATTATTAATGGATTCTTCCTTCAGCCTGTCTCATCACACTGATGAGATTGGGCCATGTATGTTAGGTGGGCCTACAATGAACAGGGCATTTAATAAAGAGTTGTGTTTATGTTGACATGTGTGGATGATTGATTACATTATTATTGATAATAAAGAGCCATAGGCGTGGCACCTGGGAGGATGGACCATCCAGTCCCACTATGCTTGCACTGGAGGTTTATCTATCCCACAGCTATCTTAACCCATCCCAAAGGTATCCCTGCCCATCCCACTGCTATCCTTACCATCCCACAGCTATTACACATCCCACAGGTATCCCTGCCCATCCCACTGCTATCTTAAGCCATCCCTCAAGCATGCAAAGGCTTAAACCATTTCTAAAAGTTTCCACCAAGACTTTATTAAAAAAAAGAAATGAAGCAAGTGTGTGAATCAGAGATAGACTTTATTGAACAACAAGCTGTAAAAGAAAAATGACCCAAGTCAAGTGTCCAAATATAGTCCACAGGTAGCCAGCCAGCCAGTCTCTGGCACTCCTCTTGGTCACTAGGAGGTGTGCCCAGTCTCAGGGGTGAAGGGTCCAGGTGCTGTGGAGGTGGCTGGTGCTGGAGTGCTGGTCTGAAGCACCACTGGGGTGCCGGGCCCCGAAAGGACAACAGGTGACCGTATGTTGACGAAGCTCTTGGACAGCTGGCTCAGCCCCGTGATGTTGAGAGCTCCTTCCTCCATGCCATGTGGTGTCAGCCCCAGTACCGAGGACAGATGTACTGAGGCCAGGCTTGGCTGTGGGGTGGAGGAAGGAGCAGTGTAGTGGGGCTGTCTGGTCTGCAGCTGGGTGAGGACTGGCGTGGGTGGCATTGGTGGCGTGGGTGGCATCGCTGTTGTCGGTGGCATCATTGGCATGGGTGGCATCGGTGGCATCAGTGGAACTGGTGGCAACGGTGTCACCCGATGACTCTGTGCCTGGACTGGGAAGGGCTACTGCCTGTGCTGCTGGACCTCCTGGTAGCCGTAGCCCTGGTAGGTGAAGGGCTGTGGGAAGCCTTGGAATGGGAGGGACATCACCTGGGGTGGAGGAGCAGACCTGGACTGGGTGGGAGAAGTTTCCTCTGGGTCTGGAGGGTTGTGAAGCAGCTCGGTGATCCGGTCCTTCACCACCTGGTACTGGGGTTCCGCCATGTCCCTGAGGGTCTGATTGACATAGGTGAGGAAGGGCTTGCGGTTGGAGGATGAGGAGTCGGTGTGGACCAGCTGAGAGAGGAGATCTATGCTGGTCCGGATGGTGAACCTGATCTCCAGCAGGACAGTGTGGCTCTGCCCCTCCTGCTGTCTGGCTCTCTGCCTTTCTGTGGAGGTGGAGCTGGGGGGAGTGGATGCGGTTACGGCTGTGGTGGACGCACCGTCTCCTTTCTCCCACCGCACCAGGGAGTCCTCCACACGCTCCACCACGGTTACAACACCTGTCTGCGGGTTCTCCGTCGTGGCACGCTCCACAGAAACCTGCCTGGAGACAGGGACTGACTCTCGGCCGGAAGATGACTGGCTCTCAGCAGGCTGCCGGAGAGAGAGGGTCATGAGAGGGGCTCCTGGTGCTCCTCGGTGGCGGATCTCACCCTCCAGGAAGCTGCACCTGGACATGACGTAGGTCTCTCTGTCCGTCAGCTTAACCGCAGCCTGGCCAGATTTCTTCAGGTGCAGCTTCCCGTACCAGGTGTTGCATGTGCTTCCAACAGCTGAGGAGCACCTCCGAAGTGTAGCCCATACTCTCTGCCTTCTCTCTCCAAGCAGCATGCTTCCGCTTGGTGTCCCTGTACAGCTGATGTCCCTTCCGCCACAGATAGTCATTCTCTCTCAGCCACTCCAGCACCTCATCCTCATGTTCCTCCTCAATGGAGTATTGCCTCCTCTCCTGTTGTCGCATACGCCTCTTCCTCCCTTTGGCAGGACCAGATGGGCCCTCATCAGAGGGGCTTCCAGGTAGTAGGGGCTGCTCCTCCACACCACCAGCAGCAGCAGCACCAGCAGGATCATCATCATCATCATCATCATCATCATCATCATCCTCATCATCAACACCAGCAGGATCATAATCATCATCAGCAGCAGCAGCAGCAGCAGCACCACCAGCAGGATCAGCAGCACCAGCAGGATCAGCAGCAGCACCAGCAGCACCAGCAGGACCAGGATCAGCAGCAGCAAAGTAAGCACCAGCAGCGCCAGCAACACCAGGAGCACGAGCAACACCAGGAGCACGAGCAGGACCAGGAGCACGAGCAGGACCAGGAGCATGAGCAGGACGAGCAGGACGAGCAAGACCAGGAGCACGAGCAGTATGAGCAGGACGAGCAAGTCCAGGAGCACGAGCAGGACCAGCAGGACCAGCAGGACCAGGAGCAGCTTCAGCAGAGTAAGCACCAGCAGAAGCACCACCGCCAGGAGCAGCTTCAGCAGAGTAAGCACCAGCAGAAGCACCACCGCCAGAAGCAGCTTCAGCAGAGTAAGCACCAGCAGAAGCACCACCGCCAGGAGCAGCTTCAGCAGAAGCTCCAGCACCAGAAGAGCGAGCCCGAGCAGCAGAAGCCCCAGCAGAAGCAGAGTCAGGGACAGGGGGGTGGGAGGGTGGCCCTGTCCCTCTTGCCAGGGATGGCGGCAGGTTGCTGAGGCTTTCGCTTCTTCCCCATGGTTGTGGGGTTGCTGGCTGGCAGGGAGGCTGGCAGGGAGGCTGGCAGGCACCAAGGCTGGCAGGAAGGCTGGCAGGCAGCCAGGCACCAAGGCTGGCAAGCAGGCAGGCACCAAGGCTGGCAGGCAGACTGGCTGGCAGGGAGGCTGGAAGGCAGGCTGGCAGCAAGGCTGGCAGGCAGGCAGAGAGCAAGGCTGGCAGGGAGGCTGGCCAGGAGGCTGGGAGGCAGGCTTGGAGGCAAGCTGGCAGGAAGGCTGGCAGCAAGGCTTGCAGGCAGGCATGCAGGCAGGGCAGGCAAGAACTCGATGTATCCGGCAGCAGGTCTTTCCTCTGAATGCTGGCCACGTGCGAGCTGCTTCCCTTTATATTCGTGGGGCTTACGCAATGCATCCCCCCGCATGCGCAATTAACGCTCAGCATCCATTCGGCTTCCACTGTGCATCCGCTAGGCTTCCGCTCTGCATCCGCTTCATCCACTGTGCATCCGCTGTATCCGTTCCATGTCCGCTTTGCTGAGGTCCCCCGGAAACCTAGCGGATATGCCATCCGCTCCCATCCGCTTCCATCCACTGGGCTTCCGTTCCGCATCTGCTTTCCATCCACTCTGCATCCTCCCCGCGTCCGTTCCTTTCCGTGTTATCCGCTCCGGTTATGCAAATTTTTGCCCCTTTTGAGAGCGGATAACAACGGATGGAACATTTTGCTCGTCTGTTGTGTCCTTTTTACTAACGTTTTGCATCCGTTGGGCAGTGTGACAGGGCCTTTAGCTATTTGCTTATAATCCTATCATCTGTAGATCCTTTTGATTGATTATGAAACTTCTCCACAGATAACCATAGGCTAGAAGCCTATGTTTGCCATCATATTCTATGTAATATTTTGAAATATTTCTCTTCTTTTTAAATCTCTTCTCCTCCTGCAAGTAACCAATAGCAGGAAAGTAACAGAAAAACACAGAAATAATGAATTTCTAAAAGGAGAGAACTAAGAATTGTTTGAACTAGATTCACATGCTACAATAAGCTATACAGGAAGTCCTTGACTTTCAAAAGTTCATTTAGTGACCATTCAAAGTTACAACGGTACTGAAAAATGTGACTTAATGGCTGCTTTTCACAATTATAACCTGTCCAGCATCCCCCTGATTATGTGATCAAAATTCAGATGCTTGGCAACGGGTTCGTATTTATAACTCATGTGACCCCCTTTGGCAATCTTCCAACAAGGAAAGTCAATGGGGAAGCCAGATTCACTTAACAACTGGGTTACTAACTTACCAACTGCAGTGATTCATTTAACAACTGTGGCAAGGAATGTCGTAAAATGGGGCAAAACTCATTGAACAAATGTTTCGCTTAACAACAGAAATTTTGGATTTGATTGTAGTCATAAGTCAAGGATGACCTGTAGTTGTTTAGCCATGGCTTATTCAGCACAACTGTTTGGGTTCATAAAAGGTATTTAGTCACAAGCCCTAGTTTACAAACTCTAATGGCTATGCTCACAAGACAAACTATATTAGGATATGAAGATAAGTGAACTGATTGAGTTAATACAGGGGTAGGGAAACTTGGCTCTTCTATCACTTATGGACTTCAGCTCCCAGAATTCCTGAGTGAGCCTTAAAAGCTTCCCTATCCCTGGCCTACTGGTTTTTCAGTTGTGGGGGAAATCAATTTTTGACTTGAATTGGACTGTTTAATACACAAATGTAAGACATATAAATGGAGGATGTATAAAGAATATGTCCTACATTTGTATATTAAACAGTCCCATTTGAGTCAAAAATAGATTTCCCCCACAACTGAAAAACCAGTAGGCCAGGGATAGGGAAGCTTTTAAGGCTCACTCAGGAATTCTGGGAGTTGAAGTCCATAAGTGATAAAAGAGCCAAGTTTCCCGACCCCTGAGTTAATACATGTTCTGAATGACAAAGATCTGAAACATAATCTTCAGCATCTCCAAATAGGGCTGGAAAACACTTGTGCCTAAAACCCATTAAGGAATTGCTACCAGCCAATCTGGAGTGTGTTTTCTGTGGAACAGCCTGTTTGGATTTTGCATTGGAGAGTTGGCCAGTAGACTCTCAAATCAGGTCAATGGGTCCATTCCAGAGGTGATATTCAACAGGTTCTGACCAGTTCTGGAGAACCGGTAGTGGAAATTTTGAGTAGTTCAGAGAATGGGCAAATACCACTTCTGACTGGCCCCGCCCCCATCTATTCTCTGTCTCCCGAGTCCCAGCTGATCGGCTGGGTCTTCGTTTGTTGCCCTGCACCGGAGAACGGAGCTGGAAAGCAGGTTAGTGGGGTGGGGAGGGAATGGGGATTTTACAGTATCCTTCCCCTGCCACACCCACCAAGCCACACCCACCAAGCCATGCCCGCAGAACCAGTAGTAAAAAATTTGAATCCTACCATTCTAACTACTTCAAACTGCAGATAGGTAAACAACTAAGGATTGTATTAACATATCAGCAGAACCAACAGTGTAACCTGCTTCACCTGAAGTTCCTACCAGAGGCCAAAATTGTCAAATACATGGAGGGACTCCAGCTTACAGGTAGCCCTCGACTTACATTTAGTGACCACTTGAAGCTACAACAGCACTGAAAATAGTGACCATTTTTCACAGTTATGACCTTGCAGCATCCCCAAGGTCATATGATTAAAATTCAGGTGCTTGGCCACTCACTTATATTTATTACAGTTGAAGTGTCCTGGGGCCACGTGATCCCGTTTGCAACCTTCTGACAAACAAGGGGGGGAGAGCCAGATTCACTTCTATATCTGCACCTCTATAACTGTCTGGTTTGGTTCTGTAACCCAACAGGACAGACACAGACTTCAGAGGATAATTAGGACTGCAGAAAAAGCAATGACTACCAATCGAGGACCTGTATACTGCACGGCTCAAAAAGAGGGCTGTAAAAATATTTACAGTCCCCTCACATCCTGGGCATAAATTCTTTCAACTCCTTCCCTCAAAACAACGCTATAGAGCACTGCACACCGGAACAACTAGACACAGGGATAGTTTCTCCCCGAATGCCATCTCTCTGCTAAACAAATAATTCCCTCAACACTGACCAACTATTTACAAAGTCTGCACTACTATTACTATTAACCTTCTCATCACTCCTTATTACCCATCCCCTCCCACTTGTGACTGTGTGACTGTAATTTTATCACTTGTATCCTCACGATTTTTATTGACTGTTTCCTAGTATGATTTGATTGCTTATTGTACCCTATGACTATCCTTAAGTATTGTATATGATGATTCTTGACTCTTGATGAATGTACCTTTTCTTTTATGAACACTGAGAATATTTGCACCAAGGCAAATTCCTTGTGTGTCCAATCATACTTGGCCAATAAAGAATTCTATTCTATTCTATCTGCTTAACAACCGGGTTACTAACTTATCAACTGCAGCGATTCATTTAATAATTGAGGCAGGAAAGGTTGTAAAATGGGGCAAAATTCACTTAACAAATTGCTCACTTGACAACATAAATTTTGGGCTCAATTGTAGTCGCAAGTTGAGGACTACCTGTATTTCTGAAAGGCACAGATGCATAAATCAACACACAGATATTGTATTAAGCCATAGCATAGTTCCTATGTGGGTAACTTAATGCAAGCCAACAAACCATGGTTAAATAATTCATGTCTTAATATAGCACGAAAAAGTCTGAATCGATAACATTAAGGTACCTGTAACAATAGCTTAACTTTACAGTTAATAAAAACAGTAGCTGTCTTTTCAGGTTACACTTCTTCACCATTCCTTTAATAAAGTACAAAAAATGCTGGGCCATATGGTGGGCCATCTGTTTGACTAGGATAGTAGTTAACTGGGCTTAGAGCTTATGTTTAGCTATTATGCTTAGCTTACCTTGTGTCTCTGGCTCTACGCAAAACAATGGAAAAATGAAGTCTACATTAGACTTCCCACACATACATTCCTTTTTTCCCCTTTGGCACTGTACATATGTTTGCTACAATTCCCTTAGTAGTGCACAATGTTACATATCAGTTAACACATCTAGAACCCCATTTGACTCAGAAATATAAATTGCATTATAAGGATAACACACAATATCAATTTATCCAAGGTTTTGTTGAAATGCAGAATTTCACTTCCGTACCCCTTTCAGCAGGTCTTCCAATCTTAGTTATATACAACCCAACCCATCCCAATCTTTCTAATCTCTCCTCATTTGAAATTGCTTTCTTCTGGCTACAGCTGATCTGGTCAGCCACAGCAGCTGTAGGAACAGCAAATGCCAGACTATAATTCATGTTTTAGGAATGTTTCCTGTGGGAGTTGGAGCAATAACTATCTGGTGCAGTGTTTTTTAGAGTAACTCAAATAACCAGTAATAGAAAAAAGGTGTGGTCAACAGGTTTTCTTTCTTTCCATGTCTTTGCAACACTGCTTGTGGGTTCAGTCAGGAGTTTTATAAACTGCATAGGCTAAAAGATTAACTCAACATGAGATGTAGAAGGTAGGGACTGAGTGAAGTAATGGAATATAATAAAAGGGTAATCACGTCCACCCAGTAATACATACTGTATATATTTTACCTATGCAAAAAGTCACTAATCACACATATCAAAATCCATCTGTCATTTAAAAAATACAGTTTAATACATCTGCAGTTTTAACTATTTTATTATACTCAGCAAAAGACCCACTATATCTTTTGACTAATGAGGAATGAATATTTAACGTATAATAAGAAAAATGAAAAATGTAATACAACCCTTATTATTTTGGAAAAAATGGCTTAGCACAAAGAAAAGGCTATGGATCTTAATAACATATACTCTGGTTAATAGTGATTTGTGAAGTCCTGGGCCTTATTGGAGATGGTGAGGTTTCTTCAACAATGAAATTAACATCCTTTTCCTCTAAGCTAAAAATTTCTTTTCTGAAAATGCTTACAATAGAACCTGAGACTTGCTGCCCATGTTGTCTGGACATTAGACTGTTACTCACAAGAGGAAGTTATAGTGAATTGATTCCTGAGTGGAATCAGAAATTACTCATTCCATTCTTCTTAGACTAAATAAAAATCCCCATCTTGTTTCCTGATTGAGGTGATCTTTCAATCCACGTTTAATGCCAGGTTCTGACTCCTTCTATTATATATAAAATACATATATCTCAATAATCTTGTTATTCATCTCTTTCTCTGCTCCACAATGCCATTTGGAATCTGTCTGAATAACAGTCGGTTTCCATCAGAGGTGGTATTCAGCAGGTTCTGACCAGTTCCGGAGAACCAGTAACGGAAATTTTGAGTCATTCAGAGAACTGGCAAATCCCACCTCTGACTGGAGGTTTTACAGTATCCTTCCCCTGACATGCCCACCAAATCACACCCACAGAACCGGGAGTAAAAAAAATTTGAATTCCACCATTGGTTTCCATGTGGTAAAGCCATCATAGTTGAAGGATAGATTGCAGATCAGTTGTGAGAGGTCAGCAACGTATTTGGGAAAGAAAGCTGCAAAGATGTACTGTGTTCTACGTAGAGTTGTAATTGCAGGAATGTTCCAATCTTGGATGGCAAACCTCAGATAAAGAATGTTTCAGTTTTCAACCTTTAAGCCATACTGTTATCTATTGACCCTCATTCACATTTCCTTTGGGTTACTGCTTCAAAACATGAACATACTTCAAATGTTATTTCTCATTGCCTATCCTCTTTTTCTGTAATGGGTCAGTCTTCTCAGTTTAAAACTGACAGTGGTCCCACTTATATTATATTATATTATATTATACTATATATTATAGTAAGGAATTTCAAACCTTTTGTCAGAAATGGAATATTACTTTAGTGCACAGAATTCCTTACAACTCTCAGGGTCAAGCTATAGTTGAGTGAGCTCATCGTACTTTTAAGGCATTGCTTCAGAAACAATTACAAACTGAGTCTGGCCCTTACCATCTGCGAAAGATTCAAAATTTCATTGCTGTAGCATTATATACTTGGAATTATTTAACCTTTTTAGATTCTCTTGTAGATTCACCTGTTAATTTGCATTTTCGAACTACTGAATCTTTGGCAAGAGCTTTGGTAAAGTATCGCCAAGCTTCAGATCCAACCTGGAAAGGCCCCACACCACTGATCACCTGGGGTCGTGGTTACGCCACCGTGGAAGATCCTTCTACTCGACAAGCTGTGTGGGTTCCAGTGTTCTGTGTTTGTCCGTATCATGGCATGGCATCAGGGCCTTCATAACCCGATTCCGGATTTCAATCTTCATCTGAACATGGAACTCCGTCTTCCAAGGTCGACATGCCCGCAGCCTATCACTTGGGGCCAGGTTAAATCTACTAGATATCAAGCTTAGCAACAACTGCAGCAGGCCTCATTACCTCAGACTCTTGAAAATCTTGTTGCTGCTTGTTTTGCTATTATTACTGCTAACTCTGTTACCATTTTACTTTGTGTTTTCTTGTTTATGGTTAATGGTGTTTCTGCTCAAAATGACACTTCTGTGGTTTGTCTTAACCCTAATTTGTGGGTTCATCATGCCCAATACATGTTTTTGACCCATGGCACAAATATTACTTTATACTATGAGCCCCCAATGGCGTTTGGTCAAATTTATTTTACCCCTAACTTGATCATGTCTTCTACATTTATTGTCTCACAACTATAATCTATTTCACACTATTTTCTACACACACCCCCTTAATCCCTTACAACTGCGATACATTCATAAATCTTTGAATCCTCCATTTAAAATAAAAAACGAGGATATGTAGAGTTGTAATTGCAGGAATGTTCCAATCTTGAATGGCAAACCTCAGATAAAGAATGTTTCCAAGCAAATACAACTCAGGCAAACAAAGTCACTAATCTAAAGGAGGATTAGAGAGGGGAAGTAAACATATGTTAGACTTTAACTAGAGATAATTAGTTGTATGGATTACTGTGCTGAACAGTAATGAAAGTTAAGCAGTAACCAAAGTTAACCAATGATGGAGGATAACTAAAAATATGTATAAATGCAAGACTATACTCCAATAAAGATCATCATGATTCAGTTGTTCATGATCAAACAACTCGACTGCCTCATCATTACAACAGATCTAGATGTCATTTTCAGTACAGTTATGTCGAAGGTATCCAGAATAGAAACTACGCAGATTCTACAGACTCTGTTCCAAAGACTATCATGCAAGGATGAGGCCATGCAGTTAGGATACTGAAAGGTTCCATTGGCCCAAAGCTCTTTGATATCTATTTCAAATGGTTGGCCATCTGAGTTCACATTCTCTGTATTACCTGAACTGCCTTGTAGAGGAGTTGACCTGTTGTCCTGAATCCTTAATGAATCAAATGTGGGCCTATAAATAATCTTGGTGGGATACAGGGATGTTATGAAGTGGAGCCAGGAATAACATCTCTATCAATATGGACATTTATGTGGCTTTAGCAATTTGGAACAAACTAAAGCCATTCCTGGACAGGGATAACCTGATCATATTAATCTATTACCCTGGTGTGAACATATTGCATTATTTTGCAGCAATTATGTACAGTGGCATGGCATCCTCATATACTGTCAAGCCCACTTCAGGATACTAATGCCTGGCTTTAAATCCCACAGAGGCTTGGCATCCAAATATTTGGAGGAATAGCTCCTCTTTTTGTATTTTAAGGCCTTCAAAATAAGTCCTTGTTCCATTTTACTATGTTAAGTTTATGTAACATGTAAAGGGCTACAACTAGCATCAATTCAATGTTCTTTTTGATGCTGAGTTGAAAAAAATCCTTGTTTGCCTCGGAATTTTAATAAGGTTGCCTCCTGTTCAATAGCCATGCCTCTTAATTTATTGTATTGATGTTTTGTGTATTTGTGTATGTGTATGTATACAATACATGTACATACACACACATACATACACATACACCCATGACATATTGGAGATATTTCCTTACCTAAACAGAGAAACAGAATGATCACAGGCAGATTGCTATTGTTTGAGTTTTAAAATTAAAGTAGAAAAGATCATTTTTCTAAAGAAGAAAGATGCACAGCTGTTGTAACTATGTATCATTTATGTGTTTGCAACTGTGTATCAATGC
>BLBF01000011.1:17624482-17666761 GCA_015471245.1 Laticauda colubrina | reverse complement strand
TATCAATGCAACTATGTATCATTCAGACATTGCAACATTGTATCATTCACGTGTAATCATTAAGCTTCTGTCTTCTCAGTGACCTTTTACAGGGCACGTACAGAGACAAGGAGTCAAACATTTGCAGAAATGGTTTATTCACTTGGGATTACATTGTCTGGCATGCAGCTTTGTGAAGAAGTAATATCCTGATCAAATATAAATCTTGCCATCCTGTCTGTCCTGATATCTTGCTTTTGTTTGAGCCATTGTTAATTCTGTATATTCCGTCTGACCTAGGCTTAACCTAGGTTCTGAATAAACAATCACCCCCTTTTGAATGAGCATAATAAAAGAGCGTGTACCCGGATATTCGGAGCGCACTCATCGCGAGGAACTTCGTCTCCTGTCGTTTCTCTCTCCTTCGCTCCCTATCATGAGACGCCCATCTAATGCGGGATAGCAGATACCGCACACAGCAAGATATATATATATAGATTCTTTTTGTTTAACAAAGGATTTTTTTGATGACATTTGTGGTTGATCTGCTATTCATTTTACCACATTGCCATTCTTACCTCAGCACCGTTTAGAATCCCTGCCAGCTTCTCCAGTGAGTTGCAGGAAACTGTTAAAAACAAATTAAAAATAGGATCATGTGAGTTCCTGAGGACAAGGGCAGGACTGAACTTCCATGATCTCTGGCAGCCAAAAAAGGTGCCAGTCTACACACAGTTGGAAGGAAGCAATTGAAAAATGAAATATGGGCAAGGACAAAATTATAGTAGCTATTGTATTTAACTGACTCCAGAGACATTCAGTTTCTACTCCATCTGCAGTCTTAGAATCCAGGGGTGAGATGCAAATATTTTTACTACTGGTTCTGTGGGTGTGGCTAGGTGGGAGTGGCTAGGTGGGCATGGCCATGTGACTGGATGGGCATGGCTTCTTTGTTTTTGGAGCAGCAGCACCCCCCCCCCCCGTGCTCCATTTTTTGGCCTCCTGGGCCTCTGGGAAGCCTCCTGGGCAAAGCAATAAGACAGCAAAGGGGATCGCGGCACAGCCAATCGTCAGAACTGCTGATTGTCGGGAGGGGAGGAAATATCGGTTGCCCCAAACTGGTAGCTGTTTTTCTACTACCAGTTCAGCTGAATGGTAGCATTTTTTACTACTGGTTTGTCCGACCAGGCCAAACCAATAAAATCCCATCACTGCTTTCACCCCAACCTACCTCACAGGGTTTTTGAGAAGAAATATAAGTAGATGTAGCAATACGTATGTGCTTTGAGTTTCTGAAGAAAGACAAGGTATAGGTAGATCAGAGGTTGTATTCAGCAAGTTCTGACCAGTTCTGGAGAACCAGTCATGGAAATTTTGAATAGTTCAGAGAACCAGCAAATACCACCTCTGACTGGCCCTGCCTTCATCTATTCTCTACTTCCTGAGTTCCAGCTGATCAGCTGAGTCTTCCTTTGTTGTCCTGCACAGGATAACGGAGCTGGAAAGCAGGTTAGTGGGGTGAGGTGGTAATGGAGATTTTGCAGTATCCTTCCCCTGCCACGCCCACCAAGCCATGCCCACAGAACTGGTAGAAAATTTTTTTGAATCCCACCGCTGAGATAGATGATAGAGATATCAGAAAAGGGACACATAAAGCAATAAAAATGTCTTCATGTACCTTAAAATTGTTAGTTCTTTAAGAGCCAGATGATGAGTTAATTCTTTGCTGCTGGGTGGGGGAGGGAGGAAGGGATTATGAGACTGGCTGGGAAACTGTCACAGAACATTGAAAATGAAAATCATATAGCAACAGCCCAGCAGTCACAATTTCCTCAAATTTCATTATCTCAAGAGTCATGGGTCCTGGATTTTGAACACATTCAATAAGTTAATCCACCTGTGGTACCATGGTTCAAAAATTGTTGTCGTATTTTACACCATTTTGCCCAGTTCTAGGTTTGACAATAACAGGAGGGATGGGTGGGTGGGTGGGTGAATGATAGATAGCTAGATGAGAGATAGTTGATAGATCGATAGATAGATAGATAGATGATAAGTAGAGTGTAAATAATTTGTATATTCCTCTGGGATTCTTGGAAGACCTTTGCATTCATTTCAATGAATTTTTATGTGCAATTCCTTCATTAGTTATGATCCTGACAAATTATAAGTATGGCAGTTACAAAAATAGGCTTTTTTTCTTTAAACAACAGTTCAAAAAATTATCTTTTTATGTGTTTCCTTAATGTTTGCTAGAAAGGAAATTATTATCCAAGCATACAATCTACTGTACCCTGTTTTCAGGACTTTGGGTTAATGTTTAAAAACATTGTAAAATCATGTTGGGTTAATTATTTTTTAAAGCAACAACAAAATAATAAATAAACACGTACTTTAATATGTAAGAGGGTTTTGACAGGTGTGGGATTCAAATTTTTTAACAACCGGTTCTGTGGGTGTGGCTTGATGCTCATGTGACTGGCTGGGCATGGCCAATTCAATATCACTCACACTGAGGCACGCATCTCCTCGCCTGGCCTCTCATGACTGAAGGGACGCTGCAACAGTCATAAGTGTGAAAAATGGTCATAAGTCACTTTTTTCAGTGCCATTGTAACTTTGAATGGTCACTGCACATAAGCAAAGTACCAGCAAAGGAGGAAAATAAAAACTCCAGAGAAGTTCCAGAGACAGGAAGTCTAGTCCTGCCAAGAATGTAATAAAGGTTAATGGAGAGGCAGTTTCTATAAGCAACACCAGAATGTTTCCTTTCTTCCTTCCTTACAGGATTAGGCCAACCAATAATTTTTTCTAACAACCGGTTCTCGGAACTGCTTCAAATGTTAACAACCAGCGAATTGTTAACAACTAGCGAACAGGTACGAACCTGAAGAATCCCACCCCTGGGTTTTGAGGGTTTTTCCTTCTCCAATGTTATATTTCATTGTGAACTATTCTCTATTTTTGGCTGGGAGAAAAGCCATGAAGTAATGATATGATTTGTTCTTATTTGTTTAAATATGGAATTAGAAAAATAGTTTACATGTATTAGTTTAAGATCTTACTGAACCTTATAAAGATCAAATAAGGATACTTTAAAAATTATTTGCTGCTTACAGTATGAACTGTATGTAACTGTATGTAACTGCTTACATAATGAACTGTAATTTCCTTACTATGCTATTGTTTTGTTCAGATTGCACTCTGAAAAATAGAAAATAGAACATACAATTCTACTACAAAACATTAGTGAATAGATACTAATTAATCAAGGTTTCTGTTGTCTCCTACTGTACTATTTTTGCTTGTGATTCTATAAGGTACTAATCAGTTTTTTAAAATTCCATCTGGCAACTATCAGATAATCACACCAGACCCTGCTTAGGTTTGCTTAGGGTTATTTTTTTCCCAAAAGAAGAATTTGTAATGAGAAGATTGTGCATTTTCTCAGAACTAAGCTGCAATATTTTCTTCTTAAGAAAATGCAAATATGTTCCTAATTTGCACAGTTAGTTGATAAAAGACAATGGCCACATAGTCTTTTGGCAAAACTCCCAGTTGTCACAGCCAATTTGGCCAATGGTGAAGGATGCTTATTATTCAGCAGCATCTGGAGAAACATAGGTTATCTACCCTGATTTAGCCCAGAGCCTCTTACTGCCTCTCTGACCCACCCCTTACCATTTGCAGCTGCATTGTACATCTGGTCTATTCAAGCCACCAAATAAAATCCGAGGGTAACAGAATAGCCAGCACCATCTCATTGCTTCATCACACATTTTGATGTGTTAAAAACTTCAATTTTAGAAGAAAAAGGGGGGGAAAGTTGTAGTCCACCCCTCTTCCTATTAAGTTTGTTTCTACTTGCAGAAAGCTAGATTCCTTTCTTTTCTATCCAGATGGGGAGCATTTAAATATGCTGTACCTCTGATCTGAAATCCATATTAAAACTGTGCCATCTTATTTCCATCTCATTCCCTTATGTTACTGAGAATAACACGAGGCAGTTTTTTTTTTCCCAATAAGAGCACAGTTAACAAATGGTAACAACATTTTATCTTCATTGTTTAAGTTGAAATCTCAGCAGCTCAAGCAGTATATGTTTCAAGAGTCAATCATGGAACTGTCTATATTTCCCAAGTCTGGACTGGCCTGATATTTCAACTAGCTGTGTCATTTAATAGTCTCTATATCTTTCCTCACAACTGCGGTCCATAAACTCTAACACTTTTAATATTTGATTAGTTAAATTACTTTATTTAAATGCCCTATGATGGAGTGCAACATTCAAAGCACTGAAAAAATACAAGGTCTGGAAAATAGAAAGAAGAAGAGGAGGAGGGGTAGGAATATGAATCCTTCAAGGAGTAACATGAGGGGGGAGAAATTAAATGTCTGATACAGAATTTGTACAATGAAGACAAAGTCAGAAATAGTAGCTTCCATAGAATCTTCTCTGGAGAATCTGCATTATGCCAAATATTTTTTTTATACTT
Source organism: Laticauda colubrina (assembly GCA_015471245.1). Taxonomy (NCBI): domain Eukaryota; kingdom Metazoa; phylum Chordata; class Lepidosauria; order Squamata; family Elapidae; genus Laticauda; species Laticauda colubrina. The sequence goes on along the minus strand of BLBF01000011.1, from coordinate 17,662,286 downwards.
TTTTAAAAAATTATGCCAAATAGTACCCCATAAAAATTAATTGGCTGTGTACCATGGAATAAAATTTAGAAAGTGGTAGATGATGGGTAATTTTAAAGGAAGAATAATATGCATTGTGCCAGAGATTTTAATAAGACATTTTCCTAGAAGTTGGCACAGAGCTGAATCTAGTTATCACTGAAATCTCCAAAATCATATTGGTTTTAATGGAGGAAATGAAACATTTTCCCCAATTTAAATAAATGGGACTTTAATAATAATTAATTCTATCTGGATTGTGCTCTTGTTGCCTATGGAGCCATGAAAACATTTGACACAAAATAAGTAACACACAAAGAATCAAATGTTGGAGAAGAAAGTCATCACATAGTAATAAGTTAGCCTTTCAACTTTTAATGAATTAAACCAGTTATAGAAAATTTTAAGAATTTAAGACTACAGTTTATTACCTATTTTTCTAAAAATCTATCAGTGAGTTTTTATTAAATAAGTAATTCTGGTTCTGACCCTATGCATGTATCTTTAGAGTATGCCCCAGTTAGTAATCCTAACTAACTTTTGAATCAATTGGTCCAACAATGGAATAAAAACCAGAGCAATAGACATTTCCAATGCATTCAAACTTACTTGAATTTGTTAAAAGAACATGGAGAAGATCAGTCAGTATCAATTACAAAGCCAATTGGATCAGCATAATCAATCTCTTGATACATATTCCATGCCTGGAGAAAATATATTTGAGTTTATTGTATACTTACGACATTCTGTTATCTACCATTCTCCAGTCAACTTTCCAGTAATTCCCATGGTGTAAAAATATTTTATTTATAGCAATCCTTCAACAATAAATTGAGATACTTTCAGATTGGAAAAAACCAAAATGAAGAGTCCAGTAAATCAAAATTAATTATTCATTTGTCTTCATAATGGGAAAATGATGTCCTTTTTCAGCAGCATTCCTCAACATGTTGCCCTATAAATATTTTAAACTTCAATATACTCTCCAACCAACATGGAAGGATAGGACAGCTCTTTGCCCTAGTCTTTGTTTATTCTGCAGTGCTATTTTTTACCTAACAATGTTAATGTTTTGGCCGAATAGTATATATGTAATAAATGCAGTATAAAGTTAGTTTCTTCTTTGGTTTCAGTCTTCGGATAAAATCTTTGTAAAAACGGAATGTGTATTGTACATAATTTTCTTGGCCTTATGGTAAAGAGCTTTTAAATCATATTTTGCCTTCATTAAACTATATATTTATTTTTAATTGAAAAGGACAAAAGGGGATTCTGAACCCACTAAAAGAACTTGAGCAAAATACAAGGAAAAATCTAGAAAGTGAGTAGGAGGAGTTGGAGAAATCTGAAAACCTCCAGGAAAATAAGAGAGAAGTGGGCTGAAGATCACCAAATAATTGTCAGAAAACTTAGTATATTAAACTATTTTAGGTTAAATAGTATAACTAGTCCTTCTTATCAATAGTTGGATTTGGGAAAGTATATTTCATTACATCTTCCTAGCTTCCTTTTGAAGGAAAATAACCCTATTCACTCACTAACTTTTCATCGGTATACCTCGACAAATAATAACGTAACATTTTAGGTGGAAATTCAAGGAAACTTTTATTCACATGGAAGCATCCAAATTATCTGATCCTGCTTCTAGCCTTTTTTTGGTTGGTAGGTTGACCTGGACTGGCTTTGTCAATCTTCTTGGTGCATTGAAAAGAAAGTCAAGGAATGAAAGCACCTGTTTCAGACACCAAGAAAACTGAGAAGGTAAGAAAAGTTGAAGTTCTAAAAAGACCTTTTTTCACCACGCTTTCTAATAAAGACGATCCATCTCTTCATTACCATGCTACACATCCACCTCAGTTAGATTTCACAAAAGGGAGAAAAAAGCGGTCTTTATAGTTGTACATGATTATATTTTCCTTTTGTGACAAGTTCAAAGTCTTTTTTTTTTAAAGCATGGGTAGATTGCTCACAATGTAATGGGCCATTCCCAGGAAATGAGGGGAAAATGGCCTTTGCGGTTTTATATGAATACAATAGGTTATGTATAAAAACAGCTTTAAAAAAAATTAATGCATATCAGCTTCGAACAGACATATTCTAACACCGTGTGGCTCTTCCAGTAGAGCAAATGAATGGAGATATAGAAGAAGAAACCTTCAATGACAAAGACATAAAGGCTTAGCTAAAAGGACCTGGATCTCCGTTTCAGGTAGCTCCATATCCATCAGGAAATGAGTTATTAGGAGTAATGAAATCAGAGACCGACAATACAAAAACTTTTCAGATCCTTCAGAACAAGGATCTGAAACGACACTGGCCTTTACTTCTCCACTTTGTAATGTTTTCCTTTGAATGGTGGTTCTGAAAAAGCTGCGAGACGTCTTCCTGTTAGTGCTTTTTCATCTGTTCCAAACATTGGCCAATAATAACCCCAAACCTATTCTTCCTTTTCTTTTTTTAAAAAAAAACATATATTGACCATAATGGCTATCAATTATCTAGTCAATGTATCTGATTTGAGAAGGAGTTAGAGCTCCTCTGTTCTGCTGCCAGATGCCAATAAAGACATTTGATAACATAGAGCAGAAACACAGCTATTCCTTTCCCAACTGTATCTTCCATTGTGGAAAGAAAAGCATGTCAACACTGTGATACGTTTGCAAAAATTGTGGTCAATTGTTCCTAGCAGCTTTTAGAAACAACAAAGAAATGTTTCCCTGTTAGGCTGACATTTGCAAGAAAGCAGGAAAAATGGCTAAATGGCTTTCAAAAGAACTCTTCTTCTTTAATGTCTTCACCAGCTAAGCTTAAAATTAATAGGATGAGTTAATAATTTATTTTATTCCATTTTTATGCAGTTCATCTTCTCTGTAAGGATACTCTTAGGAAAAGGTCTACTCCTACAAAGAGTTGGGCTTTTGACGACCTTTATCTATTAGCTTATTGCAGTTTAGGCTGTCCAATAATTAAAGAACTCTAGAATATGTAAGGAATGGGTAAATTAAATTTAACATTCAAATTAATTAATAAATAGGCAATGTTTCTCAGTATTGGACCTATTGGACCTATATTATAGGTGTTGGTTCAACATATCTGATGGCACCAAATTGATATAGAATGTGTTATACAATCTTATTATATTGATATTTTGGGACTTTTTTTTCCATAAACCAAATTCACATTTTCCCTATTTTTCTCAGATTTTGCCCTGCAAAATAAGCAAACTGTTTAAGAATGGATCTTTAAAATCTTTTTTAGTTCTTTACTTCTATCCCATTGGTTTGCAAAGGACTCACAGGGTTGACACTAATTAAATTTGAGGGATGTTTTGAAATTTTGAGCCTCAATGTATCAGTACAGCTGTGTACCCAGTTGAAATTGCTGCCTACAATTACACTGAATAAAATGGAAATAAACGAACAAGTATGGAAAACTCAGTGAACTAATTTTTTTCATCAAAACCCTGCCTTTATGGAAACTTGGCAGATGTTGACATTTTAAATTAGAAGTTTGTTGGAAGCATGTTGTATGTTTTTTTAAAAAATATTTTATTTTTGGAGAACTGCACATGGTCATATTTATATAGCAGATACAATTTGTGTCATAGAAAATAAGACGGAAGAGGTCATGGTTGCAATAGCCCCTGTCAAACCCATTTGGCAGGATTTGCATGTAATTAAGATGAAACAATGGTTATCTTGTGAAACTAATATAATGTCATTATCTGGGCTTACAAATGCACAATTTAAATGCACAATTTGACCCACAAAGACCTAGGAAGGAGGAAAAATTGGCTGGGGGAAATCAAAATATACTTTAAAAGTTCAAAAGTAGTATTTTCCACTATTAGTTTCCAGTGGAATGTCATATTTTAAGAATGTAGAGTTAGGATTCCTTCAAGCATGCAAGCAATTGCCTTTTTCCAAATCAGCACCAATCAATTAAAAAGATGATCATTGAACTGGAAGAAATTTTAAAGGTTATTTAGCCCAAAATCTTACTCTGTGAAGGATCCATTATAGCATCTCTGAAAGATGAGCAGCATCTGCTTAAAGACCCCCACAATAAGATAATTTACCATTTCAGGCTGTTCCACTAATTAACAGCTTCTACAGTCAGAAAAAATATGTAGAGTTTTTTTAAATCGTTTGCCTTACAATATTGCTGTAAAATTAATTAGTTATATCATTACATTGTAAGAAATGGCTAAAATATAGAAGCATATATCAACTGATGTCTTTATCATAGCTACATTAATGTGCATTCCTCCAGTCTCTGGGTTTGCAGAAGAGTTAGCCAGCATGGCAGATGCAATATTCACTCTTTTCATTGAATGCATCCTTTTCATATGTGCATGATATGTCATAACATGACTACAAAGGATGAAACTTGCATTGTATTGATAAGTGACTATTTTCATCATTCCTTTTGCCCTTTGATGGCACCAAATTAATAGCTCTTTCTCTTTCCTGCCTAGGTCCATTCTATCTCAGCAATGAATGAGTGTAGCAGTGGATGCAGTTTTTGTAACTGCATGGGAGAAAAGTAAAAGAAAATTGTTACTGATTTCCCCGGCTTCATTTGCCTTACCACCCAATGTCACCTGCCAACAGGGGAAGGGTGGGGGAAATCTACCAAACATTTTCCTTAGCATAGAATTGGTTGAGGAGGAGACAAATTTTTGGCATAGATCAGGGGTGTCAAACTTGTGTTATCATGATGGTGTCATGTGACGTATTGGGACTTCCCCCCCCTTGCTAAATTGGGGGTGGGCATGGCCAGCTCATGATGCATCCGGCCCACGGGCTGCTAGTTTGACAGCTGTGGCATAGATGCATTCAAAAGAAGCTGGATCATCAGCTAAGACTTGGATATAATTTTGAAAATATCCCAAACTGTGATATTGTGATTTTGGAACTGTAAACATATATTTAAAAAGAACCCTCACTCATAAATAATTGCTGTAGAATAAAGTACCTGCCAGGTAAAATTGGATGAGATGAGCTGCTGCATCCAACAGGCATGTTATTTAGCTGTCTTCAGTGGTGGGATTCAAATAATTTAACAACCAGTTCACCCAGGCTGGCTGTCGTGGGAGGTGTGGCCCATCCCCTTCCTCCAGCTCTGCCACACATATGGGACAAGCCTCTTGTGGTGACCAACCGGACCCTGGGCAAACCAGTTGTTAAATTATAGGCTCCCCACTATCAAAGTGGACCCTGGGTACTGTGCTTCACTGCAGTGGAGAAATGGCATGAGGGAAGGAGGAGGAGCAGGGAGAAGAAAGAAGGAAAGCAGCCTTCTCCTTCCCTCACACCAGCCGCTCCATTGCTCGATTCTCCATTGCAGTGCAGCATCCATAATCCATATTGATAGCAGGTGTGTGTGTGTAATTTAAGAACAGGTTCATTCAAACCTGTGCAAACTGGCTGAATCCCACCACTAGCTGTCTTTCTTACATGTTAGACTTTAGGATTCATTTGAAAGTGGGGAAAATGCAGTGAAACATAAAGAAAAATAAAAGAGGCTGTCATCAAAGTTAACCTCCTGTAAATATTTTTTTCACTTCACCATTCTCTCCCACTCCAATACCGTTCAAAAAGTCCGGTGTAATTTAATAAAAATTCAAAGACCTGATCAATTTCTATTCAATTGATCTTCACCAGGTATCAGGCATGTCTTAGAGAGTTATTTTGATATGGTGAAGTTTGTTCCAGTCGATTCACCCAGTTTATGGACAAAATCTGATGTAGGTTTGATGTTTTCATTTGAAGCAGCATTTTGACAAATTCATGTTTCCTTTGTGGCCAGGATTTTGATCTATACTTTTTCTTCTCTGCTTTATGGCTTTCTTTACACTGGGCATATGGCACTCTGAAATCCCAAACCTCTGGCTACCTAAATTAGAATTACATATGGATAATTATTTCCGGGGTGGGGTGCAAATTTTTTTAACAACCAGTTCTGTGGGCATGGCTTAGGTGGTGGGTGAGGCTTGGTGGTCATGTGACTGTGTGGATATGACTTGGTGGTCATGCTTTTGGCTGGATGTGGCCAACTCAATATCACTTACATCGAGGCACACATCTCTTCACCTGGCCTCTCATGACTGTGAGGATGTTGCAACAGACATAAGTGTGAAAATGATCATAAGTCACTTTTTTCAGTGCCATTGTAACTTTGAATGGTCACTCCACACAAGCGAAGTACCAGCAAAGGAGGGGGAAAAAACTCCAGAGAAGTTCCAGAGACAGGAAGTCTAGTCCTGCCAAGAATGTAATAAGGGTCAACGGAGAGGCAGTTTCTGTAAGCAACACCAGAATGTTTCCTTCCTGCCTTCCTTACAGGATTAGGCCAGTAATTTCTTCTAACAACCGGTTCTCCAAACTGCTTAGAATGTTAACAACTGATTCTAGCAAATAGGTGCAAACTAGTAGAATCCCACCCGATTATTTCCTCAAAATGGCATTATTATTATTGCTATTATTATTATTGTTGTTGTTGTTGTTATTATTATTATTATTATTATTATTATTATTAGACACAAGTAAACTTATTGAGAATTCCTTTTGTACGCTTTAAAATCCTCATCTTTTTTTAGATCCTTTTTATGGCTCTTTCTTTTTCATAGTCTTTGTATTAATATTAAGAATTGTTATAGATATCTTGGTTCTTGATATTGCAGTATTGCATTAAAACTCCCTGCTTTTAATTATTTTTTATTTCGTATAAGTTCAGTGCCATTACTGAAATGGGAGTGACTTTTCTTGCTTGTGTTTTATGCTGCTCAATGACCAAAATAAAGGCTTCATTTGATGTTGTCATCATTGTTATTTGGAGAATGCACACTTTGTCCAGCAGGCAGCAGACAGCACTAACACAATCATCTGGTAGTGTTTTTTTCACACCAGCTGTTCTTTCTCTTGTTTATTTTCAATGATGTCATTTGCAGGCAGGATCATTCTGACTGACACCATCATGTGCAAGTGGGTTGCACAAGCTTAAACTTGTCTCCCCCACAGGCACTTGCTTTGAAAATTCATCCCCCCCCCCCTATTTTTTCAGATGCTGAAGGGAGGGGAGAGAGCAAAAAAGGAAAAGAGAACGTGACTCTGCTTGGAGGTAATTCAGGCTTGAGCATATATCTCAACACATTCTTTGATACTTGGCTCAGTTTATCAAACCAAAAATAATTATTTAATTATAATAATGTAAGTATGTAGGTATGTATATGCCACTCAAGATATCTGGGCAGGGAAGATTGCAATGAAAGTAGTTCCTACAAATTCAAAAAATTCATATCTGAACTGTATCCCAGAGAGAGAGAGAGAGAGAGGGAGAGAGAGGGAGGGAGGGAGGGAAAGGGGGAGGGAGAGGGAAATATATTCAATCTGGTTTGAAAGTACAAGTTTGTTATGTTTCACTTTTCAGTGCTTCTCTAAAACATGTAAAAGATGATTTGATTAGCCATTTGACAGTCACTGTGCTTTTCATCATGTATAGACTATCTTGAAAACTTAATAAATTGACACCTACTTTCAGAACAAAAATGATGGGATCTGTCTCCTGTCATTTCAACTGATTTGATCCCTTGAATTTTCCAGAGTGTAAGAAATAAAAGTCATTTTGGTCCCTTCTCTTAAATGTATGCTGTTGTAAAAACAATAAAAGTACAAAAATGACATTTTTTAAAACTCAGCTTAATACTTATTGGGAATTTTTGTACTTTCTTTCCTGTTGTCCATTGCGTTTTCAAGGATTTCGCAATCCAAATTAAGTAAAGTGCCATGGGAATTAAAGAAAACAATAAGTTCGCAATATATCTTTGGTGCTGACGAAGTAAAACAAACAAACAAATAAATATTTATTATGGTCCCAGAACAGCATAAGAACCTCAATATATTTTAACGGAGTAAATTTGTGCGCCACCCCACACAGAAGCTACAGAAAGGCTGGAATAAGCCCCAGAACATTAACTGCTATTTGAGCAAAAACAACACTGGGGCAGCATCATCATTTAGCAGGCTAAAGAGGTTCCCTCCGGACCAGATGCTGTTGATGAAGGGCAGCAGAACCAGCTTGCCCTTGGGTTTGGGTGGAATATGCTATTCTTTCACCACTCAACAGTGCCAAAACAAGATTCCAAAATGCTTTTAACTACTTAGCAGGTGCTTTCTTCCCAGTTAAGAGGCACATCAGCCTTTGCAATTTTGGCGTTGTCTATGAGTTTTCCAAGGTGCAGCCTCAAACTACTTGAGGCCATTTTAAGAAATGTATTTCTTGATTTCTCCACTTGGCTTCAGGAATACCCTGATATTCAATTCATTACCATCTTTGATTGGCAGTTTCTTCCGCTTCATTACACCTCCTGTGCTGGTTTAAAATAATAACACTACTGTTATTATTTTGGGCATTATTCCTGCCATTTAAGCTAAGAGGAGAAAGTAGCAGAATGCTTGCCAATTTTGTTTTGAAAAATAAGAGCCATTGTTTCATATATCAATGAAATTGTTTGTTTGTTTTTTTTAAAAGACCAACTTTTCATCATGCTTTGAGTGAAACTGTAAAAAAGTATGGCCTTGGTGGGCAACAACAAGAATTTGTTGAATTTGAGTGAATTTTCTGCAGTAGAGCACACAGCCAGTTGGAGTGGTGGGCCATGAAATAAACCAGACAAGTCAAACCAGACAGAACCAGAAAACGCAATTTTTGACACATCACAGCAAAAAGGTGGTATGCTGGAGTGGTGGGTATGGTAGAAGTCAAAATCCTCATTTCTGCCTGAGAAATGGTCAGAGGCCACTACTTGTGCTACTGGGAAAAATTAGTTATGTTGACCAGCCCTGTAATATTAACAACATGAGCAATAGACAAAATTTCTTTAGAAGTTTATAAAAATCCATGAAAGAGAATTGAATTGACATTGCATCTCTGAATTGCTTTGAGATAGGGAGCGTTTTTGCTCTACCAATGGAAGTCTCATGTTGACAAAATGTAAATTTCCATACTTGGGGAGCGCTATGATTTTGTATTTCAACATGAATCCCACTATTATCTAACCACACTGTATCATATGAGCAGAGGAAAAATAAATAGTCTCTTTAAGCATAATTATTTTTACTAAAAATTTTAACTTGTGCTAAAATTAAACTCAAATGTTAAAAGAGAAAAGAGGCAGGAATAAAACATGACAAAAAACAAATTCAGCTATGAAGACAGTGCTTTTTGGAAAAGCTTAGTGTTAACACCAAAACTATTCAAGTCCCTAGTGATCAATTGGGAAAAAAAATCTTAGCTGGAAGATATTTTTAACTTAATATGAATTAAAAGATGCATTCAAAAAGAAAGTGCATTCAAAGAGGAAGTGCATTTTTAAAAAAGTACTGCTAACACTGCAGTTCTAAAGAGTAAACATGTGTTTAATTACAGATACATAAAAATAGGTTTTGCTGCCCAGTGTACCATGGTATTGCCAAAAAGATAGATTATACAAATGTGTGCTGAAAATAAAGAATTTCTATGCAGAGAGGTGTATAGGCAAAACCAACAAACAAACCAGACAGCAACTTGATGACAATGCCATGTAGATGCAATATTAAAAGTAAAACCTGGAAGAGATTCTGCGTCACTGCACATCAGTGAAAATATGTGTCAGAGAGAGTTGCATAGCTGTTGCATTTATGCTTATCTTTTAACTGCTCCATTTTTCTGTTTGAATGTGCCTTGTCATCTGCCTGCCTCCCAAAAGGAAGCTGGGTCAACTAATCACCATGCAGGACTCAACACAACATGTAGTTGAGGTTTGTGAGGTATGTGCGTCAGTCTGTCAGCAACCATCTGCAACCTATGCTTACTCATCAATCACAGAGTAGTTATGTGTCAACACCTACTCGCCATTGTGGACAAGTCTAAACCAAGCTTAAGGGAACAAGTATTAGCCATTCTGGAATGAACATCTTGTATCAAAAACATCTTTGCTTATTTTATGTGTCACAAGTATCTTCCTGGTTTTGCTGCAATGTAGCTAACCCTACTAAAATATGTCATAGTCGTTCTAGATTGATTTGCATATCTAAAGCCATTTGCAACTTTCTGTCTCAGATGCTGATTAAATGCAGAGATTGCTTGAATATCCACCTCCTATTTTCTGGAAATTAATATGCAGTGCTGAATTAACTGGATAAAAGCATTTTGTATTACTTCTTCTTCATCCTGGCATAAATGTTACAACTGTTTAACCATTTATTACAATCAAAATACCCATTCAGAAATCTACTTTTAGAAGTATAACTCATGGAGTTGATTATTTTAGAGGCACCCCTAAGCAGCAAGACAACGGAAAATTGCAATTTGTGCAGTTGTGCATGCTTGATTGCCTCAGTTATCAAACGGGAAGATAAGCAGCTGCATGGCTATTGCCTCCTTTTACAAATGGGATCAAAATAATCCTGCACTCATTTTCCATCATCAATTGCCCCATTTAAAAGGACAACCTGGTCATTTCCCTATCCTCCTCCACCAGAGGTGCATGGCTACATTAAAAAAAAATCAAATGGCAGAGATCCAGAAAGCTTGTGCCATCTATGTACACAGGGCAATGAATAGAGCAATGCATAAAAATGTAAAAAAAAGTAAAATGTATAATATATATAATTATATATATTAAAGTAGCAATCCCCAACTTTTCTGGTTCTGTGGACCGGCACAGTTATCTGTGTGTGCACGCCACTTGTGCAAATGGAGTGGCCCAGTTGCCAATGGGTTGTAGACCAGTAGCGATTTTCAGACCAGCGGTTGGGAACCTCTGTATTAGAGGATATTTAAGTTCCCAAAATACTAGAGTTCAATCAGTTTTCTCCAGTTTGGCAGTCTTCTGGTATGTTGGGCAGAACGGCCCAAATATGTACTGCGAACAATGGCTATTCCTAATCTGGCAAGAGACTGATTTTAAGCAAGAGCTGGATTCTTGTGCCATACTAGCAAGCAAGAAAGCTACTGAGGCCCTTGGAATGCTAGAGGAAGAACAAACCTCTTAAGCTTGCATTTTTCATGAGCACACAGACATCACAACTTCAACAATCACTGTAGTTAATGTTGCCACAACTAGATAATTTAGGTCAGGGGCCCCCAACCTTTTGGGCACCAGAGACCAGTTATGTAGAGAGAGGTTTTTCTGTGGACTGGAGGGGAGGTGGTTTTCATGTTGCCTGCATCCCATGGATGGGGCTTTTGCTTGTTTGTGTTAACCCGGTTGGGGTCAACACCATGGACCAGGAACTGGGAACTCCTGATTTCCAGTAGGCTATTTTCCTCATGGAGCTTTCCTTCTTTAAAGACAGCCTTGTCATTTACAGTCACCACAGGGTGCCTTCTTTAAGTTTAGTAGAGTACTGTTTTAGTTTCAGAGGCCATTTAATCCTTAACCTACTGAATTTTTTTTAACATGTGATGCTTAACAAAATAAACAGTCTTTTCAGTAATGGTTTTCCCCCCCTGCCAGCATGGGAATGTAGAGAGAAAAAGAGAACCACAAATTTCAACTCTTGCAATTTTCTTTTATGTTGACCGTATACATGCGCAAAATATACACCTGATTTAAGCATTTTCCCCTTGAAAGAACCCCCATTATTATCAGTGACTCTTTCATTACAAGTATTTTGAGTAGCAAGTTTAGGCTCCACTTGCAAAACAGATATGAACTCACAATCCTAAATACACTTTTCAACCCATTTAACACAATCAAAAAAATGTTTAGATAAGACATATCAAAGTGAGCTTGTTTTCCTGAAAGACATTCTCCACCCAAAAGAATAAACACTACCTTTAGTTATTCCAAATGTGCACCTCCCGTTAACTCGTAGCTGGAGGCTAAAAGTCACAAGGCGGTGCCTGGCTTCACTTGCATAGTTGTATCTAAAGTTGTATTTGCCAAATTCATCTTTTTAGTATAAAGTTGGAGGAGGACATTCCGTGAACATTTTTTTTCAACTCAATCTGTAAAGCTGCCTGAAGGGGCGATATTAACGAACACCCACGTCTCTGAGGGAGTTTTAGATCTGTCTCGCTTATAGCCCAACCACATAGTACCACAAAGGTAAGAAATGATGTAATAAAGAACTTTAAAAGCATTTTGGAGTTTATATATAGGGTATAAATTAAATGCCTTAATTTATATTTTATAGATCATCTGATTGACATTAAAGAGTAGGTTGGGATTTCAGTTTGTTCAGTCCAGTTAAGTCTGATAGTGTCTTTTCTAACAAATTTTGTTGCATTTGTGTGTGTGTGTGTGTGAGCTGCAGCTCATTTCATCAGATGCATCTTGCAATTCAAAAAAATAAAATAAAACATGACTTTTATTCAGAATTGTTCGTTGGATAAGGCACTACAGTCTGATGTTTTTGTCTACTATAACCAAGAGCAAAAGCACTTAGACTTATATACCGCTTCACAGTGCTTCACAGCTCTAAGTGGTTTACAGTGTTAGCATATTCCCCTCAACTCTCTAGGTCCTTATTTTACCCACCTCAGAAGGATGAAAGGCTGAGTTAACCTTGAACCTGGTGGGATTTGAACTGCAGCAGCCAGCACAGTTAATCTACAATGCTGCATTCTAACTACTGCACCACTACAACTCTTAAGTATTCCTGTTAAAAATCCAAAAAAGTAAATACTGGTAGCTGAAATGTTATTCAAAGGGGGTTGAGGTTTCTTTATCTTTGATGCCTTCAAGTCATTCTTTACTCCTGGACAAATCCCTGTAATTTTCTTGGCAAGATTTCTGGAAGTGGTTTACTGTTGCCTCTTCCTAGGGTTGAGAGAGAGAGATTAAATGGCTTTGTGTCTAATGCAATACTAGAATTCATAGTCTCCAGTGTTCTGTATGTAAAGTGGATGACTCCAAATCTACAAACCTGATTGGTTAATAAAATGAACACTGGATTGGTTCACTAGGAACCAATCCAAAGAGCTGCCAAAAGGCGGCAAATCCAAACAACTGCCATTGGCTGCAAGCAGGAAAGCCAGCCTGTATAAAAGGCTGGCCCGGGCTTCAGCCAAGCGTTCCTGTTACTGACCAGTTTACAATAAAGTATTTGTTGTTGGAACCCGGTCTACCTCGTGTGTTTTCCGAACAAAACACTGGCGACGAGGATGGGATCGTCCTGAACGAAAAAACCTGCACGCGGTGATAAGAAGTCCAGATTACAACCAAGATGTCTGGAAACAACGCACCGCCCGCGCCCTTCAATCCCAACGAAGAGGATTGGGATTCCTATGCTGATCGCTTCCAAATGTATTTGGAGAGCAATGAAATGGAAGGCATTTCAGAGCAACGCAAGAGAGCTGTGTTCCTGACGCACTGCGGGCCAACAGTTTTTAAGATGGCAAAGGCCCTCGCGAAGCCCCGGGACGTTAAACAACTAACGTGGACGGAATTGCAGAGACTCCTCAAAGCACACTACGCTCCGAAGGTGTCTAATTTAATAAAGCGACACGAATTTTACCGCAGAGACCAGAGAGAGGGAGAGACCGTCGCCGATTTCATCGCTGCCCTCAGACAAATAGGGGGTGAGTGTGAATTTTTGAACATAGACGAGGCAATGAGGGATGGCGTGGTGCTGGGCCTGAGAGACTCGACCGCACAGAGTAAATTGCTCAACAAGCCCAACATCACCGTTACCGAAGCCATCGCGGAAGCTACAGCCGCTGAAGCCGCGAAAAAATCTGCGGTAGCTATGAAAAAGATGAACACACACAGCGAAGAAACACCAACCAAAGACAGAAAGCACCCTGCCACCACAACCCACTACGAAGAGTCGGGCGAAACAAATGAATCGAGCGAAGAGGACGACGAGGTCCACCGTTTGCTCACGAACAAAAAAGAGCGCGAAAGGAGAAATTGGCGGGAATGCGCTGGCTGCGGAGGAAACCATCCACGAGCCGAATGCAGATTTCTCAATGCCATCTGCCGACATTGCAAAAAACGAGGGCACATCGAGAAGGTCTGCAGAAACAAAAAATTCTACAGCCCGACGAGACGCAGAAATTCCCCAACACGAGCCGAGCCTAAACGAGCCGAAAGAAAATGGCAACAAGAGAAGCGAGCCAATACACACCAAACTGTCATTATACAGAGCGCTCAGACGGAAAGTGGGAGAAAAATTAAAGTCATCGTGGAAATCGAGGGAAAACACTGCAAGATGGAAGTGGACTCGGGGTCCTTCCTCTCCATGGTATCGTGGGACACAATTAAACAGCTAGTCCCAGGTATCAAAACCAAAGAATTGAAGAAGCAGCACCTAACCCTCAAGGACTATCAGGGAAACCAAATCCCTGTGGTTGGCATGGGACATTTCCGAGTCGCCTACAAAAATCACATCAAGGTGCTCCCACTGACCATAGTCAACCAAGACAGACCAAGCCTCCTGGGCATCGAATGGTTCGCGCCATTGGGCATCGGGATGACCGGGGTCGATCGAGTGACTACAACCGGCTGGGAAGACGACCTCATCCGAGAATTCCAGGACGTTTTTGACGGCTCACTTGGCAAGTATCGGGGAAACCCCATTTCTTTCAATCTAAACCCCCAAATAGCCCCACGAAGAATAAAAGCCAGGCGAGTTCCTTTTGCACTAAAGGCAAAAATAGAGGAACAGCTGGACAAATTAATAGCCCAAGGGGTGTTAGAACCTGTGGACCATGCCAAGTGGGAAACGCCTATTGTCACACCCATTAAACCTGACGGGTCCATCAGAATCTGTGGTGACTATAAGGCTACCCTGAACCACGCATTACAACCAAGCGCATACCCGGTGCCAGTAGTCCAGCATTTGCTTCATTCCCTGGGAAAAGGCAAAGTTTTCGCCAAACTCGACTTGGCACAAGCCTATCAACAACTCCCAGTGGACCCAGAAACAGCAGAAGCACAGACTATAGTCACCCATAAGGGCGCATTCAAATGCCACCGGCTCCAATTTGGAGTAAGCGTGGCCCCTGGCATCTTCCAGAGTCTGATGGAACGCCTTCTAAATGGCATAAAAGGAGTCGTTCCCTATTTTGACGATGTCCTAATCTCGGCCAGAGATGAAACTCAATTAAGGAACAGACTGAAAGAGGTTATAACTAAGTTTAGGGAATCTGGCCTCAAGGTTAAAAGAGAAAAGTGCTGTTTAGTTAAGAACAGCGTCGAATTCCTGGGCTACTCAATAGACGGAGAGGGTATCCACCCCACAGACAAAAAAGTTAAAGCGATCATAGACGCTCCTGAACCAAGAAATAAAACAGAACTACAAGCGTTCTTAGGATTAATTAATTTTTATCACGTGTTCCTGCCAAACAAAGCCACGATAGCAGAACCGTTACACCGTCTGCTAGACAAAAAGGCAACTTGGACTTGGGGTTACAAAGAAAAAAAAGCCTTCCAAAATATTAAAAGCTTGCTAACATCAACAAACGTTCTCATCCAATTTAGCGACACTCTGCCATTAACAGTGACCTGCGACGCCTCACCATATGGAGTAGGTGCCATCCTGAGCCACCAACTACCTGATGGCAGAGAAGCACCCGTCGCATATTATTCTAGGACTCTATCAAAAACCGAGCGGAATTATAGCCAATTGGACAGGGAAGCTCTAGCAATTGTCGCTGGAGTAAAACGATTCCACGAATACTTATATGGGCGGACTTTTCAAATCATAACGGATCACAAACCGCTAATGGGGATTTTGGCGGGAAACAAGCCAACACCTAATATACTGTCCCCAAGAATGACGAGATGGTCAGAGTTCCTAGCAGCTTATTCCTACACTCTGACACATCGGCCAGGGAAACAAATTTCCCATGCGGACGCTTTGAGCAGAGCACCCTTACCAGCAGCCGACGCAGACCCGGCACCAGCGATGACAACGCTATAAATCGAGACTTGCCCCGATCTACCCATATCGGCGTATGATGTCGCCAGAGCCACCGCGAAAGACTCATTGACTGCCCGCGTTCTTAGCTGGGTAGGTAAAGGCTGGCCGGAGAATCAAAAAACTGAAAACTTTAAACCTTTCCGGTCCAGACAGACTGAACTTTCTATCCAAAAGGGGTGTTTGTTGTGGGGTGATCGGGTAGTAATCCCTGCCAAATTACAGCCTAGGGTACTTAAGCTGTTACATGAAGGGCACCCGGGAATGGTTAAGATGAAAAGCCTTGCCAGAAGTTATGTGTGGTGGCCGGGTATTGATAAGGACATAGAGTATTGGGTAAGCTCATGCCACAAATGCCAGGCAATTAGACCATCCCCACCAAAAGCACCCGTTAAGGACTGGGAAACCCCTCGAGGACCGTGGTCAAGAATACACATTGACTTCGCGGGTCCTACCAAGGGGCATACCTTTCTGATTGTCGTTTATGCCTATTCAAATTGGCTTGAAGTAAAAGTTATGCCATCAACGACAACAGAAGCTGTAATAAAAAAACTGGACAGCCTTTTTGCCACCCATGGCATACCGGACGTTCTCGTCTCAGATAACGGGCCACAGCTAACCAGCATACCATTCGAGCAATACCTAGCCTCCCTAGGTATAAGACATGCCCTAACCGCGCCGGCTCACCCGGCTGCAAACGGCAGGGCTGAGAGAATGGTCCGGTTTACCAAAGAAGGGTTGGAACGAATGGACGCTGGAGATGTCCAACAGAAAGTAAACCGTTTGCTCACACTCCAGCACATAACGCCCAGTACTATAACAAATAAGTCCCCAGCAGAATTACTCATGGGGCGAAAATTAAGATCTCACCTGGATAGGTTACACCCAAATTTTACCCCAGAAAACCCCCCTGACTCCTCTACACGGTTCAGACAATTCGAAATAGACGATTTG
Source organism: Laticauda colubrina (assembly GCA_015471245.1). Taxonomy (NCBI): domain Eukaryota; kingdom Metazoa; phylum Chordata; class Lepidosauria; order Squamata; family Elapidae; genus Laticauda; species Laticauda colubrina. The sequence continues at coordinate 17,645,403 of BLBF01000011.1, read as the reverse complement.
GTATACGCCAAAAACTTCACCGGGGACCCGGTATGGCTACCGGGACAAATTATCCAAATTACAGGCCCCAAATCATACCGAGTAAAATTAGACGATGGCAGGGAATGGAAGCGGCACATAGACCAGCTTCGATCTCGAATTATAGAAAGAACCACAGACTTACAAACATTAACCGAAAAAACCGGCGAAAAACAAACCAAGGTGGGGGGGGAAAGGCGAGAAACAAATAAAGAACTGTTTAAAACTAAACCTAACAAACAATACGAACAAAAAGAGCAAATAAAAGACTCACTGTTTGAAGAGACTTGCGGAAAGAGCCCATCGGAAGGGGCCGGCCAAGCCAGCTCGACCTGCCCAGAGGAAACGGGAGGGAGCGGCAAAACCGCCGGCCTAAGAAACTCAGGCGGCGGTAAAATGGCTGACTCACCCTTCCAGACGGTTCCAGGGAGAAGGACGGACGACACAGCAGCCCCATCCGAACCGGTCGAAGTCTTCACTGAGAATGAACCGCGCAAGTCAAGTCGAGTCCGGAAAAGCCCCGCCTACCTGCGAGACTACGTCACCACGTAGGACTGAACTAAGGGGGGAGGGGTGTTCTGTATGTAAAGTGGATGACTCCAAATCTACAAACCTGATTGGTTAATAAAATGAACACTGGATTGGTTCACTAGGAACCAATCCAAAGAGCTGCCAAAAGGCGGCAAATCCAAACAACTGCCATTGGCTGCAAGCAGGCAAGCCAGCCTGTATAAAAGGCTGGCCCCGGCTTCAGCCAAGCGTTCCTGTTACTGACCAGTTTACAATAAAGTATTTGTTGTTGGAACCCGGTCTACCTCGTGTGTTTTCCGAACAAAACATCCAGTTTCTAGCCTGGTGCCTTGAATTACTATTAACAAATTAAGGTTCAAGGAAGAAATAGAAAGCAGTAATTCATACAATATATCACAATTTATACAGTATATAGGAAATGTTCTTCCCTCCTTTACTCTCATTTTCAGATCAACTTTCAGAAGAACCACCTGAGCATGAAAGAATGTTTCAGCAACCAATGAACTCACACAACCAACAAAAACAAATTAAACACATACATTAATGTTGCAAGGAGAGAGATATTTACAGAAACATTAGAAGACTTACAGGGATGTGGTGCTCAGTGGCTAAGACGTTGAGCTTGTCGATCAGAAAGGTCAGCAGTTTAGTGGTTTGAATCCCTAGCACTGCGTAACAGAGTGAGCTCCCGTTACTTGTCCAAGCTTCTGCCAACCTAGCAGTTCGAAAGCATTAATGCAAGTAGAAAAATAGGGACCATTTTGGTGGGAAGCTAACAATGTTCCATGTGCCTTCAGTGTTTAGTCATGCCGGTCACATGACCACGGATATGTCTTCAGACAGCGCTGGCTCTTTGGCTTGTAACAGATTGCTCACTAGAGCCGGAAACCACTCGCACGTATGTGTGAGGGGAATTTTTACCTTTACCTAGAAGACTTATGTCCAATTGTCTTGAACCTATATTCATCCGAATCATATAAAGCTACTCTAAAATGATTAGGCTATTGTGTCATTCATAAATCTGCTTTGCAGTGAATAGTATAATTTAATAATAGTAAATAGTTTACTATTTAATAATAGTAAATAATATAATTTAAATAATTATTTCTAATAAGTAACTGATAAAAAAAAGTACAACTAAAGGCATTGAAATATCCAACTCTCTGATTGTACAGGCAAAACAGTTTTGCAGGCAAAACAGTGATATGGTAAGAAACAGTTCAGTCTGTGGGCATACTGAGGGATTATAAAGGAAACCGGAAAACCACAACAACTATGCAAACCACAAACCACATGATTTTCTAGTCATGACAAACTATTGCTACATTCCTTTGTGGCTGTTTTGTATTCAGAAACATGAAAAGCAAGAACAAGGCTGGGCTAGGACCAACCTAGACTGCATCGTGTGGTGCATTTAGAACATGATTTAAAGGCAGAAACCATCATTCTACTCAGCTGCTTGATTAGGAGAGCCTTCCCAATGTAGAGGAATGTTTTGCTTCTTTTGGGACTGAGTAATAGTACTGCCTAACATTACTTGAAGTAAAAAGGAACTTCCCTACGATCAAAACAGGTGATGTTACCCTCATCAAATTTTTGAAGTACAACTCCCACAATTGCCTTTCACTAGATATAGTACCTTAGAGTACTGGAAGTTAAAAAGTCGAGACCAGAAGATGTCTACATTTTAAAAGACTATCTCCATCCCAAAGTCCATGAATTTTGGCTTCGTGTCATCCGAAGTCATCACTAATTGTATACAATGTGATAACTTCAACAATCCCATGATGGCTTGAATCATATCAGAGTCATGGTGGCACAGTGGTTAGAATGCAGTATTGCAGGCAAACTCTACTGACTGCCAGGAGTTCAATCCACAGGGCTCAAGGTTGACTCAGCCTTCCATCCTTCTGAGGTTGGTAAAATGAGGACCCAAATTGTTGGGGGCAATAGGGCAACTCTGTAGATTGCTTAGAGAGGGCTGTAAAGCACTGTGAAGCTGTATATAAGTCTAAGTGCTATTGCTAATGCTACATGGGCTGTTAAAGAGGACCTTATTTGAGCATGACTATATTGCCTAATATAGAAGAGGTTAATGAAGATAAACTGGACACTTTTCAGTTGTGTTGGATCCATTCCTAATGAACCTGCCATGATTCCTAATTCTAGTGACCCTACTGGGGAAGGCTACTAAACACAGTCTGAATATTTTGCTAGAGTAATTTGCAATGAGAATGCATGTCATTTATCACTGAATAATGGAAAATTTTCAGACTGATCCATTAACCTGTTTACCAACCAAACATGGTATAGAGAATTTCTTAAATGAGAACATGTAAGATTATTTGTTTATGAAAAATCTCTTAAAATATAACATACTTGGAAGAGCTGGAATGAGATTAGGAGGAGCCTGAAATATTACACAGTATTTTGCACATACACCTAGGACCCAAAAAGGTGTGGATTTTTTTTAATAATAACCCATAATGGAGTTTGGGTTTGGTTTAAACTGTGAATCTAGCCATTGTGATTTGTACAGTGAGGTTTATGGCTTATTATAGCTTGTGACTCAACCAAATATGGGCTATTTAATCTATATTTAACAAAAACATGGCTTAGCACAATGTGCACATGTCTCATGGTTTTCTTTAAAGTGCAGAGGATAGCCAGTAAAATGGATCATAGTAGCTAAATTATTAGGATATTATGATAAATTTATTAGGACATACATAGGTTCATAATGGTGACTGTTCTATAAATAATAAATATAATATAAATAAACCCTTCAGGAACAGGAACAATGGTGCAAAGGTGAAAGGAAATTAGTCTACTGCTGCAGGAATCCTTTCCTGCATGGTAGAAAAGAGGTTGCAGTTGGAAGAGGAATTGGCTAACTTGTTTTAGAACATATACAGCAGCACAGAATAAGGATAAAGTGGGAGGATTATTATGTGACATAAAAATTACAATGAGTAATAATCAAGATTGTATAAGAATGGCAGTATTCACCCAACATGCTAAGGAAAAGAAAGGGGGAGTATTGAAACGTGGAAACTGGGTAAGATTGAGAGAATGAAAGAGAGAATGATTATATCCTTCCTTCCAATTTGTCAGGACACCAAACAGGAATCTTCAGTGGCAAAATAAATCTGAAAGAAGAGAGAAAGAGCAGGCAGTGAATATGGACTGAAGGAAGAAGATTGCCTAAAAGTTCCACTGGCTGGTCTGTTTTTGTGTCTGCAAATAAGGCAATGACATGCATCATACCATCTTTCCCCTGCAGTCACAGCAACAACTGGAGTGCCATGACAGCTGACTTTACTCTCCATTGATTTGACAAGTTTTGTCCTTATTGCTGAAATAAAAGGAGCCTACTGGGGCCCAGAGATTAGTTTAGAATAAAGCTATCTTTTTAGTCCTTCTGATTCATCTGGACAAGCTGTGTTCAAAAGAATCTACCAAAGCAGGAAGCAAATGTTACATGTTAATGTGGAAGCCATTGTTTAGATCATCATTATTATGATAACCTATCTTGGATTTTGCTTTTAAAATAGTTGTTCAAGGGTGTGATGACAGTAAAGGTTGCAGAGAAAGGAGTTTAATTGCAAATCCCACAAGCTGCTTTTGACCTTGAGAATATGCCAACAATGGTCACAAAAACTGCTAATTCACACCTGTGAACCCCCCACATACATACCAGATTTACCAGATTGCAGAACATAAATACAAATTATCGGTTATGCATTTTGAAATATGTACATAAGCAATTCATTAAAATATTCTTGTTAATACATATCCTTAAACCTTCTCAAGTAAAACTCTGTAATTATTAATCAAAGAAATTCCAGCCAATAGTTAGGTTGTCTCGGAAGTTTGGAAGCTGAAGTCCCAATGAATCTATAAGGCACTAGGATGGGAAATGCTTAGCAGTAGTATCTGGTATCCCAATAGACACTTCCTGAACACTTAAAAGTTGGAATGGTCATTTCAAAGGCCAAAGTGCATTAAAAGAAATATTGCAAGTAGCAAATGATAATATTTCAACTGCTTTTTAACCTCCAATTTAGCAATGTTTTTCCCAAGCTCTACTGCAGGGGGTGGGGAGGAACAACAGGAATTTCAATGCTTGAAGCCCATGATAGATGGACATAGTAGTCAGTATTGTTCCATTTTATAATAGGAAAGATTATTCATAAGTTAGGTCATACATGATTACTTAAATATAGAGAGAACAAAGCACTCTTGACAAAATAGCAGTAAAAACCAATGATTTATTTTTTTTACTTATCTGGGTACTTGATGACCTACAAAACAGCACAGAAAGAAACAGTGTGGTACTAGGTTTGTTAGAAGATGAACACTTCCAAGTTCCAAGTTGTTGCTGAAAAGTACATGGTGAACAAGTGGAATGATTGACAATCTCTCTGAATATGATGCTGAGAGCTCATCATACATGCTGAGACTGATGTAAGGTACAGCATTAATTAATCTGAATGTCATGGCTGTTTAAGAACTACAGGACTGTCTAGACATGTCATCAACCTGACCTCTATAGCACGAGATGTATTTTGATTTGACATTTCCATCTGTAAAAGAAGATGATGATTATTGATGGTGGTGGGGGAGATGTCCAGTTATCATGGTTAATTTTCTATCTGGAACAGCAATCAACAGTTTTTTTCTGGTGTAATTAAAACAAATGATTCTGAGAGACTAAAGAATCTGAAAAAACAAAACAAAACTCAGGGTGCTTTTTTGTGGTTTGCTTGTTTTTGGAAACTTGAATCTCCTGTCAAAGCCCCATCCATTCTGTTTATGGTATGGCAATACCAGTTCTATGGAAAATTTTATATAAAAAAAAAAAAAATCTGAGCATAAGAGAAAAACGTGTAGCTCCTACTCATGCAAAATATACTCATGCAAAATGTAATATATATGGTTTTGGTTTTTCAGCTACAAAGTATAGGCTAATATGGCATTTGACTCTAATTCAAATATTTTTTCTGCCACAAAAGGTTAGGGGGTAGGGGCTTGTTGATTAAGTAGACAATAACTATCTACACATTCAGAGTGGGAAGTGCATATATTTATTAGAAACACAAATCAGGAAGTAAATAAAGCAAAGATAGATAATATTTAAAACATATACTTCTGTTTAATTCAATAATCTCCTAGTGATCTTTGACTTCAAAAGTAACATGAGGCTAATCTGATTTTTTTTTTTTTGGTATATGCATAAACTGAAGATCACATCATTACCTATAATCTATTTTATCTGTTTTTTTTCATTTTTTAATGTACCCTTTTGATCATTGTTAATATTTTATCACTATTGACTAGTCTATTACAATTCAACTAAAAAATCCAGAGGTATCCTTTCTCCAGACTTTTTAAAAAAGTTTGTGAGTATTGAAACCTGTTTTTCAATATAACACTTAATTAAATGGAGTCATAATGTCAGATAATCAGATTTTTTTCAGTATTTGAAAGACACATCTACTAAAGATCAATTCTAAGTTATCTAAACAATAATTCCTGTTCAGTGAACAGAAGATTCAGTTTTTCACTTACTTGCAAATACACTTCATTATTTCTATATTAACAGATTTATATAGCTGCCCAATTCACACACTTCAGGACTTCCACTGATATTTATTTCCAGATAATAATACAGATAGTCATCAACTTACACCCACAATTGAGTCCAAAATTTCTGTTGCTAAGTGAGACACTTGTTAAGGAAGTTTTGCCCCATTTTATGAACATTTTTTACCACAGTTGAATCACTGCAATTGATAAGTTAGTAACATGGTTAAGTGAATTTGGCTTCCCCTGTGACTTTGCTGGTTAGACCCTTGTGTGTGTGTGTGTGTGTGTGTGTGTGTGTGTGTGATGTCATCACAGGGGGTCCACAAAGGCTTGAAGAAATGCTGTGATTTAAATCTTGGGGGTCCATGGCCGTGGACCATGGTTATAAAAGGTATTTAAGGAGTGGGGGGTGTCTAGTGAAGGAAAGGTTGAGAACCACTAGGATAGAAGGCCAGTTTTCCTATATGTTGTGTTGAGATGATTAATCTGCAAACACTAGTTCTGAGAAGTTGGGAGGGAAGTAATTTGTACTTTTTTGCAGAGAATTTTGTCCCTGCTCTCTAGGGACAATTTTGTTACACTTTAATCTGCCTAGGCTGATCTCATGCATCCTGTTATTAAAGGTTCCATTGCAAATAACATCTGCTTTCATTGTTCAAAAACAAAGGAATACCAGCCTCATGGTAGTATGATAGGAAGACACAGTGCTGACTATAACAAATTACAGCTTTAAAAGGTATTTTAAAGAGAGCATTTCAAAGTATGTGAAGAGCTAGTATGCATTCTCAATCAATATGTTCAGCACATTGAAGGGGGAAGCCATGGGAAGGAAAACAGATTAAAGTACAGGTAGTCCCCGAGTTACAACCACAATTAAGCCTAAAATGTATGCTGTGAAGTGAAACATTTGTTCAGTGATTTTTGCCCCATTTTACGACTTTTCTTTTCACGGTTGTTGTTAAGTCATGTCATTTGTTAAGTTAGTAACATTGCTGCTAAGTGAATCTGGTTTCCCCATTGACGTTCCTGGTCAGAAGGTTGCAAAAGGGGATTTCATGACTCTAGGACACTACAACCGTCATAAATATGAACCACTTGCAAAGCCTATGAATTTTGATCATGTAATCACGGAGATGCCGCAACAGTCGTAAGTGTGAAAAATGGTGGTAAATCACTTTTTTTCAATGCCATTATAATTTTGAATGGTCACTAAATGAATTGTTGTAAGTCAAGGACTACCTGTAGCTGGGACTGAGCCTGTCATAGTATGGCTACTCATACAGGTAGAATTGGCATAGTTCTCTGCAATAAATGCATATTGTATGGGTGGGTGGGTATTGCTTTTCCACCTCTTGACGTTTGGGGATCTGCAAAGTCATAAAACCAAATCAGACTTGTTGAAAATAGGTACCTTCTCTGTTGCATCTGGAAAGATTCATATTTACACTAAATCACTTCACTACTTTTCTGCTAGTTTGCAAATGTGTAACGAGAGTGGAAAGTGGTAAGTGATGTTTGAGGGGAGATAATGCATTTGTTTATATGCAGTGCATCTATTCCCCACTTTAGCTCTGAAAACTTAAAGTGGCTGACAAGAGGGCCTACTGCAGGGCTGTCAAACTCCCAGCCCGTGGGCCGGATGCATCACACACTGGCCACGACCATGCCCAGTTTAGCAAAGTGGAAAAAAGCCCTGATTTGTCACATGATGCCACCATGACGACGTAAGTTTGACACCCCTGGTCTTCCCATAATCTTGTGAATCGCTCAATAAATTCTTAGGTGAAGTGGAGACATAGATCTTGGTCTCTTTAGTTCAGCTCCAACCCTTATTCACTACCACTCCTTTTCTGCCACTGCTTGGCAACATTGCCATTTTCTGATAGCCGTAAGTTTTCATTTCTAAAATCTTTGAGAAGTAACAGTAATATTGTTCGGCAGGGAACTGGAGACCATCAGAGAACACTTTGTCCAACTGCAGTGAGTTTTGACAATCTCCAATATTCTGTCTGTGTGCCCAAATCCAGCAGGCTTTTTTTGATTTGCTTCCCTTGTCACATGAAATTTGAGCATTGAGAAATTTGGTTGGGCCCTAGTTAGAATCTCCTGTCATCAGATCACTTCCCTTTCTTCATCCCTTTGTATGAGTCACTGTTCTGAAAAATATTAAGGGTGACATGAAGTCCATTCTGGTGCTTAAATTGCATCTGGAAAATGCAAATATCAGTCACTGGGGGAAGCACATCATTATCGGAATCACAGATGGCAGAGAGAGTTCAAAGTGCTCCTTTGAAGCTAGCATAGCACTGCGAGGAAATCTCCCACGAGGCACCAAAGTTTTGAATGCTCCATAGCTTTGATTATGAATAATACTAATAATCCCTTGCCATATTTTAAAAATGTTCACATGAATATCTTTAGCAGATACTTCAGTCACAGAGGGAGTCAGATATGCTTGTGAATATTCCTTTTTGCCAGATTTATATGCCGCCTTTCATTTGGAAGCTCATGAGAAATATACAACATTTCCTCCTTTCTATTGTTTTTCTTCCTCAAACAAGTGTGTGTGTCTGTGTCTGTGTCCGTGTGTCTGTGTGTGTATTAGAAAGCAATATACAAACTTTATTATGAAAGACCTCTCAATAGTATCTTTTTGCAAACTATAAATAAATATCTCCCTGGGCCCCTTGTTTTGTGATAGGTAAGACAACTTTCTCCAACATGCCCCTTACCAAATAAATGAAGATTATCTAATTAGTAATTCATCAGGCTGGAGGGGGGGAAAATACCCACAAAAATCACTAAAACATTAAAAATAATAAAATTAAAGCCATAAAAACAGAAGCTGCAGAACAGCATCATTCATCCCCCTAAAAGTACAACTATTTAGCAGGCTCTCACCAATGTCACCAGATCCCCAGGCCAGATGGCAAAGCCATATCTTCAGGCTCTTCCATAAGGCCAATAAGAGCAGAGCCAATCTCATCTCAAGAGGGATGATTACCAGATGGACTTCATGGATTAGAGAAGGCAGGAGCTTGGTTACTTCTATGTCTATTATCACAAGGGCAAGTGATATTTTTGAGCCATCAGTTTGCTAGAGCAACTCTCAAAGTGTCAGTCATTAGGGCCAGAGAGGATGGCATTTAAAAATATCTGCTGAAGTGTTACATTAACATCCATTTACCAGATACTGATGAGTGAAAGTATACTTTGTCATCCCTTCTTGACCTCCGGAATATTTTCTATGATGCCTACTTTCCATACTCTTTCCTTCTAAACAGATAGGTAGATTTCTACATAAACCAATCCCATTTTCATTTTCTGAGAATATTTAAGGGCGTATATAGCTTTTAAAGCTTTTTCCTTCAAGGTGAAATTTAAAAAACAACAATAACAACAGGAGGCACACACAATCATCAGACATAAAGGGAGACTATAAGTATTTTAGTGGCTACATTGCCTATCCCTCTCCTTGTAACAGAGAAATTTTGTACTGTACCAACAAAGCCTATATCTCTCTTATTCAGGTGTGCAAGTCAAAGCAATTTCCTTAGCCATATTCCCAAAGAATAAACATCAATATTAATATTAACATGAGTTGTAGATTACATTTAAAGAGACTACCACATTGCAATGCCACATACTCTGAACAACAATATATATTATGAGAAGTATTATACATCTCAGGTGGGTTCTGAAAAGAAGACTAGATTCCCCACTCCCTTTAAAACAGGAAGGCCCTGTTTTTACAGAGTAAGATATTGTAAATGATTTTCTCTATCTTCTGAAGATACCTTAGTGTCAGTTTATGTACATGGTTAAACCTCAGAACCAATCCTTTGGACTTTACTTGGAAACTTATTGGCAACAGTGCAAAACCTATAGCCTATGACATGGCCAAAGTAGACACTTGCACTTTGCAGCCACTGTAGGTTCCAACCAGTTCTCAAAGGAGCCCCATATGGAGTACATTGCCATAATTTCTTCTGGTGGTGATGAGAGCATGAGATTGCCATATTCCCTCATTCCCCATATGACAACAGCTATTGTCTTGTATGCCCAAAATCATATCTGGCCATGGTCTCTAGCAACCCAACAGCAGTAGCTATGAATTCAGGAGGAAACCCAAGTCACAGACCTGCAATTTCAAGAAAACTTTAACCATTCCAAAGTTATAGCCTGGACAAACAAAAAATAAAATGGTTCTCCTCTTGTTAGGGTTTGATTTCAGCTTGTTTAATCCCATCCAGACTCCTACAGCCTTCAGGTAAGAGGTTGATAATCATGGTATCTTAGTAGAAACATAGAGCTAAATACCACCAACATTCTGATGGTATCTTATCCTAAATTGACAGAAAATACCTCCCCCCAAAAGCAGGATCATGTAGATATTAAAACATGTGGAAGAGATAATTGAATCTTGATCACTGCAACAACTTTTCTTCTCCTCTGCCCTTGATTGGAATTGCTTTTTTAGGAAGCAATTGGAAATACCAAAAATAGTAGCCTCAATCTACAAGTGATCAGTAATGGATGGAGTGCCCCCATGGAGGTTCTGAAGAATGATGATCTACACAGCAACCAATGCTGTCTCAGGTCCAAATCATGACTGAAAGGATTCAATTTCCTCTAAAAGCACTCTGCAGCAGAAGCAATATCACCTGTTCGACCACCTTTCTTGAAAAGGGAAAGATGAAAAAAAGTTAGTAAATGTCCAAGATAGCTAAAGTACAGGGAAGAACTTTTCAAAAAAGTATGTAACAACATCTAACTGAAGATATCAGACAGAATTACTTTTTCCTAGAGATATTTGCCTGAACTAGCTACAACGTTTGGTATAAAATGAGTATAAAAATGGTTCAAGCAACTTATTGGCTTCAAACAATTTTTCAAATTTAAGAACCTAATCAATACAAAATTTGAAAATAGCCATTCATAAAATAAGTTCTCGCTCTTGTACAATTTTCAAGCTTACAGCTTCCCATCTGGAATCAGTTGAACTGATTTTAATAACAAAATCTCTTGCATGAGCAACCTAAACACAAAGGCTTTATTGCAAATGTCGGACTGATTAGCTTACAAAGCAGCTGTTTTGAGACTTATCTTAGGCAAACCTACTGCCAAAAATGTTTATTTTTGCTACTGATGTTGCTTATTTCTCATCTTACGTGCCCATGACAGTTGTAATAGAAACTAAGTTGGGGGCCTCAAGAGCAGCCATAGTTACATCTGCTTGAATCCTTTGAGCTACAAGGATGTTGACAGACTGCGTGGTGTTGTGATGGTCACCTACATGTTGTTTAGACTCCTGCACAACTTTTCTGGGTGGTGGCTGAAATAGTAAACATACCATTTCAAGAGTAAAAGATCCTTCTTTATCTTTTTTTTTTTAAGCAACTGTTTGCTGGCTTCAAAATAAAATAACATTGGAGTGAATAACTAACAACTCAGACCTTCTCTTTCTAAGCAATCAGTCAAATAAACAAATTTGTATTGGTAAAGGAATTGTTGGAAAACCAGTTTGGTGTAGTGATTAAAGAGACAAAGTTAGGAACAGGAGACTATGAGTTCTAGTCCTGTCTTCGGCACAAAGTCAACTGACTGACCTTGAACTAGTTGCTTTCTCTCAACCCTAGGAAGGAGGCAACGACAAAACATTTAGGAAAAACCTTGTCAAGAAAAAATTTCAGGGACTAGTCCAGACAATCTGAGAACATGATTGAATGGAAGAAAAAAAATGAATTATTAGTGTAAAAATACCATACGTCGTATCTTTCTATAAGATCTTTCAGTTCAACTTCCAGACTGTTACTCAGAACCTTTGTACAGTTACATGAAGGATATTAATATTTGACTGTATATAAATAAATGTAAAGCAATACTGCTATTCCTATTATACATGACAAGGAGCTGTTCCCTCAATAAGAATATCCTTGGCATTATTCTGGGTAGCTCACAAAAAGAATAATTTTCTTTGTGTAGGTTCAAAGCAGAATAAGATTACTGAAAAGCAAATGAACTAAATATCTAGGCATGAAATCAAATAAAGTGAACACGTTACTCCGAACACTTCCCATCTATACATATAGAAATCCAAAGTGGACAAGCTTAACAGTAGTCTGATTTAAATCTGCCCAACTATAAAAAGCTTGAAAGCACAGTGATAAGAATTTGGTTTCAAAACCATCTTTTTTTCCCTTGAAACTAAATTGTGGCTAGGACTTTCAAACTGTCTTAATTCTTTCCTGTAATTATATTTATTTATTTATTTGATTTATTTGATTTATCAATTGCTTACAAGATAATAGATATAAGTATATACATAGTTATGAATACATGAAATGGGTACATATAAGAAAAATAAACAATAAGACAGTGATGGTAGGCACGTTGGTGTGCTTATGCACGCCCCCTACAGACCTGTTAGGAAAGGGGTGAGGTCAATAGTGTTACAAGATTTCTTTCATTAACTTTCACTTCCAATTTGCTAACTAGGGTCACTTCCAAAGAGCTTCCTTGTCCCAATTTGAAGATGTTTCACTAGTATTTTCAGAGGATATGACCAGAAGCTACAGCATCTCATCATCTATCTTCAGGTAAAGGAATCCCAAACTAACTCTATGTGCTACATTCTGAAATTGGTGTTTTCCCTCTTATTCCCTTCTTGATCGAGACCAGTGGTTCTCAAATGTTTTCGTCTCAGGACCCCTTTACATTCTTGAAAATGACTGAAGGCCCAAAACAGTTTTAGTTTATTATCATTTGTTTATCATTTGTTTTCATGGACTCTTTGAATTGAAACATCAATGGCAAAAGTAAAACAATTTGTTGCATTAGCCAGTTTTAAGCTCAAAGAAATAAAAAGACAAAAATGTTAACAAAAACATGAAAATAGAAGATCAAACAGAACTGATTAATAAAATGGCTTTTAACATCAAGGAAATAAGTAAAACACTTGAGTATCATAATGACAAATATGAATTATATGTTATTTCAAAATAACTATACTAAGACACATAAAGAAGTTAAAACAGACATATGAAGATGGGGAAAACTACAACTGTCATTGCTGAGGAGAATTTATGGGATAAAAATAGATATTTTTCTTAAAACATGTTTGTTTCAGATAATACCTTTTTTGACAAATGATGCACCATTTAAACAGAGGCAGAAGTATATACCTAAATTTGTGTGGCAGGAAAAAAAATCTTAATTTAAATATAAGGTGCTACAAAATGCAAAGGAAAAAGGATGATTGGGTCTATCCGATTTGAAATTGTAGTTTGCGGCTTCCTGTTTGTTTTGGATAAAAGAATAGGTGCTATCAAGAAATAGAAGGAATTAGAAAATTAAGACCTGAGATTTGGATGGCCCAGATATTTATGGTATGATAAAGTTAGTGTGGATTTTAAAAATCATTATATTAGACATGACTTATTGAAAAATGGAATGGATAGAAACCTAGGATGTACCTGTGGCTCTCAGCACAGGAAATGTTTTATAGATGAGAAATAATAAGCTAGCCCATTGTGAGCTATTAGAATTTTGTCAGGGGAATAAAAAATAAAATGAAGAGAACTGGTGGTAGAAAATATAATCCAGTGGCAACTTGGTAGTCATAATTAATTGGTTCCAGGAAGCACAATGAGTATTAAAAATGATGAGTCCCAACACATTTTCCCCATCAGGAATAATGTAGGGAGTCACAAAGCAGCCGACACCAACAAGTTCTAGCTTGTGTGTTGAGTACCAAACAAACAATGACTACGGAGATAAAATTTTCATGTCAAAATGCATTGAGTACCGAATTCGATGAGTTTCATAGCAGTTCAGTATCAGGGTACCACTGTAGTTTTCTTATTTAAAGTAAATAAAAAGTTTATGGTTTTATGTATTGTAAGACTAAGTTTGAAATAGAATTGTATACAGATGAGAAACATATAATTGCTAAAATACATAAACTTTTATTGAAATTTGAAACAAAAGGAGAACAAATGAAGGAATATATGATAAAATGATATAAAAAAACTCTTTATTATATACAGATGGAGCATTGAGAAAACACATAGTTGAAAGATTGAAATTTATATTATATTAAAATCTTTAGTATATGTCACCAGAGAAATTGTTTAGAATGTATAAAGGAACTTCAAATTTATGATGGAAATGTGAACCAAAAAAAGAGGGGGACATTTTACCATGCTTGGTGGAAAATAAAACAGGTAGAAATTTTTGGATTCAAGTGCATACTTATTTGGCATATTTTAAAGACTATTATAAAATTGAAACCAGAAGTTCTTCTTTTGGGATTGATGGATAAACAGTTGGGGAAAAAGTCACGGAACTTTGTTTTTTGTATATAATAACTGCAATGAGATAATTGTAGGACATACTTTGGCATTGCCCACAATGGGGGAATGGTTGGTGAAGATGATGGAACTTGCTGAGATGGCCAGACTGACTTTTTTGATCAGAGGAAAGATAATATGTATGGTTATTGCTAACTGAAAACCCCTTGTGGACTTTTTGCATAAAACAGAAAAAAATAAACTTATGATGTATGGTTTTGATGATTACACAGGCTAGATTATAGAAAGAATAGAATTATTTTGCAACTATAGAGTTTATAATTTTGCAACTATAGAATTTATAATTGTTGTAGTAATTAATGTGATTACATCCTGCAGAGATCTCTTTGGATGGGAAACATATTGTAAATTATATAAAAATATATAAATAAAATGTGCAAAACCCCATGAGGTCACCAGAATTTCACAAGTTCTAACATTTTCATGATTTTTTCAGGTAATTTTTAATATTTTTGATAGATTGATAGTTAGAAACATGATCTGATGTGGACTAAAATTTTGGTTTAACCACTCTACCTTCGTGGTAGAACAGAACATTTTTAAGGATTGACGTCTTTTTTTTTTTTCAAATAAAGTTTCATTACAGCAGATATTCAATTGAGCTGGAATCATATTAAACTAATTAAACAATTAGATAACAGATAACCAGAGTTGGAAGGGACCTTATAGGTCATCTAGTCCAACCCTCCACCCAAATGCGAGACTCTACACCATTTCTGACAAATGGCAGTCCAATCTCTTCTTGAAAGTCTCAACTGTTGGCGCTCCCATAATTTCTGAGGGCAAGCTATTCCATTGGTTGATTGTTCTCACTGTCAGAAAGTTTCTCCTTATTTCCAGGTTAAATCTCTCCTTGTTCACATTATTCCTTGTCTGGTCTTTGGGTGCCTTGGAAAATAGCTTGACCTCTTCCTCCCTGTGGCAGCCCCTCAAATATTGGAAGACCGCTATCATGTCTCCCCTGGTCCTTCTCTTTACTAGACTAGCCAAGCCCAGTTCCTATAAGCGTTCTTCGTATGTTTTAGTCTCCAGTCCCCTAATCATCTTGGTTGCTCTTCTCTGTACTTTTTCTAGATTAATTAAATTTTAGGCATTATGATGATTTCATATTCTTGTCTAGATATACAGCATTAATGAAGTAAATGTGAACTGTCAAAAAGAAGAAGAATAAACAAGAAAGCTGGTTGTTTTAGCTAAAATGAGAAACAGTGGAGATGGAGTTACACTTGCAACATTAAAAAAAAGTCCCTCAGAAAATAGCATGTTTGTTGATAGTATGACTAGCAGTCTGAAAGTTTTGAAAAGTTTACATTTTGAAAACAAGATATTGTTTGTCTATAAAATATATAAACAAAAGAAATAAATATTTTTTTTCTGGTTTAGTATGCATTTTTACATACCAGATCTGTTTCAGTCCATAGCACTCCAGACAAGGCTAGGAAAGACGTCTGATTAAAATCCTGGTTGTCTCTGCAAAGTAAACTAAATATATATCTAATGTTATGCAATAACATCATTTCTATGCAAATTAATAGTCATTTTATAAACTCTTATGGAACACACCAGTAAGTGAAAGTGGCCATGTTAAAGGAGAATTAATATAAACCAACATAACTAGATCCTCCAAATTAAAAAAAACTGAATTTAATTTAGTCTGGTTTTTTTAGAGCATATTTTATATACATGTTAAATGTTTTAAATTATAAGAAAAATACATGGTTAAGATTGTACATTGCAGTTTAGAAAAACAAATAATTGTGGCCAGCTTTTCATTGCATTTTGGCTTACAATTGTACATTATTAGTCATTGCTTCATACTATCTTATTAAAAATAGATGTGACTACATTTTTATGTTTTATTTTCATACTTGCACTAAATCACCATAATAGGATTTGGTAGAATTTGAACTAGAGTTGCTATGTTAGTTTTAAATTATAACTTTCAGATCTGACTACAATGTAATCTATAATTACAGACCTAGTTTAAGCATACAGAAATTGTGGTCTAATTGTATATAAGGAGAAATTCCGTTGCCTTTCAATTGACTAAGGCAATCTACAATTGAAACTTGATACCACTTCAACCAGTAAGCTTTTCTTAAACCTCAAACACTTCCTTTTATTACATATGATATAGAAGACCGTGCACTCTTTAAATTGGATACACATATCTGTGCAAGAAATTAGAGAAGTTAAAATTTTGGGTGGAAATTTTTTCAGGCAGATTTCTTTTTTCTTCCAGTGGAGCTTTTATAAAGCCATAAGTATGTAGAAATGCACTACTATTTCAGAGGGATTTGCTTATCTATAAAAACAGAAAAATAATGCAAAAATGTAGGACATAAATATTATCTATAAATTTAAAGTTATTGTATTAAATTTCAATAAACTATAATTTAAATATATGTAAATTAAAATACAGCTTCTTATTTATCTGTTATTCCCATGCTTTTACATCAACTGGAAAATTGGAGCATGTTTAATTCCTTAGTGAATGGTATTTTCCTATATATTCCAAAAAGAAAGAAAAACAAGGAGGGAGAATCTATACTATGGCTTTAAAAATATTGCTGAATTCCAGGGCCCTTAGTCCTGGCTAGAAACTGTTAGGAATTAGAGTTGGAGCAACAATATCTCTCAATTGGAACAGAAAAAACATTTGGGTTGGATTTATGCATAGCATTATATGCTATGATCAATAGAATAAATCTCGATTGACTGGATTTAGGCAACATGTTAAGCCATATATGATTGTAACTTTGTTGCTTGTATCCTTACGATTTATATTGACTGTTTCCTTGTATGATTTGATAGCTTATTTGTACCCTATGATTATCATTAAGTGTTGTACCTCATGATTCTTAACAAATGTATCTTTTTTTTAATGTACACTGAGAGAATATGCACCAAGACAAATTCCTTATATGTCTAATCACACTTGGCCAATAAATAATTCCTTCCTTCCTTCCTTCCTTCCTTCCTTCCTTCCTTCCTTCCTTCCTTTATTTATTTATTCATTCATTCATATATCATGATGTCGAGATCACAAGTATTAGATTCCATCGATTTACCAACTGCAACATATTAAACCAACTGTAAACAAACTGCAACGTAGTGTAAGGATGTTGGTTAGTTTCAGGCATCTCATCAACTTAAAATATACTTGGTTTAGTTTTGACCTAGCTGAACTCATATACTGTGCTTCATTCAACAAACTTATTAAAATACACCATGGCTTAGCATGTGAACCAAGCCTTCACTAGAACACAAAAAAATGCTGTAATTTTTGGTGGACACAATTTTAATACCAACATTAAAACCCTTCTAGACTTATATACTGATCCCTTTCAAACTTTCAAAAAAAAAAAAAAAAAGACCATGCAAGACATCAAAAAGAAGTGGTGCCCCAAATCCTGGAGAAGCATTGATTCTCTATAAACCAACTATGATGTCTAAAATGCTCAAATAATGGCAGCAAAGGCTATCCACATGCAAGTCTAGGCACAGGAATTTGCGAGCAATTCCAGCAGAAACTTTATTTGTGCAAAGATATTGTAGTAATAGCTACACACATACACGCACACAGAGTTATTACAACATCTTACTCTCGTCCAATCATATGAATTGGGGATTGGGAATCAGGGAAAAATGGTATGATCATTACTATTTGCAAGAACGCTCTCAAACTATAGAACTGAGTATCTGTATCACTGTCCCTGACAATCATACGGTGTGGCGCGCACACCTATATCATTATTTTGATCCCAGTGTTATTTACTTCACTATGAAACTGAGTGAGTAGCTTTTTTCATAGATCTGAATGAGGAGAGATTATGCATGTTCTGAATTGGTGTCTGGTGAATGGCTAGAAGATGACGGCCAGTTAACTGACTGAATCCCAATAAGATCCCTTGGAATGGTTATTCCCTGGTTTGGGAACTGAAGAATCTAAGTCTTCAAAAAATACACTAGCGTGTATTTTACTGCTATATTAGAGATGCTTTGATACAGGAAGTACCGTAGCACATGTTAAATAAATACATAAATCAAAACAAGAGCTTGTGATACTACATCATTTAGCTTTTGTTTAAGTGTCTTAAACTTTGAAAATGTATAAGGAGTATTTTAAATATAAAGTTTCCAGCATCCTCTCAAGGAGGCAGCTGATCTAATACAAGTTCTTAGCTGAGATTTGGGCAATCTGTCTGAATATATTTGAGGACCACTACCTCTAATTTTGTATCTACACTGTGCTTTATATAGTGCCCTATATATAGTTCAACATATCTTTAAATAAAAATGGGATGCTTTCAAAAATAATACAAGAACATGCCAAGATCTAATTATATCTTTTAATCTTTATTTTGTGAAAATTCTACAAAAGGTAAAATTTAAAAAATTAACAGATGTTACATTATTACAACACTAATGAGGTTAATTATATATCTAACGAACTCATTACATTTAAAGCTTCAATTCTAAACTTTTTTATTCCGAAGAAAGCTTCCTTGATGGCATAAAATAGGGTTTTCTTCAGAATAAACATGAATACAGTATCTCACATTAGAAAAAATTGTGAATATAAAGTGTATAAAAGTAAGCACTCAAGACTGCTTATGGGAAGAATAGGAGTATGCATTAAGGATATGAAGAACTGGAAATGTTTTAACCTTAGCAATACATATTATTGGACTATACTTATTATTATAATTATTTTTCAGGGTAACTCCTTCAACAGTACGAACAACTTCATATTTTTTTAAAGTGAAAAATATTGTATGCTATCAGTCTCCCCATCTCAAGAGTGCTTATGGCTCAAAAAGACTCTTGTTATTGTGTTCTTTTCCCAGCATCTATCAGTAAGATTTAGATTGCATTTTATCCATGATTATATATTGAATAACATCTTGTAGTTTTGCAAAGTTATCCACTGTATAATCATAGTCTCAACAGAGAAAACAATACAATATTCAAACCAAGAGTTTAAACTTTAGCTCCTGTCTTGGTACCAAATATTTTACAGTTTTTCATAGCTTTTTGCCTTGATACAAAATTGGAGATAATTGGTTTCCCTACAGCATTATTGGCAGTTACTGCTTTCCAATTAGCATCTTCCAGATATGATGCTGCTGACAATAAGTTGAAAAACAGGAAAATTTGAGAAATTCCAGATGTCATGACATTAGCTTCACCTTCTTCAAGATCTTTCTCAGACTGGAATGTTGAAATATGTTCACCAACTTTTGGAGTAATATGAAGATGAGGGACAGCTCATTTCAGGAAGTCAGAGTTCAACTTTCAAAGGTTTTTCTACTTACACAAGTGACAATGTTATATCCTACACTAGCCTTTTTCAGTGTGGCTCACCCTAAATGCATTTCCAACAATTCCTGTCATTCTCAGTCAGTACAGTTAACGCTAGACTGAGTATGACACAAAGTACATCAGGTCTTATTATAGCTTGTAGACATGTTTGATATAAGGAAAAGTTTGCCCATGTAATTCATCGAATATAGACAATTGTTTGCCATCTGTTGCCATGTGGTTAGAAAAAAAAGATAACATACTGTAAATGTATTGAATGTTGACATTTCTTGAAGTGTATACAACCTTATCCAACACATTTTCTCTAATTTTCCTCCATTCATATTCCTAATGTAGATGGAAAATATAGATTTATACATACATTGTCTTCAGTACAGTTTACCCTCAAATCATTATGCTGTGATTGCAGGTATAAGTTCAACTTGCCATTGATATAAAAATATGGTAATTAATCTTTAATTTAAAAAACTGGGGGAGGAAAGCAGATGATAAACTCCTTGGAAATTTGGTCCAGATGAATTCTTCCTTCTTCTTCGACAGGGGTGTTCCTAATAATTATGCATTGTTTAGTTGCTATTACCATTTTTTTCAAGTTTTGTCATTCTTTTTAAAGATTTGTCATCTAGAGCTGCTTGGACAATTGATGTGGCTTATAAATTAAGTAGGTAAATTAATATCAGTAAAAAAAAATTATATTATATATTTTAGCTTTTAAAAATCTTAAATTGTTTGTATTGTATTTGCTTTAAAAAAATTCTTAAATTATTTGTATTGTGGAAGGAGTTACCCTGAAAAATAATTCTAATAATGAGTAAAGTTTAATAATATGCAACGTTTATGCATTGCTAAGGTTAAAACATTTCCTCACACCCTTTATACATGCTGAGCAAGCATAATCTGTGTTGTTCAAAAAGTGAATGAAGGGTAGCTAACCAAAAAATGCCAACCACTTGAGCTGTTGAAAGCCAGGCCCCTTCCCCTATCTACTTGATTTACTCTGAACTGTAAACACAGAATCTTTTTTTTAATTATCTATCTATCTATCTATCTATCTATCTATCTATCTATCTATCTATCTATCTATCT
>BLBF01000011.1:17565669-17623655 GCA_015471245.1 Laticauda colubrina | reverse complement strand
ATCTATCTATCTATCTATCTATCTATCTATCTATCTATCTATCTATCTATCTATCTATCTATCTATCTATCTATCTCTATATAGATAGATAGATAGATATATCTATATCTATATTTACATCTACATCTATATCTATCTATCTATCGAAATAATTATGCCCTGACACGTTTTATTAGGCAGGGAGCAAAAACGCCAGCAGGGGGGCAAACTCAGAACCATAGACGCGACCAGGTTTTCCCTGGTTGGTATCGCCCAACCCAACCCCCTTTATTCCGGGATGGAACATCCCAACAGATGCGGGCGTTTCCTTAGAACTTAGGCTCGCTCGCCTTTTCGCCTGCCCCTTCAGGTCTCTCACCTCTGATCCCGCCCCCGTTTCGCCGCGTTCGTCTCTCTCGCGGAGGGGGGGACGGGGGGACGGCAGAGAAAGAAAGTCGGCCTCGCGCTGGGTCGGATAGAGCTCTTTGTGCTGTGGGGGAAGTGAAGCGCGCGCTCGCCTGCCCGCGCGGGCCCGAGAAAAGAGGGGAGAAGGAGAAGAAAGAAGAAAGAAGAAAAAAAAAAAAAAGAGAGAGAGAAGGAGAGGAGCCGAATTCTAAAGCGTCCGCGCGGGTGGGCGAGCGAGCGAACGAGCGGGCGGGCGCGCGAAACCGAGAGTTGGGAGAGGAGGAGGTGGCGCGAACAAAAAAAAAACCCCCCCCCCCCCGCAACCGATGAAAAACAACGGCCGGCCCGGGGGCAGCTCTCGAGGGGGGGAGGCGCGAGTCGGACGCCCCGTTGTGTGGCTTTGCTGGTGAGGAAAGCCGGGGCAGGAAGCTGCAATTAACTGGGGAAAGGGGAAGAGTTGCCGCCGCGTAGGACCCGCTGTTTACCTCAGGTAAGTGCGAGAGGGAGGGGGGGGAGGGAAAAGGGAAAGCTGACTTCGAAAAGTTTGGAGGGAGGGCCGGGGCCGCGAAGCTCGCCTCGAGCGCTTTCGCCCGCGGGGGACAGAAAGAGGGAAGAGAAATCCGAGTTGGCGGCGGCTCCATTGTGAGCGGCTCAGACCGCGGCTTCTCGCTTGGCTCCGCCACCTTTCCGAGGGGGCTGCTGCTCGTTCGGGATCCGGGTGGGAAACCCCAATTCCCCCCCCCCCCCCGAGATGATTTGCGCTTCTCGTAGGAATTGCAAGAAACCCAGATTCGTGGGTAAAAGAGGAGAGGACGTGAGGAGATGGGGGTGGGGGGGGGGTGTTTGGTGGGATAAGTGCTTCGGGAACGAGAGATTAGTTGTACATGAAATCCACGTCTCCCAGCTTTTTATTTTCCGATAATTTCTGCCGGCCTCCCTCAGGGAACGAGGTCCAGAAATGGTGGGGCCCAGAAGAAGGAAATGGCTAGTTAATAAGTTACCTTTTGGAAAGGAAAGAAGAGTTTTTGTGGGAGGGAGGACAGGCAGGGAGAGGGAGGGAGGGAGGAGGAGAGAGAGAAAGGCTCCCAATCTTCAGATTTGCTTCATGCCAGGAAAGAAACTCCACTGTTCTGCGCCAACAGTTTCTTTCCCAGGGAAAAATGTTGTGGTTGGACCCTGTGTGAAGGTGGCACTTTCAATGTAGACTCCTTAATCCTGAAAGTGGATGAACTTGCCACAGTTGTTCATCGAAGAGGGAAAGAAGAATCACTTATTTTTGGTGGAAAGCCATCATTTGCTTTTCCTTGTTTACTATTTCATACCTTACAAAGGCAAGCCTTGGCAATGAAAATATCTTTCACTGTTGTGAACTCTTTTGAGTTTCGGAGATTATTTTTTAGTTATTTTTCCCTTGTTCCTTGATTGATAGACCACATTTTAAATAAGTTTCTCCCTTATCCTTAGGCTGTGGAATTCCATTTAGCACAAGGATGAAATACTTAGTGTAAATGAGTGATGTCTCTGGCTCACAAAGTGTTGTTTTTTGTTTGTTTGTTTGCAGATACCTTTCAGGATAAGAATGGATCAGCTATGGTGCTAGCATCTCATTTTTCTAGATACATTCTTGAAGTGCTTGTTGTTTTTGTATGCGCCTCTCCTCCTCCTTCCCACCACATATTTCATTGCTCTTATGGAAGAATAAAATGGTGAGAGGCGTCTTCCAGTCTCTTTCTCTCTCCAGGCTGTAAGAGGACTGTATCACATTGTGGGAGCAGCACTGGCAGCTGCTGTCAGTTTTCACCTCTTCAGACTCTCATTTGTAAAGAATTGAAGGCTTTCTGCATTTGACAATGATGAAGACTGAAGGCAAAGGAGACAGAACTTTAAGAAGTGCTTCTCCACACAGAAATGCCTATAAAACCGATTTTCATGCAATTAAGTGCAGTTTTGATTCAGTGAATACTGATAATGCTTCCAACAAGTCTAATCCTCAGCAAAAGTTGACCAACTCATCCAATGGAGAAGGTAATGATCCACATGTTCGTGGCAGAGCTGTCTCATATGGCAACAGAGTGCACAAGATCAAAAACATGTTCATGCAGATGGGTGGTTCTTCCAATTCATCATGTGAAAACAGTTCACCCTCTGAGCCCCGAATTATTAATAAAATAACTTCAACTGATCTTGCACTTTCTCCTCCTAGTAGCCCATCTTATCTCTGTGTTCAAAAAAATAACTTGCTCAATAGTGGTTCCTTTTGTAGTTCCCTGGATCCTTTACCTGCATGTTCATTCACTGATAAAATTATCTGCAGTAAAGAAGAAGGAAATTTAGACAAAGCTACACTAGCAGAGAAATTTTCTGAGACCAGAAAACTATTTGAAAGGAACGTTAAGAAACCAAGTTCGCTGGATAGAAGTCCTCCCATTAAAAGTGAAAGGATTGAAGACAGGAGACAACATGGTTCCACTTCTTCTGATTGCAGCAGTGTAACAGATCACTTTAATTTCAATATTGATGTAACTTCTCAGGTTGCTGTAGAGAATCAAGGAAATAGTGATCAAAAGGAACAGCAATCTACTGGCAGTTGTAAATCCTCTTCACTGAATGCAGGACCTATTTCTCGAAGACTGGAGAGTTTCTTGGCTGATATTGACAATGACGACTTGAAAGATACTTTGAAAACTAAGGATATCCCAAATCCTGTTCAAACAGTGTTCTCCAGCTGGGAATCACCAGGAGTTAGGAAAGAAGTACATTTGCAGCAAAATCAGCCCATTGCAGAATCTTCCGTTTTGATAAGCAGCACTTCTACGGAAAGGAGTGAGTTAAGTGATACAACTGAAGTAACTTCTCAAACAGATCAAACTTCCGAAAGGGAGCAACAATATAAAACCAGCATATCCCCTAAAGTGAATAGAGCCCCTATAAAAATTTCTCAAGTAGAAGTAGCTAGAGCTGAACTGATTATGGTGCAGAACAAAACTTTAGGGGATAACAATGAAATCACTGGGGAAGTCAATGTATTTCAGAAGGAAAAATCACTCAGATTTCCAAGTTGGAAAGAGGAGAGAAACGACTGTACATTTGAGAAAATGGAAGAATCTAATGAGGAGGATGGTGCAGTTAATCAAAAAGCAAGAGAGTTAGTGTTTCTGGACAAAGAGCAGGAACAAGAGCAGGTCCCTGTAATACCTGTAGGAGATAGTGAAGAGGAAGAACAAGAACAGAGAAAGAAAATTAGTGGGTTTTCTTCCAGTACTTTTGGGATCGAGAATGCTGCTTTTGATGATGACAGAGAACCAGAAGCACTTAGTCGGGACCCTGAAACAGAAGAAACCTTGCAAGAGGAGGAATATAACTATAATAGTGATTACGAGGAGCTTTCTGGACTTTCTGAGGAAGATCCTGATCCAGCTAGAAAAGTGAAGTTTTCTACAGCCCCAATCAAGGTAATGCTTCATTAATGGGTATAAAATATAATTATTGTTGCTAGTTATTTAAATATAGTAATTATAACAGTGAGGTCTATTAGTATATTTATGAGTATATGGATGCTTTGAAATTGGCCTCTTAATTACAGTTTTCATTCCAGATAAGAATTTCTAAAGTATTTTGAGTTTTAAAGTACCTTTTTTATTTAAAAAAAAAATACTGGTTCAGTTAATCTGAAATGGAATCATGACTAACCTCACTGCCTGGGACAGGCTAACCATATAATGCCCGTGCTTCATATCTTGTATGGATTGATGGTCTTATTCATCTGCACTGACTTCTAGGCCCAGTCTTGGTGCTGTTATATAAAGCCTTGAATGGTATGAAACAAGTAAAAAGGAAATGGTTTTTTAATTATCTTTGGTGCTCCCAGGCTGTATGGGAAAAGGCCTTCTCAATTATTAAGATCCTGTTTATAAAATATCTTTTCCAGGGAGGTGTATTTTGCATCCCCAATTATGATTTATAAAAGCTGTAATGGTGCAGTGGTTAGAATGCAAGTATTGCAGGCTAATTCTGCTGACTGCTAACTGCCAGCAGTTCGATTCTCACTAGCTGAAGGTTGGCTCAACCTTCCATCCTTCTGAGGTCAATAAAATGAGGACCCAGATTGTTGGAGGCAATATGCTGGCTCTGTAAACTGCTTAGAGAGGGCTGTAAAAAGCACTGTGAAGCGGTATATAAGTGTTAAGTACTATTGCTATTCAGTGCCAGCAAGTGAATTGCTCATAGATATTTTTGTAGTTTTTGTACATAGATTTTACATTCTTATCTGTATTATAACAGTTCCTTTAATTACATTTCTGGTGATTTATTGTATTTTTATTGTTTAGCTGAAATTGATTATTTTTAATTTCAAATCCACAAGTGAACTTTACCTTCTAAAGTTAACTGAAGATTGTTAATCTTCAGTTAACAATGATAACACAGGAATTTCTGTGAGTTAGCATCACAGTTGTAAAGTACAATGTCACATGACTGCCATTTCGCATTGAAAATTACAACATTCTCAGTTGTCATTAAGTGAATCACCAGAAGTTAATAAGTGAGGATAGCTCATGGTCATTGCTGGCTTCCCCATTAACTTTGATTGGAGGAAACCAGCAAAGAAGGTCACAAATTGTAATCGCATGAATGCAGGGCACTGTAATTGCAAGCCAGGTCCACATTGTAATTACGTGACCATACTGCAACCAATGTTAAGGACAAAGCCCAGTCATAACTATTATTCATTCAGTACTGTCATAAGTTTGAGCAGTCTCTGAACGAATTGTTCTTAAGCAAGGACCATATGTTATAGCAACAGTAGTAATTTTGGATATACCTTATGTGGGTATAGTATAAACTTTTGAGAGGTGTAGAACTGTGTTCTATGTTAGATTAAATGAGTGAAGAAGGTGTTGTATTGGCATTTTGATCTCCAGTCAGGAGCCAATAAATTATTTAAGATTTAAAGACAGCAGGCTCAAATCAGAGTAAAATTCCAAAGAAAAAAGAATAGGAAAAAAGGACTAAGGATAATATGATAGCAGTGTTCTAATATCTAAGGATCTGCCATAAAGTTAATCAGAATAGAACTGGAATGGACATTGGAAGTCCTAGTGACTAGTCCAACCCCCTGCTCAAGCAAGAGACCCTGGCCTATACAATTTGAGGAAAGTGACTGTCCAGTTTCTTCTTAAAAACCTCCAGTGACGAAGCACCTATGATTTCTGAAGGCCAGCTTTTCCACTGGTTAATTGTCCTCACTGTTAGGAAGTTTCTCCTTAATTCCAGGTTGCTTCTCTCCTTGTTTAGTTTCCATCCATTGGAATCCAGTCTTGCCTTCAGGTGCTTTGGAGAATAGGTTGACTCCCTCTTCTTTGTGGCAGCCCCTCAAATATTGGAATACTGCTGTCAAGTCACTCCTAGTCCTTTTTTTCTCTACACTGGCCATACCCAGTTCCATTCTTCATATGTTTTAGTCTCCAGGCCTTTTAAACATCCTAGTTGCTCTTCTTTGCACTTTTTTTTTTCAAAGTTTCAACATCTTTTTTATGATGTGACCAAAATCGGTATTCCAGGTGTGGACTTACTAAGTTTTCATAAAGCGGTACTAATATGTCACGTGTTTTTGATTTTATGTCTCTGTTTATTTGCACACACACACCAGAAAAATAATAGTTGTGCAGCATCCTCCCAAGGTTTTAGGTTTATGATGAGGTTCAAATTGTCTGAATTCATTTACTACTTTTTATTCCTGAAACAAAGTATAAACAAAAGATGGCCATGACTTCATAGTACCTCTTATCAGGGACTTGACCATAAATTTAGACAGTGGAATCCCTACAGTGATTTTTTAGGGTAGATGGATTCTCTAGTAGTCACAGTTATGGAATCAATACCTTTGGAATCCTACTTCTTCGTTTATGGGAACATTGCTCTTATTCCCCTTTCCCTTGGCAGGTATGAGCTTAGGGAGCTGGTGCGGTCCTCTTTATCTTAATAATTGTAAGTGATGATAAGTAACAGATAAAGTGGCAAGCCAGAATTATTAATGATAATGATGCAGTCTGCAAAACTGTGCTAAGTAACTTCTTTTAAGTGCATGTGTGGAATAATACACAAATCACCTCAGCTGGCTAGCAATTCTGCCCAGAGATATCTTATAGATGCAGACAGAATAAAGGGTCCACATCACTTTTATGTCATTTGAACTGATTATGATGAACATCAACTGTGGTTT
Organism: Laticauda colubrina; assembly: GCA_015471245.1. Taxonomy (NCBI): domain Eukaryota; kingdom Metazoa; phylum Chordata; class Lepidosauria; order Squamata; family Elapidae; genus Laticauda; species Laticauda colubrina. Next base: position 17,617,051 of record BLBF01000011.1, on the reverse strand, counting down.
AAAAAAAATAAAGAGAAGAGTTTGTTCAAGGCATGTGACTCATCCCTGTTTCCTTATGCCATACTAAGTTATGGTTTTAGTACATCTTTTTCATTGCTTCGCCCACAGATATATTGCACATTCCTTTCATTTTCAACTACTGTGGGCAAAGAGCAGGTTGGCTAGCAATCATGCAAACTGAATTTCCGCTTATCCAGAGAACATCACATAGAAGCCAGATACAGTAAAATATACAAACATTACTAGAATGTTAAAAAATGAAATGAATCAGTATCTTTTAGCACAATAATATTATTGTTAATGTTGCTGTAAATATCACATTAATTAAGATTCCCTTTAATCTTTCTGCCAAGAATGATAAAGTGCCTTTGGCTGTAGGTTTCAAGTGAGCAAGACTTGTATGTTTAAAAGTGGAAAAATAACTTGTGCATATTAGTTAGATCATTACGTTGGAAACATTAAGTAAAGTTTTCTTGATTGTGAATTTTTTAAATTTGGAAGTAGTTCAAAATTGAGTGTAATGTGCAAACTGTAAAAGTAAGATTGCTTTTTTTTCTTTTCCAAACTAAAGAAAACAGAGATAAAGAATGAAATTACTATGCATGTTGGTTGTAAATCTCTCAGAGTTACTTTGGTGGGATGGGCAATGCAGAAATTTAATAAATAAATTCAATAAGTTAAATCAATATTTGAGGCTGGCCTGGTTCAGATTATGATTCCACGTTTAATAAAAAGCAATAGGAAAAAATAGCTGATTGCCATATGTATTACATCACTTTTAAAAATAAAAATGAAGGTACTTCTAGACTTTACAACTATTTGTTTAGTGACCATTCAAAGTTAGAATGTAGCATTTGTAGCATTTCCATGGTTGTAGTGTCCCAGGGTCATGTGATCCTCTTTTGCAACCTTCTGACAGGCAAAGTCAACAAAGACAGATTCACTTAACTGGGTTTCTAACTGAACAATTTCAGTGATTCATTGAACAGTTATGGCAAGAAAAATCATAAAATGGGAAAACACTCAATAACTGTCTTGCTTAGCAGTGGAAAATTTGGGCCCAATTGTAGTAGTAAGTCTTAAGTATATTTCTTGAATGGCTGATGCTTTTCCCTGAAATCTATAGTTGTTGTTGGAGAAGATTGATTGGATGCCTATATCCCAGTCAGTTCCTCTTTGGCAGTTAACAATTGACTCTGGTGTTGGCAAGAAAATTAGTTGGAGACAGGGCTTTTTCCTTTGTTTTATGTATTTAAGTCTTACTATTATCTATTGTTTTTTTTTCAAGGTTACCCTAACATTTTTTCCTAAAAATAGATTTTAGAATGGTTATCAAATGCTTTATGTTTCTCTTTGGCCCTGTATTAAGATCTCCCATCTGTTTATTTTTAACAAATTATAGTTTATTTCTTAACATTAAAGAAATAAACATTGAAATTGAAATTTGAACATTGAAATTTATAGCTAGGAAATGCATTAAATGAACGTTTTATCTACTATTTAGGGACTTTTTCATTTGTTCTAGGTTTCTTGTGATAATACATTTCAGTATTATCCACGTATATGCTCTTCACATTTTTTAAAATAAGTATCACTTTGATAGCATCTATTTGTAAATATTTAGCGGTGTAGTTTTTTCTTGTTTTAGTAAGGAAGATGCTTCTTTTCTTGATACATAAAAACATTATGGAATTATTCTGTTGTTTTGCTCCTCATATTAAAACCCACAGTAACAATTTCCCATCTAGACTACCATATTTATATAGTCCATATAAAATTTAACAAAAAAAAAACCCTCTTAATCAGTTTATTCGGCCATGTGGCTAAAATATGTGTTCTATATGGAAATGAATTTGTTTTTTTTCCCAATAAACTTTTTGCTGCAATTTACATTTTATTATTATTAAATTATCTGTACTAATTTCTACAGGATGCATTTTGTTGTTGCACTATGGTGATATACTAGGCCTGCCATACATGGCATGGTTAAACTCTCTGAATTAATAGAAAGTAAAAATTAATATTAAACAACATGGGTACCCAATTATTAGAAACTTGTGTATATTTTAAGATTATTTTTATAAATAACTCAAGGCAATGAATTTATCTAATACTCCTTTGTTCTCCTATTTTCCATGCAACTGTAAGAGGTGAGTTGGGTTGAGAGAGAATGACAGGCTCAAAGTCACCCAGCCAGCTTTCATGCCTGAGGTGGGATTAGATTTCAGCCTTCAACTGGTTTGAATTGATTCTTATGAACAAACGTTAAAAGAAGCTACCATTATATATCAACTGTTTTTTCCAGTGTTACAAAGTACTTGCGCTGATGCAAATGGACCATTAGAAGAAACACCTGTTTTGCTTAAATGCAGTAAATTAGCATAATCCATAATAACTACTGGTACTATTCATATATCAGAATTCAAAAGGCCACAAAAAGCTATGGAATCCAGACAGTCCTTACAAAAGAAAAAAGGATGTGGTGGCATAAAAATATTTACTAATGTATGGATGGTACATGTTCAGACATGCTACTACAAAGCAGGCACAGTTTTTATACTGATGTTTCAATCAGTCAGTCTTGTTTGCATTTTGCTGACTTACTCAGACATATAAGAGCTTTCATTAAAATATTACCAAATAAGATGTCTTACATAGTTTGCAGTACTGAAAATGAAGGCACAGATCAGGAACAGAAACAAATTGCTCAAATCATCAGGGTTTTAGGAAAATGTCCTATTCATTGTTTCTTTTGCTTTTTATAATTCTCTTGCCTTCCATTTATAATCATAGTTCTCCTCGGAAACAATTGTATCCATCCAGCACACAATTAGGGTGTTCTTTTGATGAAAGACTTTTGACTACAGCTAGTCCTTGACATATGACTATTCATTCAGTGACTATTCCAAGTTAAGACAGTGCTGAAAGAATGGACTTACGACCTGTGCCTAAACTTATGGCAGTTGCAGCACTTTAGAGGTCACGTATCAAATTTCAGGAGCATGCTATTTCGCCACACTTAAAATTGTAGGGGCGCTTCAGTTTCTTCAGCTCAGTTATCTCTTCCCCATTTACTCCCTTTTGGATGCTGTGCACCCTGCCATGTATGGCAGCAAGCAATCCCAAAACTACCGTGTTTCTCATATAATAAGGCCGGGTCTTATTTTTTTGAGCCCCGAAAAATTGGCTAGGCTGTCTTTTGGGGGGGTGACTTAATCCCCCCCCCTTACATCTTCGGGCAGGCGGGCGGCAATGGCTTGGATGTTGACCTCGGCGTTGGTGGGGCACTTCATATCGGGGTTGTTAAGCCTGGGTTCCCCAACCAGGGTTAGGTAGACAAGCTAAACAGAATGTGCAGCGTTAGTCAGATAGGCACACAGATAAATGAGTGAGCTAAGCTTGTATGTTTATTAACATACAGTAAAAATAACAGATACGCTCGTGCTATCAAGAATATATTTTATTCCAGTATAAGTTTATAGCATAGTCAAAAACAGTCCAATATTCATTTACCATGTAGTCAGTCCATTCAGTGATATTCAGTTAGCAAAGTCCATGTAGAATATCCTATTGTCAGTTCACATAAATCAGTCTGTTGTTGTCTCTCCCGTTCGAGCAATGCAGTCTTGCTTCCAAGCAGTAATCAGTGATCATCAAAGCCAGAGAGAGAGCGAGCAAGCTGTAGCCTTGCTACTTTTATATGGTTTTCATAACCACACCCACAATTGCTATTTTACATTTAAAGCTGCATACACTAACTATGATTTATAGTTAGTATTTCACCTAAAACAGTTAGGGTGAACAATGTTATCCCTAACAGGGGTCAACGCAGGCAGCACCATATCCGGGTGTGCAACAAAAGTACTTCCTAACGGCAAGCCCCCCCCCATTTCGCATGTTTTAATATAGGCCTTAATTTGGGGGAGGGGCTTAATTTCATTTTGTACCTATAAAACATGCTGGGACTTCCTATTGGGAGAGGCCGTATTGTTGGAGAAACAGGGTATGTGGCTCTGGGACTGCTTCCCCATGCTATGGAGAGCCTCAGCTGCCCCAGCCTGCACCAACATGCATTTGTTTACCCATCTGCCTTTTCTCAGTTTCCCACACTGATCTTTTGTGCCTAGCCACTGAAGCAGTGCCTTGCTATGTTTGTTGTCTCCTGTTTGGACCCTTGTCCACCATGTTACCCTGAGCACTCCCAACTTCTCGAGCTTCCTATACATGGATCCCTGGCATTGCAGTATCCATGGGGCCCCAGTAAGCATCAGCAAACATTCACCCAGCTGCCTTCTTTCCCATTTCCCTGCACTGACTTTTCTCCCTTTGAGCCCAGTTGCCACAGCTGAAGTAGAAGCACTTCACTGTCTTCTTCTTGGACCTAGCTTCTCCAGTGAAGATATCCTACATATGATTCACTGAGCAGTGTCTCCGTTAAACTGTGCTGCCCTCCGATAAGCAAACAGCAAGTTGACTCATTCGCTAACTTTGAAATTCATTCAATACTAGAATCTATTATTTGAAACATTTCTGAAAGTGTATTTGATTTTATTTATTTTAAAATTTATGTGGCAAATCATCTTGTGAGACACAATTCAAACTAGTGAATTTTTTTGCTCTTTGTTTCTGTTAAAGCATACCCTGTCATGTACTTCTAGACTAAGTTCTCAAGAGGATTGCAGATGTTAGGTACAGCATAACTGAGAAAACATAAATACTTCTCAGTCCAAAAATTAAGCCTATTATTGCCTCAAGATGAAGACACACAAAAACAGGGATTTTTGTAGCTCAGCTGAAAAGTATGTATCAACTAATGTTTTTTGCAAAGAAAAAGACAATACATATCCATGCTTCTTCGGTTTCCACTCCAACTTACATAAATAAGCTGACTAAATGGTTCCATGTCCAGCATAGTAACAGCCTATGCTTATTTACCCAGAAGAGCCTAAGGATATAATACAGAGGAAACATCTATAGCTTTATCCGCTGGTTTATGTGTTGTTGCTTTTTTCCTGTGTGTGAATGTACATGTGTGGATCTCTGCATATTTATATTTGAGAAAATAATATGTGAGAGAAAGTAGTTCATAGACTATTTCGTAGATTGTAGTAGATGCGTTTGGCAGATCAATTTTACTAACAGATACCTTATTGTACAGTTTTAATCAGTTGGCAATTCAGTTAATCCTATTTAAATTTTTGCCCTTTTTTGGATGCAGACAGTGACCAGCGTGTTTGCTCATAGGTCCACATTTGTTGCAGGGGAATTAGTTTCAGTGGGAGTTGACAAATATTGTTAACAAAGAAAGAAGTCAAAAAGTATGGATTTTTCTATGTTTGTCACTTTTTTTCCCTGTCTATTTTCCCATTGGTGGGAGTGAATTATTTTAAATTAAGCAATATTGTCTTTTAGTGTAAATGTAGTATATCGGTTTCTGAAATTGGTTCCTGATTTTGTTAAGCATATAATTCATATGACTCAGTACATTTTGCTATAATATAGAATAATGTAACATAAATCCTCTAATAATTTTTTAAATTTAAAAGTTGCACTTTGAGCATAGCTCAATATGTGATAATCCTATTATTGAAAAACATCATTTTTCAAATGACAAGATTAAAGATTTTTATGGGCTTTTAAAAATTACCAGAAGGTAATTTACTGTGTTGTCCACATCCTTGCACACATTGATGTTTTAAATTGGTATTTAATTGACATTTAAATCTATTCAACTTGCATGGGTGAAAACATTTTTGAAAATATTGTTATTTTTTTAGGTATTCAGTACTTACTCAAATGAAGACTATGATAGACGCAATGAAGAGGTAGACCCTGTTGCTGCATCAGCAGAATATGAACTTGAGAAAAGGGTAGAAAAAATGGAGGTTTTTCCTGTGGAAATTGAAAAAGGTACAAATCTCTAATGTCTATCCTAGAAAAGCAACAAGGCTGTTTAACATTTATATTTTAATTTTGCATGATATTGCAACATTTCTAATTAGGTATAGCATTACAAAATCAAAAAATATAAATTGCTTTTAAGCTTAAGATTGTCTTCTAAAAATTTTGGATGTATAGGGGCTGGAAAATATTTTATAAAAGTTGAAAGCATTATAAAAAGCAAAGATTTTTTTATATATTAGTCATGGGAGAAAACTCAAAACTCATATTGAGGCAACATCATTAGCAAACTTTAAGGTAATGTATGCACTTTCAGACTTTATCTGATTTATGTTTTCTGAATGCATCAAGAAAAATAGGGTGAAAATTAGAGAAATATGATTGTGCTAAGTAATATTAGGGTTGATGTTAGCCAAAATTTAAATGGTAATGTTAAGTAGCATCAAGTTTAAAGCTGAATTCCTTAGTTTTGGTAATGCAAATTCCAGTTCTTAAGTCTGTAGTAATATTACCTAGGTTGGCATTGTACTTTATTCTGTGGAATCTTTAAATACATCAATATTTCATCTTTTATTTAAGCATAGGTTGATTTGTCTTTTAATATCTATCTTAGCTTTAAGGAAATAATCAAAGAAATTATTACTTTTAAAGCATAAAAATAATGCCAAAATTTTATTCATTAAACATTAAAGAGCTGATGAAGAAGGTCTATCTTTATTCTTTTTTACACTAGTGGGAACTCAACCCAGCTCCCAAGGTGCTGTACTCCATAGCCTAGGATCAACAGGTGCTGGATAGATAGGTTTCTGAAAGCATGGACATCTTCAAAAAGGCCATCTTTGGCTATTCATATGACTGCAAATAGTCCCTAAATTGTTTAAAGATTTAAAGGTTAACATTAACTTTTGCCAGTGAGCAATTAGCAAGTTCTACTGGCATCTTGTGATCCTTGTAAATTACATAACTTACACTTAGCTGCCACATTACCTACCATTTGTGACTTAGGGCGTTATTCAATGTAAAATAGATTGCAATAGTCAAGAAGAGATACAATGATGACATAGATAACTGTAGTCTGATAAGACTAGCAAACATATTCTGGCATATAACACCTGTACTGGTGATAGATGAAAATTAAGGACTACTTCCAGGACTACAAGAGATTACTACTTGTCAAGAGATAATGCAATCCGGTGAAACTCTTGTCTCATTGCCTAGAGACTGCTGCAGTCTAGATGGGAAAAAAACCCTTAAAATTGAATCATTGCAAAAGGGAGTGTCTGTTAATCCACTGTGATTCTTGATTTGCTGCACAGTTATCAAGGGGCAGGCATAACCCCTGATGAAAGCATGGCTGCAGTTTGGGGGGCTACCTTCTGCTTAAGGCAGAAAAAAGATTGTGGCTGGGAGGGCATTCATCTAGTACAAGGGTGACAAACTTGTGTCATCACATGATGTATCATGATTTTTTTCCCTTCGCTAAACCAAGGATGGGCGTGGCCAGTGCGTGATGCATCCGGCCTACAGACCATGAGTTTGACAACCCTGATCTAGTGCCAGCTGGTTCCCCAACCTTACTTCTCTACAATACTGTCTTTGTGATCATGTCATGATCATTGCCTGTCTAGATTTCTGCAGTGTGCTCCACATTGCTGTTGTGGTGGCTTTGAAGACACCACAACATCAATTAATGCAGAATGTGGCAGCTCACATAATGGGAAGTACTAATCGTCAGAAATACATAACTTTGTTGTTTGCCTATACATTTCCCTGTCATATGAACAGTGCTAGTTTTGATACATTAAGCCAGGAAGTGCTATTTCTTTCCATCCAGTTCTGGCCTCATGAAATTATTTCCTCTCAAAAATTTTCTCCTTCCAGAAAATACTAGAGAATGTTAAAAGATTCATTTTCTGGGGACACTTTTTCTCCCATCTGTGCAGTGTTTTTATAACTGTGAATTGCCAAGAGTCTCTACTTGATTATATATTCCTATGGAATCCATTGTATTGAAACTCTTCTGCAAGCTCCAAAGAATCCAAAATAAGGGGACAAATGGTCGCTGAGGTTTCTGCCTTAGGATTTGACTGAACACATGGAATTCCATTCAAAATAGATTTCATTGATATCATTTGAAAAAAAAGGATGCAAATTGTCAGAAAGATTCTTCAGTTCTCCCACATACACCTCACACCCAAATATGATGAAGATGCTTTACTGCATGAAACAAATACTTTTTTATCTTTATGTAGTGGAAGTCAAGAAGTAAGCTGTGTTTTCTGTTTTTGTTGCTTCAGAGTAGACTTTCAGATGGACACCAAATCATTGTGTCCCACTGTGAAATTCTTTCATTTATGTCCCAGCTGTCACCGTCATTTCATTAGTCTCAGCCATTAGCTATGATGACAGCATGCTCACCAAGTTACAAAAATAGGGTTTAGCTTGTTGTGTTTTTCTTACAGGTGACAATGGCTTGGGTATCAGTATAATAGGAATGGGAGTTGGTGCAGATCAGGGACTGGAAAAATTGGGTATCTTTGTAAAAACAATAACTGAAGGCGGTGCTGCTCAGCAAGATGGCCGGTAAGTTTCAATTAGGACTTCTTGTTTGTTTGGCCTGCTTTTTGCACAGTATCATAAATGAGGAATATGGAACCTGGAATTTCCTGTTCCTTTCAATTCCCATTCCTTTCTCTTCTACTTCCATATGAGAGAAAAGCAAGGAAACTTTTAAGAGAATTTTGCTTGATTGTATTATCTTTTTTTGCCACAGTTGTTAAGGAAATTATTGCAGTTGTTAAGTGAATCATGTGGTTGCTAAGTGAATCTGGCATCCCTATTGACTTTGCTTGTGGGAATCTGCCTGGGAAGGTTACGAGTGGTGATTACATGACCCTAGGACAGTGCAGTTGCAATAAATGTCTTCCAGTTGTGAAGTGCCCAAATTTTGATTGTGTGAGGATGGTACAAGGGTTGTAAGTGTGAAAAATGTCCATAAGTCACTTTTTTCAGTGACTTCATTTTTTGGAACTTTGTCGCTAAACAAATGACTGTAAGTTAAGGACTATCTATATGCCATTTGAAATATTTGTTTCTAGAACATAAAAATATTATTGGTGTAGTTAAGACTTCTTCGTTGGTTACTTCATGTTTTCAGATTTCCATTAAAATAAAAAAAAGTGATACAGTGCACTGAACAAGAATAATGCCCTGTATTACAGTGATCACTAAGGGAAATGCTTTATTGTCTATGATAAAAGAATAGTTTTGTCATCACGGTAAAATACATCAAGTTTACCTACATATTCTATTTATGCTAAGCTGAGTGTTAAAAAAAATTATGTCACAGAATATTTGCTCATTACTTTGTGGAAAATGATGTAGATGCTTGATTGAAAATGATAAATATGACGAATATATTCATTCCTAGTTTTTTTTTGCATCAAATATAATGTAATATGCAAAATCTAATGTTTGTTCCTTCCCTTGTAGAATCCAAGTAAATGATCAAATTATTGAAGTTGATGGGATAAGCTTGGTGGGGGTAACCCAGTTTTTTGCAGCAACTGTATTAAAAAATACAAAAGGCACTGTCAGGTATGAGTAATTGTATATAATTAAGCAATCATTGATTTATTCCCTTATTTACAATATATTTGAATGAGTATGCAAGGCATGTAACAAAACCATAGTCCAAATAGACAAAATTAAGTTAATGCTAAAAGTACATTTTCATCAATTTTCTAAATTAGAGAGAATGAGAGGCAAACACAGCTCTTGAGAGAATGCTATTCATAGTTTGGGAGCAATGAAAAAAAGTGCATGCTTTGTGCCACATGTGGAAACTTCTGACAGCAAGGAAATCTTCCAAATGTACTGTCCTTCAGTTCAGACAAGACTTTAAATCCAGACAAGTTTTAATGGGACATGAGTCAGTCCTTCAGATAATCTGGTCCAAATGTTTTAGAAATATTTAAGTTGACTGTGAAAACTTTATATTGTGCCCATTAACGCAGATATATGAATACTCCAGTAGCATTATGTGATAAGCAGTATATAAGTCTAAGTGTTATTGCTATCCCGGTATTATTCTGCACTTTGCCTCCATTGAAATTTCTGACCATATTTCAAAGATTGTTCATATAAACTTGAGTTTCAGTTATCAAAATGTCCTGTAAGAAAACAAAGCATAGTATATTAAAAAATATTAAAAGCACCACTGTATTTTTTTTTCATTGATGCATTAATATTGGTTAATTTTTCACCTTAGATTTCTGATTGGAAGAGAAAAACCAGGAACTCAAAGTGAAGTAGCTCGCCTTATCAGCGAGACATTAGAACAAGAGAGATACTTATATGAGCAGCAATATGCCCACGAAACAGAACAGGTAACAAGATGTGTATGTGTGTGTGTGTGTGCGTGCATATACATACACAAATATATACATATCTACTCATGTTGGGTTTGGACTAAATTGTTGCTTTTCAAAACATTATTTCTACATTAGCTTTTTCCTGTAGGTATCAAAGTATAATGAGTTTACCAGAAACCTTGGAGCAACAGATAGAAAACGTTATCTAGGTTGTTATCTGACAGTTAGAAATCATTCATGAATTCTTATCTAAGGTGATCATCCCTTGAGGGAGAAATAAGTGGGGTGGGGAAAGAAGAAAATTTCCAACAGCAATTTATGAATTGCATAAATTACATAAAGAGAATACATGGCAGGTAAGTCAAACTTTTTTTAATTGGAAGGGACACAGCCCTTCAAGAAAAACCAGGCACATGAGTGGAGGGTTGAAACCAGGCACATGAGTGGAGAATTGTGTCCTCATTCCATCCCACATTATTAGTCCCTTCTGTCTCATTCATAGACTAACAAAGTCATTCCCAGTTCTTCCTGTGAATTATTACATTTTGTTCTCCTTTTTTTCTTTTTCTTATTAAACTGCATTTTTTTTCTCCCTGTCTCCATTTTTCTTTCAACCATGGACAAGCTTCAGGTTCCTTCTTTTAAATCTTCTTATTTAATGGGACCTAGGAAAGTTGCCTTTTCTGTGGTTGTCACGTTTTCTCTGGATTGACATCCACCCCAAGATTTTTAACAGGCCCCAACTTTTTTTGCTTTTAGGAAAGCTGTTATCAGCTGTCTCTTCCCTCAAGCTTTAGGAGCTGGTTGAGTGGGAGTCCCCTGTAACTGCTGTGCTGTGTCCTTCGTTGCCATTTATAGTTGATATTTATGTATTGTTTACTGTTACGTTCCTTGTTATTTATTTACTTTTATGCTGTCCGCCTCTCATGATCACATTGGTTGAGTTGGGCAGAGTTTTAAACCATACAAATAAACGCAGTATCCCTTTTCCTCTTATACTTTGTCCATGTGTTGCGATCCTTTCTACATAAAATTTCCCTGGTCTCTCCTACTTATCATACTGTATATGATAAGGTAGTTGTTCAGTTTCAGTTCAGTTTCATCCAATCAGTAATTTTCTCCTTCTCCCATTTCTTCTTCCCCAGCAGTTTTGCTGTTTAATTGTGGAATATTGTTTCTTTTTTAAAATCATTTTATAGGTCTGTAAAATCCTTTTGAAAGGAGTTGTTGACAGTTGATATTTATGTTTGTAAGGAGTGAGGAACTTGTAACCACACAAATCAACAGTGAATCCTAGCACCTTCCATGTTCAGCTATATTGATTCTTCTGAGAAAGTAAAAATTGTTAATGACTGTATTTGATTGAAACAATAAGCCATACATCTTGGTTAGTAAAGCATTAGGCACAATACAATTTAGCTATAATTTTATATTATTCTTATAAATGCTGTTATTTAATAAATGAAAGTCTGGGGCGATTACGTTTGCATTGACATATTTAGTGCCCTTATAAAGATAACATTGGACTATAAATTAAATACTGTATTTAACCATTAAATAAAATTAAAAACAAGGCAACTGTAACTTTTCTTAATTTTGTTTTTCTTCTTCTACGCTTTGTACCCATTTGTGCTTTCCTGATTTGTAAAGCCCCTTTGCTCAAAAAAAGGAACAAAGTGAGAACAGTAGGGCAACATGGACTAGCAGATTTCTTGCTCAAAATATACTTTCAGCCAAATTTTATGTTCAGATTCAAAGTTTATTTTGGTCAGAGATCAATGTAACCAAATTTAATGGTTTAAAATGTCATATGAAGCAACAATTAAATATGGAAATATAAACTATTATGCATTTACTTTTAAAAATGTTAGATTTTAAGCTTTGCATGTTCATAAAAATAAAAAAATAACATGGATATATAATAGCATATTTTAAGAAAGTTTGATATCGCTTTAATAAAATATTGTTTAATATTGTTTCAGGATGAAGATTATGATGAAGATGATGTTTCTTTTGAATCACATTTGCAAGAAAAATCAGTAGAAGTATTTTATCTTCCTGAAAATGAAGATATTAACTTCCCATTAGATATGGATTCTACACAGTTCATGTTGAAGTTTAAAGAGGTAGGTGCAATTTTTTATCTCTTAAAATGGATGATCGGAAGTTTACTATTATAGAAAATCTGATGTTACAATTTAATGATATCTTTTTCAAAGGTATCTTTGGAACTTAAGAATCCAATAAAATTTATGGAATATATTGTATTTTAAAAATATTTTCTAGATGTGTATGTAGGAATTCTACTTCCGATTCAAAATATCCTGGGAATGTTGTTCATTTTAATAAGTCCAGAAAAACCATTTTGTATATCTGATTCATTGAGAAATATTATTTAGTAAGCATATCTAAATAAGTGATAAATGTACAATCAAAATTATAAAACCATTAATGCATGAAAAATACCAGAATCAATTCAATACAGATAATCCTCAACTTACAACAGTTCATATAGTGACTGTTCAAAGTTACAATGGCACTGAAAACAGTGACTGATAATCATTTTCACATTTATGAACTTTGCAGTATCACCATGGTCACGTGATCAAAAATTAGATGCTTGGCAACTGGCTTGCAGTTAAGATGGTTGCAGTATCCTGGGGTCACTTTATCATCTTTTACGACAAGCAAGGTCAATGGGGAATGCAGATTCATTTAACAGCTGTGTTACTAACTTAACAATTGCAGTGAATCACTTAACAACTATGGCAAGAAAGATCGTAAAATGGGGCAAAGTTCACTTAACAAATGTCTCACATAGCAATAGAAATTTTGGGCTCAATTGTCATTAGTTGAGGAGTACCTGTATTGCAGCAATCTAAGCATATAAGCACAATAAGGGCATATGTTACTCTTCACTACATGCAGCATTTTCCACATAATACCACCTATGGGATTACACTATGTTCTTCCTCTACCTCTTCCCAATCCTCACTCCATTTCTTACATTCCATTCTTCAGTCCTTTCTGAGGCAAAATCCAGATAGATGATCCAGCTGCCATGCTCAAATCTCAGCTTTCTCTACTATATTCCTTTTGCCGGCCTCAGCAAAACAGTTGTGACCTCCATGCTGTTGATGTGACATTTGCCTCTTCCCCCACCCTAAGCCACTGCTTCCAAAGGAGTTGCCTTTTCAGACTGTTATTTCCTTCCACTGTACTTTTAGCTAATAACACATTGAGGCTCTTCTAAGTCTTTTGAAAAAAAGAGAAAAGCATATCCTTTTTGTATAAAGCATACCTTTGTTTTGATTCAATTGCATAGTAGGCTTTAGAGAATTATTTTTTATCTTTTAAGCCTTCTAATGAATACTTCTTGTCAACGTTAATGAAAATGATTTTGTAAAGAAATATTTTCAGGCAGTGTATATTGGAAAATATATTAATATATCAGTTGGAACCATTTTTATCAAGCAATATACAGTATCATGAATCAAACAGTGACTCTATTCATATTTATCTTACAAAAATGGGTCATATAATTATCAGCTGGAAACAATTCAAAAAGAGAAAGAGGTGACTGAAGTTTGGATGTCAGCAAAATTGGTGGGAAAAACAAGTCATAACTACTTCCTTGACTAGTTTTAGTAATCTGCCTCTTATATTTGGACAAAACTCTTGTCTGTAAGCCAGAGAATGGGAATCTGTGTCCCTTCAGATATTGCTGAATTTTATCATTGAACAGATTTAGCCAGCATGGCTAGTAGTGAGGTAATTTATGAACTGTTGCCTAGCAGTATCTTGAGATCAGTTGGTCAAGTATAAGTATGTAATAAATGAGTGGTTTTATTCTGCTTGAGGAGAAGAGCAAGTGGGCACTTTGAGATTACAAAACTTTATTGCTTCCAATGTGATGGGAAAAATGTGAACATGTATAAAATTAATTTTCAAATATCAGTTGCACTTTTTTTCTTCAATAAAACGTTCTATGCATTTTTTCTAGTTACAATTAAAGCATGCAGTTACAGTGGCTGAAGTTAATCAACTTAAGGAAAAGGTAAATTTTCAATATATGCTTTTTAAAAATATGTTTAAATTCAGTTTTATAAATTCAGAATGAATAAATTAAAGACAAGATAAAACCAAATTTTTAATTTCAACTAAAAATAGAAAACATTATTTATGCAATTTGTGCTTATCTGTGAGGAATGTTTTCTGTAGAATTTCATTACACATATGACGTGCTTGTTGAAATAAAAATAAGTAAGCATAACAAATGAAAGTCACAAATAGATAGGAGGAATAATTTATTTTGTAAGGATAACAATTGTCATTTGTAAGGGCAGTGTCTTATTCTCATCCAGGGTACATGGCTTAGAATTGTTTGATACTTTGAGATTTTTAATATTCTGGTATAGAATATCTTTTTACAGAAGTCCTGTCTCCCTTCCCCAATCAATTAAATAGATGTTCCAGTGCAACATAAGATGTACTGCTTGTACTGCATTTTTGATAGCAGAGAAGGCAATCAGCATATTTCATAGTGTATGAATTTTCTATAGAATAATATCTAGGTCATTTGTTTTCTTATAATTAAAACATAGTATATAACTTGGATCACTGAATCTAAATCAGGGTCACCAACTTTTTGGACCTCCAGGACCACCAAACGCATAATTTTAAATCCCACAGACCACTAATGAATTTTGACTGATGGTGGCTTGCTGATCTTGGGGGGGGGGGGGGGGGGAGAGAGAAGAGATATCTGATCTAAACTCGGAGGGCTGGTAGTGATGTTCTCTCTCTCTCTCTCCCTCTCTCTCCCTCTCTCTCTCTCTCTCTCACACACACACACAGGTCCCTCACATACCCTCCAAGGAAGCCACATTCCTTCACTAACCTACTTTTCAGCTCCATTCTCAGGGGGAGAGGGGGGGTATCCTGCGATCCCAAATAAAAATTATTGATTGGTAGGAAAACAGGGTGTCTGCAGAGACCCTGGGAAAATCCCCCAAAAAGTCTTCAGGAAAATCCCCCACCCCATTTTTATACCTGTCGATCATTCTTTATTTTGGATCTCAGGATACCGTCTCCAGCTCTGTTCTTTGGGTAGGGGGAGAGGGAGACTTTTGGCTTCATGTAAGGAAAGCAGCAGAAGTCTTTCTTTCTCTCCTCCAACTCCTCCAGAAATGAGTCTCAACTTGTCACGCTAGTGTAACCTCTTGGAGCAGGATGCCTTGCAGGGTCCCAAAGACTCATTTCTGGCAAAGTTTGGGGGAGAGAAAGAAAGACTTTTGCTGCTTTCCTTGCGTGCAGCAAAAAGAAGAAGAAAGAAGCAGCCCAGTGGCCAGGCCAGGCACGTTGGGCATGTTCCCCCACTCCGCCCTTTCCCCCCTCCCCACACTACCTCGTGTTGTTCACAATGCAAGCCTTGTGTTCTCGCAGCCATGTGGGCAATGCAGCTTTGTGTTCTGCCACACCTGGATTAATTGCTTTGTGGGGTGCTTTGGGAAAGACATTTCTCTGCAGACCATCAAAATTTTCTTTTTGGCGACCACTGATCTAAATCACAGATACAATCCTAAAACTTCAACATTTTTGCAGTATGAACTGAAAACAGTTTCTAACAGTGCTGCAGTGATAGAAAAGTAAATAAGTAATCCAGTGGATTTTTTTCTAGCAATAAAACTAAAAAAATTGCTGACTATATTCCTTGAAGTTTTGAGTTTGACAATATCAAGTAGGATCATTTTCCTTATTTTTATGCATTCTTCATTTAATATATTTAGTATACATTCTTCAAATAGTACAACATCTAAGGAACTGCCATCAAGAAACTACGCAATCGTAGGAGGAAAACATTTGTTTCAAAGCTAGCATATTAATATCAGCAAGAAATAGAAAACATATCCATAAAATTAGGTTACAAATGAAGTTTTGGAAAATAAGGTAAATATTTATTTTACTTTCAGGGTAGTAGATCTGTTATTACCAGTTAGAACATTTTGAATGTTAGAAATTAGATGGCCAGAGATTAAAAAAAAGCATGAATTACTATAAAATGAATTCATCTGTGTGGATTTTATGCAAATTAGATAGCAGCTTTCCTAAAACTAAGGCAAAATTAGTAATTGTTCCTTGTTATATTTTGGAGAGAAAAAATAATGTTTGGCTTAAAATCTAATCAATTAATCTATACATGAATGAGTAATTACTAAAGTCTAATAATTTGAACTTTTTTTAAGCTAAAAGCAACAGAAGCTGAAAAGATTGAATGGGAGTTAAAGAAATTGCAGCTCCAGGAAACTATAGATGACAATAAAGAAAAAATAAAAAAACTAGAAACCTATTGGTTAGAAGCCCAGAGTTTATGCAAAACAGTAAATGAGCATCTTAAAGAAACTCAAGAACAATATGATGGGCTGGAAAAAAAATATAACAAAGCAAAGAAATTACTCAAAGAATATCAGCAGAAGTAAGTGTGTTGTTATTCTCTGTCAGTTAAACTCATAGATATCTATGCTTGTAATTTCTTACATGTACAGTTTGTTATTGCTATGTTTGTTTCTGTATGTTTGTGGGTAATTGACATCAGGGTCTTGGTGTAGGTTAAAGTACCACATACCATATTAGCACTTTATTTTAGACACCAGAAAAAAATGTAGGACAACATGAATTATGTAATTCAGGAAAAGCAACAAATACTGAAACAATATATTGTAGGCAGTGATGACATTGCAGTTTTATCAAAACAGAGATGGAGAATGGATGTGTTCTTTCAGCTGTTGCCTAATTCCATCTTTCATCATTGGTTGGACTAGTTGAAGCTGCCAGGGGTTATAGTTCAGTTATATCTAGAGGTCATAAGTTCCTCATTTCTGATGTCATTACATTGAGGTTATTTTCAAAGAACATTAAACAATTTCAAAATATGGGTATTCGGGCCTCTGAATACAACTTAATTTTTGTGTTTTTTTAAATATCAGGTTACTTATATATCTAACATGTCCATCAAACAAATGACATGAGTGGCTTGAAAGAGTAATAATTTAAAAGATATAGCATAGTAAAAAAGAAAAGTAATGAAAATGAAAACAATTAGGAGAGTTTATGGCATTTAAACAGAGAATCTATTTCCAAAGTTGCAAAAGCATATCAAATAAGAAAAATATTTAAACCAGCTTTCTCTAGCTATATGTCCTCCAGAAGACATCATTTATGATAATTTTTTTTGAAAATTTTATTGATTTTTAAAACGAACATCAACAAACAAAACATAGAACATAAAAACATAAAACATCTTTTTTGAAAGCAGCCTAATCCCGGGTTACATCTCTTCGTACAGACACAAATTCAAGTACATGCTCATTTTTATATACCATTCCATATCTTGTTATTATTCTACATTTTCTATCTAGCTTCTCTCCTCTTTTAGTTTTCTTAATTTTATTTTATTTATTTTGTCTCAATTCAAATCATTATACTTATATTCTTTGTCCTGTTTCAGCTGTCTATTATCTTCTCTCATTAAACAAAAATTTTCCTGCAATCACTAATTGGAGTATGAAGGAAAGCCTTTATATCTTTTCCCTAAAGTATAACACTTAATATAATACATAACTTCCATTCGGATTCTGCTTGGTACATTCTGATACTACACAGTACATTTTTTAAAAAAAGAAAAAATTATAAATATATAATATAATTAAAACAACAATCCAGACCAATTCAATTCTATCATTAATATTAATATTCATTTAAATCTTAAACATTTTACACATTACTTTTCAAATAGATATCATACTTCTATGGGAACACTTATAAACTTTCCATAGTTGCTTTCCCCCCACTTCACTTATATTTTATAAAACATTGAATAGTTAAAATGTTCCCAATCCTTCCTGATTCAATTCTCTCATTTATTTCATTTCCTTTTTTTTATTCACGAAAGTTTCACTGAATTATTTTATTTTATTTTATTTTTATAGTGAAATTTTATTTCACTATTTTAACCCACTTTTTAATCATGTGTTATTTCCAATTTTCTAACATTATTTCTAATATAAATATAACAATACAATCTTATGTACCTTTACAGAATCCCCTTTTCAGTTAAATTTTCACCCATTATCTCTGAATAAGTCCTGTTTCTTTACATCTTGCTCCAAACCTTTGTTACTTCTCTTCCCTTCCTTCTTTTCTCTCCCCTTTTTACCCCCTTGTCTCTCCACCTCCATTTCCCTCTTCTGTGTTCCCCTTTTCTGTTGCTTTCCAACATTATATCCACTGTTTACATTATTTTTCCCTTTTTTGGCTGTTTTTTTAAGTCTTAAATTCTCCATTCTCTTTCCCCCCTTTCCCCTTTCTTCCCCGGATAGAGTTACTTGTTCATTAAAGATAGCTTCTTCTTTGTCCCACTCTTCTAGTTGTGCAATCCTTTCTTGTTGTTTCTCATAGATGTAGATTGCCATTTCTAAAAATTGAAAAACGGAGCCAAAGGAGCCCTTCCCTTCTTGTGCCTCTTCTTTATATTTTTTAGATTCCATTTTCAGTTCATCCAGAAGTGATGCCATTGTAGAGTTTTTTTTAAACAACCACCCAAATTGTTTTCAGTCATTCAAATATAATTTCCAAAAATTCCAATGTCACCAAACAGTATAAATACCCACAAGCTGTTTCTTTTAATGCTTTCTTCTTTTTTCACTTTCTCTTCCTGGGGTTACTGTTTAGTTGCAGAGTTCCAGTAAAAATGTATCTTTTATAAGTCTTATTTAAATTCAACTTTTAATTCTTTTAAGTTCCAGGCAGACTCCTCCTTCCAAATCCTGCCCTTATTCTTTTCCTCTCCCTTCCCTCTTATAACAAAAAAAAATAATGTTTTTAGTGTTCAGAAATCTTTCTTATCCCCTTGGCATTTAATTATATTTCCAGTTTAGTTACCTATTGGTGCCAAAGCAGATTTTTCCAATTTCTCATTCAGCTCTCTTTGCTGTCAACGTAGGGAAGGAGAGTGAAGAAAAAAAAAACTTTCCCTTTTCCCTTTCACTCACTGCTTCCGACTCTTCTTTGGGAGCGATGTATCTTTTATAAGATTTGAATTCCAGGATACCTTGGTTGTTGCTTGTTGTCCCAGTCAGCCAAAACTTTCACTTCTTAACTTCTTCCTGCACTTTCTTTTCCGGCTGAGTGCTTCTTTGAGGCAGTCATTTCTGACTGCTCTTACCGCCTTTGAGAAAGGGAATTTAGCCAGCTGAGGAGGAGAGATGTGGTTCCCCTCAACCCTGCTGGGGCTCACCCATCTTCGCCACCTCTACGGGGTGGCTTAGCCCTGAAGCCAGCTGGCTCGGGGCGCTCCAGCGGCGAGCCCAGGCAGAAACCGCGCATGATCACGGATTCCTGCCTGCCGCCGAAGCCCTGCAAACTGGAAGTCAATCATTTATGATATTTTTGTTATTTACAAATAAATACTTAAAGCCATCCAGATGTTCTCAGTGAAGTTGTAAAGCAGTTTTTAAAACCAACAAAAATGTGAATTATGAATTGTGCCATGTCCACATTAATTCAACATAGAATTAATTTTAAGATATTTGTATGGTGCTTCCCATTAAAAAGTATATTGGGATGAATTTAACTATACAAGAAAAGAAATAGAATCCAGGATATATTTTCCTTTCAGAATGCTTACCAAAAGTTGCCTGTATGTAGCATACAAGGACGTTAATCATACATATTTCTGCAGATATATCTTATGGTGAGGGATGGTTTTGTATTTTAGTTAGGTTATTAAGCTCAGCAGCAATACTCGTGAGATTGGTATTAGCTGGTAAAAAGAGGCAATCTGTTCTGCAAAGGGAATGGTGGGAAAGAGATACAGTGATGAAGATGAAAGAGCAAAGGTCAGATGGGAAAAAAGGGCAGGGAAAAGGTTGAAACTCTACATCACATTTACACCATCTGTCCAAGTGTATTACTTCATATATATTTATAGGCAAATACGCCTAATGAATAATACAATATAAATAATGAATTGAAAATAAGAGGAAATTGTCTCTTTTTTAAAGAAGAAAAATGATGGGTTGCTAACAAGCCGAAATGGATAAACTTCAGTTTTTTTCTTGTTACTCCTTTATGTTGCCTAATGATATGTTTGTTCCCTCTCCCAGAGAAGAACTCATGATAAAAGAAGATCAAAGAAAAATTATTGAAGAGAACAATCAGGAACATGCAAATCAATTAAAAAATTTGCAGGAGAAGGTCTGGACAAGATGATATTTTAAATGTTATTTTAAATGTCTTTGTAAATGTGTCTCAGTTTTTAAATGATATTTATCATCTTCAGATCACAGAGCTTGAAGACAAATTAAAAATATATGAAAAACTCCCCTATATGTTTGGAAATAGTATTTTATTAGACTCTGTCACGCCAAATACTGAACAACCGGGAGAACATTTTGAAATGAAGGATGATATGCAGGGAATTGACTCTTCAGTGGAGAAATTAGATTTTTCTGGTGAGTAATAAACATATATATTGGTATGCTCTGCAAACTATGATATTGAAACTTCTGGCAAAGTCCTAATTGCTAGATACTATGTTATTTGAGACCAAAAAATTCCATTGTTAAGCAACTTGGTCATAAGTCAAAAAACCACCTGACTGCACAGTTTTGGGATGGCCAATCCTGCTTGCTGCCATCAAGTGAGAATCCCACTTGACCTTGACTTCCAACTTACTGCTGGCTTTCCCATCGACTTTGCTTGTGGGAAGCTGGCAGAGAAGATTGCAAATCATGATCATGTGATCACGGGAGCTGTGAAGTTGTAATTCGCAAGCCCACAATCAGGACTGCAGGGACTACAATGTCTCATTGTAACCACTACTTGGTACCATTGTAAATTTAAACAGACTCAGATTAAACAGTCATTAAATGACTGTTAAACCACTTAAATGAACTGCAATACATTTTTATAACATGACATTAAGTTGTCCTACTACAGGTGGTATAGTGACAGTTATCTTCTTTTGTAAAACAATATATCAGAATCTAAATTGTTATTTGTCCAATTATTACAAATGAGAATATTGAATAATTTTATGATAAAATGGGGTGATGAATAAATACTACAGTAACTTTTTGATAAGTGACTATGCATTTGTTACAGATTTTGATATCTTTGTTGGAGACCCACCAAGGTTAGATACAAGTGCTCATAAAGCTAAGGCCCAGCTTGCCTTGAAAGTAAAACGTCAGCCACCTTCTCGGTCAAAGCTAAAGGAATCTCTTGGTGCCAAACAAAAAGATAGAAACTCACAGGTATAGTGTTCATTTTATTTTCCAGGTATAACTTGGTACTTTGTCTATGATTAAAGTATACATGAGATAAACTATATCATTTACTCGGCATTTCTGGCATATGATCTAAAAGATCTCTCATTTCTTTGTTCTCTCAGCTTCTCAAAACAAGTGTTTTTAGCCATATTTAACATTCATTTCATTTCAGTTCATACATTTTCTGTAGCTGCCCAATTCAACTAAGTGGTTCTGGATGTCTTGCCATTGATGTAGACACCATTCATTCTTCTGCAGCTTTCCAATAATTATCAAATTTAAACTGCTGGTGCATTTGACAGACTTTGAGAGGAATATTAGACTAATAGGCAGATATAGTTCTTTAAAAATATTAATGTTAATTAATATTAACTATAATTATAACTATAATATAAACTATTATAGTTTATAATATTAAAATATATAAAAATATATTATATTATAATATAATATATTAAATATATTATAATTATAATATATAATTATATATAATTATATATAATATAATTATATAATTATAATTATGATATAATAATATTATATTAAATATATTAATATAAAATGTTAATAGGGACACAAGGGGTTTTATATTATCTCTTTAGTCTCATTTCTTTCCAGCATGTGCAAGTACTTTCCTTTTTGGAAAATAGCTAACTTAAGTTGGATAGAATGGAATAAAGTAATGATTATATTTGTTACATTTTGCTTGTGGATTTAGGTTTGGCTAGAAGGAATGTAATTTCACAGGCCTTTTTCTACTGCTTAAGGAAATACTCATGAAACTGATTTTTCTTACATTTATTTCAGCTCTATGGAAATTATTAGTAATGTGGAATATAGAAAGGACTTTAAAAATCAATTTAAAGCATACAGCTCAGCCCTGCTTGTCATTAGCCCTATAATCTATACTGAAACAGCTGACTATGGGGGAAAATAAAGATTTATAATAGTTTATGTTTAAGATATATGAAAACAAACTTTTAGTATGCTCTTGAGTACTATACCTGGACTGCTAGGAGGTTGAAACAAATAATTAAAATAGGTTGACCTGCATTGTAATTTGGCATTTATTTATATAGCTATAGCAATAGGCCTTAGGTTTATATACCACTTCAAAGTGCTTTACATCCCTCTTTTAAGTGGTTTACAGAGTCAGCCTATTGCCTCCAACAATCTGGGTCCTCATTTTTCTGTAGAAGGATACAAGGCTGAGTCAACCTTGAGCCAGTGTGAATTGAACTGCCAAACTGCTGTCAGTCAACAGTCAGCAGAATTAGCCTACAATGCTGCATTTTTATCACTTGTATCACCACGGCTCAATGTAAGATTTTTTTTAAGCTGGAAATGCACCTATCTCTACTTCAACAAAGGTTTGCATTTAATAATTTTATGGTTATTTTGAATCTGGCATTAATTAAAAGTTATATTGTACAGTAAGTTAGTCTTTTTAACTCTTTTGTACGGTATATAAGAATCACAAACTTTGCAATGTTTGGAAATTAGAAAAATGACAGGGATCAAACAAAAATAACTTCTATTATGATTGAAAAAGACATATATTTATCTTTGCTATCTTTTTAAAAATTTCTGTTTAGGTAATACAGCTCTTCCTTCATATGCTTTACTGCACACATAGATTTGAACAGTTCCAATTGAGAAGAAGAATGAAATGTCAAAAGATATTTTTGATATTTTTTTGTTTTGATTTGACTTTACAAAGCTGCTGCCTTATAGTGCTTGTCCTAGCTACATTACTACTAGTTTTCCAGTGCCACTTAAGATTTCACACTCAGGATTTATTCATTTCTTAATTATTAAATGCTGCATATTGAATTATGAATGCTTCTTTTTATCTGAATTCTTAACTGATATTCTACTGCTTTTTATTTTATTTAGGCTGCCTTTTATATGTGTATGTATACATACATATATACATGCATATAAAAGATATTCTCATATATACATGAAAGGGTGAGAGGGAGGGAGAGAGACAATGTTTAATCATGTTACTACATAATAATGTAAATAATTATGAATGTTATTAAAAACAATATAATGTTTGCATAATATGTGTAATTACAATTACATTTAATATTTTATTTCATATTAATATACATTACATTGCATATATATATATATATATTAATATACAGAGATGAAAAGATATGTTGAAAGTGAAATTGTAACAAATTAAGCAACAGGTTTTGGTATGACAACTCAGGCAATTTAAATTGGTGTTATGAAGAAAGTGGTTTGCAGTAAGGGAATATTTCTAGAGAAAACTTTCACAACGAAGGCATCGCAGAAAGGATACTGGCTTGATATTACTTTAAGTTATTTCAGCAAAGTGATTCACAGCGTATTATAGATAACAGCTTTAACAAATTAGCAATATAGGAAAATCTGGGTGTTGAAAAATCATAGTGCTAAAGTTGCTTAGAAGATTAATGTTGTTTTCTTACTTATGGTTTAGGATATTAATGATGATACAAAAGAAAATACCTTGAGTAAGTTTCCAGATGTGACAGAAAAAGTCATTTCATCACAGGAAAATGATACCGATAAAAAAAATGATAAATTGGAGTGTGCTGAAAACAGTGACCTTTTATTAGAACCAAGTCCACCACTTTCTGTGCACTCTTCTCCAGTGTATAAACTGCAGACAGAAGACGCTGCTGGAATAGCTCAGTCACTACCTAATGATGATTCTGCTCCAAATTCTCCTGCTGGATATTGCCGAAATGTTAAGCAAAGAGAATCAAAAGGAAAGGGGAAAGTGAATAAAGGTAAGATTAAGATGATTATGTTAATGTTCATCTAACTGGGCTATCATTGTGGTCTAAATAATTTCTTATGTCTTCATTGTCACAGAACCTGTAGATTTTCTTGGAGAAGTTTGGGGATCGGCTTCAGAAAAGGCACAAAGAGAATAGAGGAAAGGAGGGAAGGGAAATAGAGAATTCTCACTGCATGAATGGAAATACGATATAATATTTTGTATAGTCCTTTAATGTTTTAAAATGATAAAGTAATAATTATTCCACAATACCTAGGCATTTGTATAATTGCAATAGAATAAAAATATATAATATAATTCAGCCTTACTAAACTTAGTAAAGTCGCCGTTACAATCACATGGTAGCTTATTACTTGCATTTTGTAAGTTATATTACTTCAGATCGTGGCCAGAGTTTCATCCCTTGCGCTCTGGTCTTATAATTTATAGTTTATTGATAGTTTTTATATATGATCAGGACTTATATTTTATGTTCACTGAACAGATTCAGTTAATATCAAATGTTTATTATTATTGTCATACTTGTATCAGAAGCACCGACGCGCTTTCAAGTTGAAAGGATTAGCTTGTAACATCATCATTGTCTCAGGGGGACATCCATTTGAAAGTTCCTTTCATGTTCCCGGCAGGAGCTGTAATGAAAGACAGGAGCTCACCCTACCCTACAGTAGCACTCGGCTCTCAAACGCGTACTTGCTAACCTCCAACCCAGCATCCTAACCATGAGAACCACTGTGCTCCTGTGCTTATTATAATCAAAGACTAATATGAGGCAGATGGGGTACAGTCAATTAAAAAGCATAGAAACACAAGAGTCTAAAAAAGTCATAACAATAAAAAGCTAAAGGATTTAAAACAAAGTATATGTAAAAAAGCAAAAGCCTAAAAGGAGGGGGAGAAGCAGAGGTGGCATTCAACCGGTTCGCACCAGGTCGAGTGAACTGGAAGTGGTGATGCTGGTTCTGGCCTTCTTCACCTTGCCAGGGCTTGAACAAGTAGGCACAGGCTTCCTCTTCTTGCCTGACTGACGAACCATGGTGTTCCTGCAAGATGTATGTGGCAGCACGTCTTTCCCCTGTATGCTGACTGCGTGCGTGCTGCATCCTTTTATATCTGCGAAGCTGACGCAATTCATACCCCCTGCATGTGCAGTGAACACTTTGCATCCGATATACATCCGCGCGGCATCCTCTTTGTTTCCTATAGGCGTTCATGATGCATCCGCTTCATCCGCTATGCATCTGCCCCTTCCGCTATGCGTCCGCTTCGCAATTCTCCCCCGGAACCCCTTTGGTGGTGTCATCGCTTCCATCCGCTTTCATCTGCTAGGCTTCCAATGAACATCAGCTTAACATCCCCACTACATACTACCCAGGTCCGTTCTTTTCCGTTCTGTTTATGCAAATTTTCACCACGTTTTGGAGTGAATGACAACAGATGGAGCCACCCCCGAAATTTTGCTCATCCGCTGTGTCCTTTATGCATTCGTTTTGCGTCCGTCGGCCAGTGGGACCGGTCCTTTAGTAGAAATTTTTCCAGTTGTGGATCCTAAAGGAACCCAGTAATTGAAATGGCCCCATGCAAAGATTACACTGAATAAATATTCTGCCTTTATGTGTTACAAAATTACTATGGATTCTATTCTTGTATATTGCTCTCAGAATATTTTTATAAAATGATTTACATTTCACGTAATATAAATGAAAGATGGAAAAGATTTTTTTCTCATTCAGAAATGGATGTGTATCAGTTGATATCCCCTCACTAAGACAATTATGTACATATTAGGTTCGTGGTAATTGTGCATTGTCCCTGTGGGAACCATCCTTATTTTGGTGGGATTATTCTTCTTCCTACACAGACCTTCCCTGCCACCATGTTGGTTTTTCTTCCCCTGACACAGAGGCAGCATAAGGAGAAGTAGTCTTCTCTCAAGTGATAATCAACAGTTTTATCACCTCTTATTTTCTAAAAACAGTGCAACAAAAACAAAACATTAAATGTCCTTTTTAATATTTTGTTGTTGTTTTTTTGCAGTGTTTTTCACAAAATAAAAAGATAATTTATAGCCTTGGTTTTATTTTCCCAGAAATGTGCTGATTTGACAATTTATTTCCTGTTGTGGGTGATGGGATGTGCAAGAATGTGTAGATATATTTTATATTATAGCTGTAAACAAACCACTGAAAACTAAAGAATTGGAAAAAGCAATTGCAGTTTCAAAATAATAAATGGCAAACTCTTCAGTTTTTAAATGTGTGTTAAATCTAGACTATAATGGGATCATATTATTCAATCCTATCTTTCCACTGAAACAAGGCTATCTTGAATGCTACTCTGACATACATTATTAAACCAATTTTAGGATCTGTAAACATATTTTTTCTCAGAATGTACAATTATGTTTTTCACTACTATCCAAGCAAGATATATTTTGCTCTTCATGCATAGGCAAGTGTCAGAATTGGGAGATATTAACATCTTACATACTTATTTACTTATTTACTTACTTACCTCCATGAATCTGATGCATCATGGTAACCAAGAGATATGCCTAAAACACCCAATTGATATTCTTCTGAATTGCACCTCTGACATTTTTAAAAAAAAGATGATAGTCAATATTTTTTAAACAATAGTTGAGAAATCCAGTATTCCCCAAAATAATTTTTTGTTGGACTAAATTTATCCTTAAGTAAGAAGAAACATATTGCATCTTAAATCGGAAAGATACTAGTTTTGCTATATATGATGTTCCAATTCCATATTTAAAATTACTTTTATATTATCAAACTTCACTTAATAATTTTGTTTATTTGTTTATATTAAATTATCCATTTAACCTGAAAATTTAATTTACATGTATATGTATAAGAATTCTTCAGTTTACGTATATATCCAGAGACTGCTAAAGTATCAAGGGACATAATAAATGCTTTACATTGTCCCTTTATTTTTCAAATTACATAGTTTCAATAATTTTTCAAAAGTTTTAAATTGTTTAATTATCTCCTTTTCATCTTATTATATCTATCGTCCCTCTTTTCCTGCCATTTTAAATTAAGAATAACTCAAAAATATAAATTTCTGATGAGATCTTAAATCAATTGCCTTATGTGACAGCTTTGATAGATTAAAATTAAGATGAGTAACAGAAGCCAGTATTAACATATGAGCCAATTTAGTAATGACCATAGCATATGGAAGATTGTGATTCAAGACAGAAAAAGAGTGAATGGGAAAGTCTTGAATTACAATGAAATGAAAGACAGAAAATAGATTACAGGTAGTCCTCGACTGACAACAGTCCATGTAGTGACTGTTCAAAGTTACAGCGGCACTGAAAAAAGTTATTTACGACCGTTTTCAGTTATAACTTTTGCATCATCACAATGCTAATGGGATCAAATTTCAGCTGCTTGGAACTGGTTAATATTGATGACTGCTGCCGTGTCCTAGGGTCACGTGATCACCTTTCTGACAGGCAAAATCAATGGGGAAACAGATTCACTTAATACAGACCTGCCAACCCCTGATAAAGGAAAATCTGGAGACCCATGAAAAAAAATCTGGATTCTATAAAAAATAGTGAGATTCTATTTTTTTCCTGATCAAGATTAAACAAACCCCTTTTCCATCGAGGAAAGTCATTAACAGTTTATTTAAATGTTTTATTTGTGTTCCCTGTTGTAAGAAGATGCAGCTTTCTTTCTTCTATTGAAAAATCACCACCTCTTTTCGCCATGTTTATACGATTGCAATCGCTTTCCCGCGCTGAACTTACAAAGACTACTGGGAAACTAGCCTCGTTTCCAGGGCCTACTCCCCTTTCAAAATGACAGACAGACGCGAAGAAAAACAATTACCGTATATACTCACATATAAGCCAACCCCCAAATTTTGGGGGGAAAAAAAAGCATTTTAAATTCGGCGTGAGATTGAGGAGCCTTGTCGTGAGACCGTGAGAAATGACAAAAAATCGTGAGACTCACGGCAGAACCGTGAGAGTTGGCAGGGCTGCTTAATAACCAGGGCACTAACTTAACAACTGAAGCAATTATCTTTAAAAATGGCAGGAAAGGTTGTAAAATGAGGCAAAATTCACTTAACAAATGTCTCACTTAGCAACATAAATGTTGTGCTCAGTAGTGGTCACAATTTGAGGACTACCTGTATTTATCTATCTGAAACTGTCAAAAAATATAATAAATCTGAAGGTAGGATGATCTTGTGAAGTAATGAATTCACATATGAAAGTGTAAATTTAATTGAATGAAAGCACCGATGTATATAAATTGGTATATGTAGGTTGTGGTAATACATGAAAGTAGGGATCAAGAGGTTGTGATTGTTACATGTTGCATTTTCATTCATAATGATAATGAAGAACCAGATATGAATTTTGAGAAACACTATAAACATTTTGAATGAACATAATCCAGGAGAAAAACTATTCTGGAATTATTTTGAAATCTGCTTGAAACATAGTACAAATAATTGTATTATAGAATGCTGTTGAAGTTAACACTAATGGGAAGTGTTAAAAAGAATGCTTGATAAAATAATGGAGTAGTTTGGCAATTTTTGAAGTGTCTTTGATTTAATGGTAATCCTTAGTTTATAGCCATTCATTCAGTGGCATTCCAAATTATGAGAATGCTGAAAAGTGGTACTGTGATGGAATGTGTCTAAAAAAGGGAAGGTGATGTGACAGACTACAATAACCTAGGAAGTTCCCAGAAGGAGGGAGCACATTCTAAAAAGGTGTGTGAGAGGGGGAGGCAAACATAGTCTAGAGCTGGTTCATGGGAAGTGGAAGAGAAAAGCCACTGCCTAGAATCTCACAGGATATATTTGTTAGGTTAGGATAGGATAGGTTTAGTCTGGCAAAATTCTATCTATGCAATATATGTAAATAAAGACCGAACTTTGGCTGACCGAGGCCCAACAGGTCCTCAAAGTTCCAGTTATTATAGCATCCTTGCAGTTATTTCCCCAATAATATTCAAGAATATACAGATAAAAGTAATAAAACTAGGCTTGCAGTCCTCAAGGTTTTCAATCTTTAATGAGCAATAAAAATACACTCCAAAGTAATTAAAAAGCTCAGGTTTGGTTGAACCTTGAGTCCATAAAAGACTACATTAATGGCTCTGAGCTCATTGCAAACTGAGGATTCTCAGTTGTTTGTAAGACATTGTAAAAAGGTGCAGTTTTGCCTTCTACTGACAAATCCCACCCCCAGCTGTCTGGAGTTCATATGCAGTTCATAATCTGAAGATCTCTCCTTGCTCCAGAGAGAATTCAGCAACCTGGATATTGTATTTAATTGCCTTTTGGCCATAATGTCTCCTGCTGTCCTCAGAGCATTAGGCCACCATTCCTCATCAGAAGTAACCTTCCCACAAGCAAAGTCAGGAAGCTAGCAGGAAGTGAGGTCCTCACTTAATCTTGCTTCACAAGAGTGACATGAACTGCTCTTGCTAAGTTCTTCTCTCGTCTTCTTCTCTCGTGTCGCTACACTTTTCCCAGCCACTGTAGAACACTGTTGGTGTAGGTTGGTGTAGCGTGGTAGAAGGATTCGCAGGTAAACAGATACCTGACAGGGGCCGCGACGTGAACGCTCCTTCTATGGCCCCCCTTGCTAAGTAATAAGGTTACTTGGTGTCATTTTATGACTGGAGAGCATAGTGATGGCAATATTGATCCAAATTGCCATTGTAAGCCGAGGATTACCTGTATTTGAGATTCTTGTTGATTTTTTTTTATTTTAGGTTGCTTTAACCTGTAAATCTTAATTTGTTAGAATAGTGGGCCTCTCTTTTCTTCAATTTACAGCATGGTATAGATGAAGATTGCCCTCATTTTTATTATATGCTGATGATATTTTGCATTTTATAGACTAGAAATGTCTATCTCCAATCTTATTAATATATTATAAACCTATAATTTGCAGTAAATCACTTGATGCTGTAACAACATTTAGAAAAGTAAGGACTGGACATTTTAGTTTATATATTGACTTCTTTATCACAACATAAAAATTCCAACAGTATTTTCAGTTGATGACCTTTTCCCATTTTGGAGGTGAAAGATAATCCAGACAGATAATCAATTATTACTTTGAGTATTTGGTATAAGATGTATACTTAAAGATAAATGCAACACAGCAGTTGACTTATATTTTAAGAGGCTTTTACATCTTTTTTTATTCCATCCAATTACCTTAAACATTTGTAATTTGTAAGTAATGTATATATTTCTATGGCAAGGACTTCCAGGAAGATTTCATTGCATAAATTACAAGTTCCTACTAAGAGTCGTAGATTTCACTTCCCACATGTTCCAGATCATTCTTGTTTCTTATAATGTTGACTACTATCTGGAATAAGCCTCACTGTGGCTCAAATTGAGAGTTATTGTCACATACCCTGTTGAAATTTTGGCAAGTGATATGTAGGGCTGGGCAATACCAGTTTAAAATGAGTGGACCAGTGGTGGGATTCAAATTTTTTTACTACCGGTTCTGTGGGTATGGCTTGGTGAGCATGGCAGAGGAAGGATACTGTAAAATCTCCATTCTCTCCCCACCCCACTAACCCACTTTCCAGCTCCATTCTCCTGTGCAGGGCAACAGAAGAAGTTCCAACTGATCAGCTGGGACTTGGGAGCCAGAGAATAGATTGAGGCGGGGCCAGTCAGAGGTGGGATTTGCCGGTTCTCCAAACTACTCAAAATTTCCGCTACCAGTTCTCCAGAACTGGTCAGAACCTGCTGAATATCACCTCTGGAGTGGACCCTTCAACTATGCAAGACAAAAAGTTTTTTTTTAAAAAGTACAGTGGTATCTTAATAGAATAACAGAGTTGGAAGGGACTTTGGAGGTCTTCTAGTCCAACCCCTTGCTCAGGCAGGAAACCCCTACACCATTTCAGACAAATGGTTATCCAATCTCCTCTTAAAAACTTCCAGTGTTGGAGCATTCACAACTTCTGGAGGTAAGTTGTTCCTCTGATTAAGTTTCTGTCAGGAAATTTTTCCTTAGTTCTAGGATGCTTCTCTCCTTTATCAGTTTCCACCCATTGCTTCTTGTTCTGCCTTCAGGTGCTTTGGAGAATAGTTTGACTCCCTCTTCTTTGTGGCAACCCCTGAGATATTGGAATACTGCTATCATGCCACCCCTAGTCCTTCTTTTCATTAAATTAGACATACTCAGTTCCTGCAACCATTCCTTATATGTATTAGCCTCCAATCTCCTAATCATCTTTGTTGCTCTCCTCTGCACCTATTTTAGAATCTCAATATCTTTCTTACAAGTGTGATCTTACCAAGGTATTATAAAGTGATATTAACACTTCACGTGATCTTCATTCTATCCCTCTGTTAATGTAGCCTAGGACTGCATTGCCTTTTTTGGCAGCTGCAGCACACTGCTGGCTCACATTTAAGTGATTATCCACTAGGACTCTCAAGATTTCTCTCACAGTTATTACTGTTGAGTCAGATATCACCTGTACTATACCTGTGCATTTGGTTTTTCTTGCCTAAATGTAGACTCATACTTTTTTCACCATTAAATTTCACTTTGTTCGATCATGCCCAATGTTCAAGTCTGTCAAGATCATCTGTGTCTTAAGCCTATCTTCTGGAATGTTGGCTATTCCCGCCAGCTTGGTATCTTGGTACTCAACTGCTTTGAAACTCATTAAATTTGCTAATCAGTGCATTTTGGTGTGAAAATTTTGTCCTGGTACTCGTTTGATATTCGATCACAAGCTAGAGCTTGCTGATGTCAGCTACTTTGTGACTCAGTAAATTATTCCTTATGGGAAAAATTGTTTGATACTCATCATTTTAGTAGTCATTATGCCTCCTGGAACCAATTAAAGTTGAGTACCAAGGTACTACTGTAACATCAATTGGGTCACAGATATAACTGAACCATTTAACCATAAAATATCATGGATAATCACAGTTAAAAATATATTTCTGGCAGACAAAGACTTTGAGATAATACAAGCCATTGGTAAGTGTGCACATGCAGCCTGTAGAATTTATGCTTTACTAATAACAAATTAATTTGGTGTATACTATGTGGACCAGAATATCCTGCATTTTAAAATGGTGCTGTCAGGGTTCCAGAAAAACCCAATTCCAGTTAAAAACTCTGAGACAGGCATTTTCTCAAAGTTTCCTTTTATTAGAGTAGTTATACTGGCACATCTGGGAAAACCTGAATCTGAAATTTCCAGATTTTCCTCCAATAAGTAAAAATTACAAATCCACCCCCTGCACCCACCATTCCATCACATGCCCCAATCACCATCCATTCCAACTTGAGACATCCCTTCAACCACTCCTCAACCAGGTGCAGGAATAACATGACCTTGACTTTAAAGAAGAATGCTATGTCTAACTATATACGCTCTATGAAATCCCCCCTCCCAACTTTCCAAGTTCAAGAATTTGGCAGCGTGGAAGCTTCTGGTGCTAATATGGTTTCCAAAGCTGACAGGTGCATTGTTCTTGCCTTTTGGGGAGGGGGTCATCTTGCTGCACTGTATTTTATCTCATTGTTATAATAAGCTTGATGGTTCTGTAACGTAATAAAATATTCAAAATAGCATCTAATATTTGTGCATGTGTGTGTGTATAAACTCTAATACTATTATCACTTTGGGTCAAAACTCTGAGGAATGTGTTTTTAAGACCGTATTTTTTTTAAAAAAATCTCACCCTGTTTCTTAGCAATATATCCAAGTTAAGTACATTATTAATTTATTTCATTATAAATGAAGTTGTAGTTTATTTCATTGTAAACGAACATATAGTTGTTCCTTTTGAAGCACCATAATGGTTAAAGGTTCCAGAAAAGTTATCTGTTGCTCTTTAGCTTACAACTCTTTATAGTAAGTTTGGAGGAATTTCATAGTAGTTACCTCTAGGCCTTGGCTATAAAGAACTTAAAGATCCTAATCTGAGAAAATTAATGGAGGATCACATTAAATAATATGAAATTTTTTCCTATTATCTTAAAATGATTTTGATACAACAGCATATGTCATGTATATTGGATACCTCAAATGTTTGAAAAGAGGTGACTACAATTAATGTTTGGGTAATTGTAGATTCCCTCAGGAGTCAGAATGTAAACACGTATAGTTTGACTGTATCCTGTTATTATTGCACTTGGGGCCGACATCAACAAGATTATTAATATAACTCTGGTTCTATTGCAGTATGGTAAATACAGTGTGTGCATATTTTTCTTGGCTGTATCCCCAGTATTTGGAATATATCAAGATATTTACAAAAAGACCAGATTTAGAGAGCGTGGGAGTTGATCAGAAAAATTAAACAGCACTGGAAAGAAAAATTAAAATTGATTTGCAACAGTATTTTTAACCAATTTTTGAAGTAGCTTGTTTTTGACAAGACTTCATGGAATATTGTCAGTGCTTGGAACTACTTATTAATGCAATTTTAAGGCCTTCTTGTTTGTTACAAAAAGGTTTCACAAAGAAAATATTTTCAATATTACTGAGCAACTTTTTACTTCTCAATTATAATCCCAATCTTCCAATTTTGCTGCAGTTTATTCAAGATTCTTAAAATCTTAATTTTTGCATGTCCTGAAGATTTGAGAATTTCTATGGAGTTTAAGATATATATATATTTATTTTCTTGAACCTTTTTTGTTCAAGCCCCTACTTATCCCGCCATTCCTAACAATGTTTTCATTATCATTGAAGCTTTGCAGTATAGAATGAACACCAAACTTTCTTTCATCCACAAATGTACAGCAGTTGACTGGAAATTGGATGCGTTTGGAGTGTGGGATAATGTAGTATTAAGTCATGTCAGAAGTAAAAGTTTTTATTAAGGTTTTATGTAGTCTAATTTAAAAAGAAAGAGGATATTAAGTAGTATTACAAATGCACAGATATATGTTTTACCTTAATAATCCAGGTCTTAAATTGTTTAAAAAGAGGGCAGAAGAAGAAAAAGAAAGGAAATGATAATATTGTTTTGTTTATCATTCTTTACCTTACCTATGTTTTAACTATATTAGCCCATGTTATAAATGCTAATAATACAATTTTAGCAACTGTTATTTTGAAATCTTTATTTGATAAGAGATATTGAACGTAAAATTCACCTGAGCGGCCTGGCAATAAAAGGTCTAATACAGTAAAGAGCTTCTAAGAAATCTATAGAAAATGCAGTGAAGTGAGTCATGAGACAAGGATTTAATGGACCCTGAGCTCTATGAACAGAATCTCTCTCTCTCTCTCTGTGGACCTGCCTATACTGGCATTTAAAAACTGCTGATGGAAAAATTAGAATAATGAAAAAGCTTTTCAATACTTAGCTATCATTAAGCACTCTAAACATTCTGGCTTGAGGGGATTCATACAATTTCCTAAAGCTGTCCTGATTGCTTTTTCTCTGAGCAGTAGAGGTTCTTGTCATTGATGGCTAGATTTTAAAGTATTTCAGATGCTATTGGGAACTTATTTGTTTGTATCCTGCCTTTATTATTTTTACAAATAACTCAAAAATGATGAATATATCCCACACATCTTCCTCCTATTTCCTATAACAGTCCTATGAGGTGGATTGGGCTGAGAGAAATTCACTGGCCCAACATTGCCCAGTTTTTTATTGGACAAGACAACAGTAGGATTTTTCCTCCTTGACTTTTAAGTGGGCATCATTTCCTGTCTTACTATTTTCCTTTTTCAAACTTGAATAGATAACTTGTAGCTATGAGGCCCTGTCTTGAGAACTAGCTATCTTTATTTATCTTCACCATTGGTAATTGCAAAGATAATTCTCAATTTGTTTCAGACTCTGTTCTTTAAAAACATGGTGTCTTTTTTTATATCTTGGAGAAAAGCTTATTTTAATTTTCCTATTCCTATTAATTATTTACTGTACTTTATTCACTGTTCTTAAGATCTATGAGTTCAGCATTATCACCTTAAAGTGTTGCTCAGTAAAATCTTGTTTATTCTTATGTAGAATTGCTCTATTTTCTCTCCTCATTTGATTAAATTATCATTATAATACATAATTTATGTCAATAAATATATTTATTACAGATGACAAAAGAGCTGAAGAAAAGGCTGAATTAGG
This sequence comes from Laticauda colubrina, assembly GCA_015471245.1. Lineage (NCBI taxonomy): Eukaryota > Metazoa > Chordata > Lepidosauria > Squamata > Elapidae > Laticauda > Laticauda colubrina. The sequence goes on along the minus strand of BLBF01000011.1, from coordinate 17,581,511 downwards.
GGATGGTCCTTCTGTGGGGAAATACAAAAGACGTTTTCCAGATTTTGGGTATGACTTTTTTGGTTTTAACAACAGAAAGTTAATATTCTTGCATTGGTTTATTAAACTACCACTCTTACATTCAAAGTTGGACATTCACCTGAATAATTATTGTTGCTAATAATACATTTATTAAAATATCTCTTCAAGCATGTCCAGGAATTTCTTCTATTATCATGTGAAACTTTTTGTGGCCTTATGCCACCAGAGAGTATTATTTATCTTCAAAGATTGAGTTTTGGATTTTATTTTGACTTAAGTTAGTTTTAAATTAATTTTCTTTTTTTGCTCCTTAACAGTATATGAATGAAATATGATCAGTGTGTATTATATACACAATACAGGTAGTCCTTGCTTAATAACCAGTTACTTAATGATCTTTCAAAGTTATGATGGACTCAAAATTATGACCCAACCTCAAAGTTAAAACTCCCCTCTGTATGGTCATATAATCACATTTTGGGAGCTTGCCAACTGGCTTCTTTTTATGACTGGTTGTAGCATCCCATCACCATGACTCTATAATTTGTGACTTTTTTTGCCAATTTCTGGCATTTTTCAGCAAAAAAATAACCAATCAAAAGAATGGATTCTGTTAATGACCAAGTGATTCACTTTACCAACCATAGTGACTACTTATACAACCATTGTAAAAATAGTGATAAAAATCAAGGCAGGTCCTAGGCGAGCCTATGACCAAAATTCTGCACCCAATTGTGCTTGCTAAGGGAGGACTACTTGTATACATTTAAATAATGAAACCAAATTATTTCGTTCAGACTTTTAACATTGTAAAGAGGCTATCATTTGTATGTAGATTTAATTAAAAGTGGAACTTCTCTACTTTTTCTCCAGAGAGCTAGAACTTTGCATATAATGTGATTGAAGTAGCCTAAAAGCTAGAAAGATAACTATCAGGGTTTTTTTTGTTACATAGCAAATTGAAGGTAAAACACAATTTAACATAACTAATGCTGAAAAGTATTCAGAACCACTGGTGGTAAAAAGTCAAAGGAATTCTGGGTGTTAATAGCATTAACAATGCTCCAAAAAGAGCAAATCAAGTCATTTGTGGCCTAGAATTTTGTGGTCCTAGGGTTGGGTGATATCTGGGCAGCCAAAAAATCATTTTTCTTTATGTTATTATATTAATTTATATTATAATGTGTCATTTTTCATTCTTCAGCAAATAAAATTTCATAAAGTACTCAGTGTAGCATATATTCTATTGTGAAAGTTTCAAACTGTAAAATACATTGTGTTGTATGTGTTTATCAGTGATAGAGTGATAAACTGCTATATTTTGGCTTTTGATATAAGCACATTAGAACAACTCAATCCTGTACATGTCTATTCAAGTCTGCCTTCATTAATAAGTCTTACTTCTAAGTAAGGATTGCAGTTATGATTTATGAAGTGCTTAAGTTATTGAATATAATTTCAGGGGGCTAAGAAAATCCGGGGGTAAAGGCAAAAAGCACGAAAAAGAAAATCCAAGGGGTTCTCTGGACAGCAGGTATGCATAATATACATGTATTGATACATCTTATTGATACATTCCAAGTTGAAGTATTTCTTTGGAACTGGAATGTTTTTTCTGAATGAATTCACAGTTAGTATTGCATACTTTATTGCACATTTCAGTCTTTAGGAAAAGAAATGGCCAGGTGCAAGCATTCCATCCATCCATATCATATAGGTTATTTGCATGTTGTTGTTTTTAAAGATTTAATAAATTGTAAGATCTTTTTCCAGAAAATCTAAATTCCAAGCACTTACTGTAACAAAGCTTCAGTGAATTTCTTTCCTTGTACTTCATCGGAAGGGTCTATGGAGATTCATTGGAGGTGATTTTTTTAATAGAAAAGAGGACAAATGTCCTATATTTTTAATTTTTTCTTTTTTAATTCCATATTTAAAAGTTCAAATTGCACTGCAGCTTGCTTTATACTGGTATTTTTAAGTTATTTATCATACATTTACAGTATTATACCTTCTGATGAAACTATTTGTATTGTATTGCTAAATCACAATACATGTTCCACTTTTATTATACACTCTTTGGCATAACTATGAGCCATGTGAGAAAGTACAGTTGGATGAAGTAGTTTATATAGTATTTTAAGAACCAGTTCTTATATTTTTGCAGAACAATTGGTTCCTGTATCTTGTTACGCACTGTATAAAGTCTAACAACAGACTATATCATTTTGCTGTAGTTTCCTCTGATGCTACAAAAATGAGATAAGGTTTGAAGAGCTTGAGTTTAACTTCAGAATATTGTATAAATGAGTCAATATACCTATTGTACCCAATTTAAATTGTATCTTTAAAAGATTTGCATTGCTTCTTTTAATTTGGAAATAGCTTTATAAATGTTTATAAATATAAGCTATCTATAAATAGCTTTATAAATTCTAGATTCCAGAGATCTTTTCAGACAGTTTTGAAGCAGTTTAACTGTATCTTTTTTTTAAAATAAAATAAGCTAATAGTGAAATTTAAAAAGGAGTTTCATGAATTAAATTGTGGGCCATCTTTTCTATACAGAAAACATAACATCTGAAAGCCTATTTCTATATCCAATCTTTCATAAACTTTTCTAAAAAAAGAAAAGTATAACATTCTGATATTTTTTACATATATATCTATATCTATCTATCTATTTATACACATACACACACACATTTTCTGTGTATGTCCTCCAGGGTTATCGTGAAAAGATTTTCAGCACTCGCAGTTCTTGTGTGTTTGCTAGAATAAGACAGAAATCTCTTAGTAACAGAACTATTTTTAAAATGCTTTAAAAATAATAAACCAAGTTTATTCACTGTTTATTACATTTATTTAAGTTTTGTGCTATAAATGGTTATACTGAAAGTGAAAATAGAACTGTGACAAACACATTAAATAGCTTGGTTTGCATGTACAGTAAATATTGATATATGGTTTTATGTACATGATATTTCAGAGGCTCCCGAGAATTATTGGAAGACCCTGACAACAATTTATCTGCCTCAGATTCCGATTCACCTATTCCTACTTGTATGCCTTTCTCTTGGTTTGGAGACAGCCATAAAGAACATAGCTCTAGTAGCACCCTGAGTTTTTCTCAGGGTGGGCAGGATATTGCCATTGAACAAAGTCAAGAGAAGACCAGAAGCAAGGTAAATGTAGTCTGTTTGAATAAGTTATGCATGTTTAGATATGCTGACTTCCTCAACAATTAATATTGCTTAGATTTTCTAGAGTTATCTTATGTTTGAACCCAAAAGACTACCTTATATCTTGTATACAAGTTGGAAATGCAGTTTACACATTAGTCATCACTGTACATATTTCTAGGGATGTTTATGTGAGAACTGCATAGATCTCTCTTAATGTGTGAAATTTCAGAATGGCATGAAATACTAGTTAAATTTAGCTTCTATACTACAGTCCAGAAATTACTATAATACGTAGGCTTGGATTCAGGACTTCTCCTGATAAGGCAGTACTTCATTTGGAGTAATTCAAGTCATGGGAAAGAGAGCCCTTTTTCTTTTTCTGTAGTCAAATCTTCTGTCACTTCACTATTTTAGGAATAAACCAGTCCTTAGGGAATTGGATTTAGCAGTGCAAAGCACTGCTAAAAGAGAAAGAACTCTGTTCCATCAGGAGAAATATTTTCTAAATCAAAATCTTTCTAGGTTCAGCAATCATTTCATATTATTTATTATTTATTACAAGCTATAAAATAACTATTTCTCTAAAATTGTATAAAAATAATTAAAATTAATTGCTTCTGACAACTTTTCCATTTATAAAGATATGTATATTTGAACAACAGTTAAAGCAACTAACCACAAGTATAGAAATTTTTTTTACTAATACTAATTTTCCTTAAATTAACATGTCTCTATTTGACAAATCTTGATTAGTAATGATGCATCCAAGAATTGCAAGATGGCTGTCAAGATGTTTAAAAAAAAGAGTGTGAAATGTGGGAAGGCATGAATCAGTGCCTTTTGTTGTTAAATCAAACATTATTATTAAACTCCCTGTCTCAAATTTAAAGTACTTTGTCAAAAAGTTTATATTTCCTTATTTTGTGCCTCCTGCAGTGATTTGATTAATTTATTCAATATTAATTGATCGTACTAAACAAATTACTTTTTGATACCAGTGATCCACCATATAATTCTGAAAAAATTCTATGAACTTTGCAACTTTCTTGGTTAAGATGCAAATAACATATTCAAAATAGTAAAATTGCTTAATGTATTTTGTTAAATTCAGGCAAATTTTCCTTCTAAACTCCATAAGTAATGACACATGGAAGACAATGGGATTCCTCTGCTATAATAAATATGTTAGGTAAATTTGTTTATCATTGAAAGGGGCTCTTGCATATTTTTATGTATCGAGTTGATATTTAGATAAATAATTGCTAAATCTGTTAAAAGCTACATTTTCTCTGCTTACAGAAAGTAATTATTCCAAAGCTGAATATAATAATGTCATCACCCAGTCTAGTGCTTATAAGCTTGCATTCTACATCCTTTGTGATAATGTTAATTTAGTGGGTAAAACTTTCTGTAGCTTGGCTTTCTTTTATAGATTCATTTGTTATTTCAGTTTGGTGATAATCTTCAGTGTGCATTCCAAGCCATGCTTTTTTAATTTTGTCTGGCTTTTCTTTGACAGATCATTTCTTATATCTTGCAAGTTTGCAAAGTATTTGCCAACATGATTTTAACTAATTTATGCCTGTTTGCAAATGTCTGAATGTTTTCCTTTCAATAGGGAAAACTTATTTTATATGGCTTGTCAGTTGGCAAAAGAAAGTGAATCATCAGGAAAGTAGCACTCTGGTTAGATTCACAATCATCCTAATCATCATATAATTTTGTTTGATTTAGGATGTTGCATGAACTTAGCCAGTGCAGTTTGTAGTTCATCAGTGAAGCAATAATGTGTTGTTGGATCCAGACTGACCATTCTGTGGATCTGTTAGCATAATACATACATTCATGTAGGTATAAGAGTCTTGTGCAATGCAAAACAAACTGTTCTTTTCCCAGAGAACATATCCCCACTGTAGAGCCTGACTGGCACTTTCCTTTTTTCATCCACATTAGTTAATATTTATACCACATTAAATACAAGAAATATGAAATACAAATTGATTGAATCATATCAAATGGGATCATTATTTGGTGCAAAGTAATAGTTGTAGAATCACCACTTAATTTTTGTGTGAATATCAAATCCCTATTATAATTCATCTTGCACAATTTAGCTATTGCACAAATACTTTTTGCAAATTATTACAAGTAGGTCTATTAAACAAGTAGTTTCACATTGTATTATGATGACATCCTGCTAGTTACTGTTAAAACTAGTTATACTTTCTTTATGTTGACATTAAGTCGATTGAGTAAAAGTTCAGTTTAACATTTTTCTCATGCTGTTTCTTGATGTAAAAGCTGGATGTCTTCAAGGAAAATAATAAGTAGTTTTAAAGAGTGTGTTCCTAATCAATTCTGCCCATTGCTCTTCAAATCCCCATTGATTGGGATCTTAATAAAAGCATTAGTAAAGTAGTCTAATTTCAGTTAAGGTACCTGTTCCCTTGGTGATTCTGATAATTAATCATGAGCAGTATTTGTTTGTAATGCAGTCTAAATTACAAACACTAAATGAGTTGTACTAGCACGTAATGTTCAGCAACTTAAAAGTTGTAAAGAGGTTCGGTGTCTCTGAGCTATGAAATATTAAGTTGCTAAACATACAGGTAGTCTTCAACTTACGGCCACAGTAGAGCCTGGAATTTTGGTCTTAAGTCATTGCTATCATAAGTTGAGTCATTATATTATCAGACTGTATTCTATAGCCATTTTTATGACAGTCATTAAACAAATCACAAGATCATAAGTCAAAATCAAGCTCAACCAATGGGCATTTTTGCCAGAAAAAAAATCACAAAACATAATCACATGATTGCAGGACACTGCAAACAGGTGTAAATGTAAGTTGGTTGTCAAGTGTCCAAAATGCGATCATATGACTACAGGGTGGTTACAGTTGTAACTTTGAAGACAAGTTGTAAGTAACTTTTTCAAGCATGTTATAACTTTGAACTGTTGTTAAGCGAGCAATCATATCTGTACATATTTTTCACCTGGTTGTTAGTAAGCTTCCGAGTATTGTTCAAAGTGCTAGTGATTAACTATAAAGGCTGGTATGGGTTTGGTTATCTACCTGTCTTCTGTAGCAGGAGTTCCCAACTCCTGGGCTGCAGACCAATACCGATCCGTGGCCTGTTAGGAATTGGGCCACATAGGTGCATGTGAGCATGGACAAGCAAAAATGTGCATGCAAGGAATCTAGGTTGCGCATCCCGTGCCCCCCTCCATGGCCCCGGTCTGTGGAAAATTGTCTTTTATGAAACCAGTCCCTGGTGCCAAAAGGATTGGGGACCATTATAGTTTCTGCACATCCTATATAATTCAGTACAGTGGGCATACCCTAAGACCCATTAATTAAACAGTATCACATGATGGGACATGGGAAGTAGGCCACCTCTCTCATCGCATTTGCTCTTTCAAACAATATTCTCCCCGGAGATTTATATAGCCCCCATTCTGACCTTATTTAAACAAGCCCTTAAAACTTGGTTCTTCTCCAAACTTTGAGCTCGAATGGGTGGTGGTCCCTTGTATGTTTGATGTGTGAGATTCCATGGTTAATATTTTTCAGACATTTCCATTATTGAATTCTATGATTTTAAACTTAGATGTCACCCAAAATTAAAACAAAATCAAATGGCTTATACATTTAATAATAATACAAATCACTTATTTTAAGGAGATCTTTAATTTTCCTAAAAAAACTTGACTTGTGCATTTTTGTTTCTTTTTTTCCTTTTGGGTGACTATTGTGGCTAAATAAACTAACACTCAAATGTCTAATCTAAACTATTTTGAAATGTATCTCTACAGCCATATGATGGTGATGACAAAATCCTAAAATACATTTCCCATAAGATTTGAGCAAAGTACTGACTGGTTGATATTAATATTTTCAGGAGAAAGGATTTGTATATTTCTTTGTATTAATCCAATAAAAATACATTTCTGAGGATTGGAAGGAAACTCTAAAATAAAAGGGCTGCAACAGGAAGGGGCAACCAGCAAAATAGCTTCTCCTTTGCATAATTGGAAATAGCCAGTAGCTAATGCTACTGGTGGAAATCTCCATTTTCCGTAAACATTTATATCTTAGATGACCACTGGTCTCAAGGAATAACTTTGTCACTAACCTTGTATTCCTAAAAGACTTCCTTCCTACTGATAAAACCTCAATATTTACATATTATATGTTGAGAAGTAATACATAAATGTTTGTATAAGTGATGAATATTATTGTGTGTGTGTATATATAATGTATGTATGTATGTATGTATGTATGTATGTATGTATGTATGTATGTATGGTATTCAGCTTTGTTCGGATATTTCCCTACATCATTATAAAATACCCGAACAAAGCTGAATACCATACATGTAAGTACCTGTGAAAACTTAAGAAAACACACACACACACAACACACACACACGTGTGTGTGTGTGTGTGTGTTTTTAAGTTTTTGCGGGTACTTACATGTGTGCTGTTCAGCTTCCTTCGGGTATTATCCCACGTCATTGTAGTTGTGCTTTTAAAGTTGTAGCAACGTTTCAGCAGAATCTCATCTGCCATCATCAGGCTTCTGTATTGAGTTTGTATGTGGGTCAGGCTATCACAGCCGTTGGTTTTAAATTTGGGGCTAGCCTACTGCTGTGCCAGGATGTTTTTTTTTCTACATCCTGATTGGTTGGGAGTCTTGGTCTGTGTTTATTGGACTTGGAGTTTGTTTGGTGTTTCTGGTTTCTTCTGTCTGTTTTGTGGCTTTGATTGGCTGGCAACACTCTGTTCCTGTGTTGGAGGCTTTCAGTGCAGCTTGGCTTCGTGTAAAAGGACGGCTGCTATCCATTAGGAAGCTAGGTTTCACCTGGGTGCCTGGTGGGGGGGTGTTTGAGCTGGAGGGAGTCTGTTTGTGCCCAGGTGTTTGCCTGTCTTGTGGTGTGGAGATCTTTCTATTTGAGAGTGCAGGCTTCCAAATGATTGACAGTCTGGTGGAATCATCTCTTCTATTCATGCTTTCAGGTCTTTTTTCAATCTCTATGGCTTCTCTGATGATTCTGTGGCTGGGGTTTTCTGTAGTGGCTAGGGTTTGGGTGCCATTGAAGTTGATGTTGTGACCTGTGGTTTTCATGTGTTGGACTAGTGAGGAGGTGTGTTCCAGCTTTTTTACTGCATTTTTGTGTTCATCTAGGCGGGTACTTCTTCTATTGGTCTGTCCAATGTATGTGGCTGGGCATGATGTACAGGGAATTTCGTATATGCCTTGGTTTTCCAGGTCAATTTTGTCTTTGGGGTTCCTCAGGATGGCTGCTATTTTTTTGTCTGTTTTGAAGGCAGTCTTGATGTGATGCCTGTGTAGTATCTTACTGATTTTGTCTGGAGTACCTCTTATGTAGGGCAGGCCAGCTGTTCCATAATAGAGACCTAGAAGACATAATAAAGACCTAGAAAATCAACAGACCTGTAGAACAGCAGATGAGATTCAGCAGATTCATTCAGCATTCATTCAGCAGATGAGATTCTGCTGAAACGTTGCTACAACTTTAAAAGCACAACTCCAATGACGTGGGATAATACTCAAAGGAAGCTGAACAGCATGTGTGTGTGTGTGTGTGTGTGTGTGTGTATATATATATATTAAAGTTTTCGCGGGTACTAACATGTGTGCTGTTCAGCTTCTTTTGGATATTATCCCACGTCATTGTAGTGGTTTTAAAGTTGTCGCAACGTTTCAGCAGAATCTCATCTGCCATCATCAGGCTTCATACAAACTCAATGCAGAAGCCTGATGATGGCAGATGAGATTCTGCTGAAATGTTGCTACGACTTTAAAAGCACTACAATGACGTGGAATAATACCCGAAGGAAGCATACACGCTATTAAGTAGGTGCTTTTTTATTTTTACATTTTAAAAAAGGTACTTTGTCTCCTTGTGATTTATTCCAAGGGGGTAAGTTAACAAAACATTATTTTCACTTGTTTGCAGAGTAGAATTTTCATAGATGATTCATGTCATAGCAAGCCAAGTTGTGATCTTTCAGGGTTAGTGGCAGAGCCTAATCTTTCAGGGCGTTCACACACTTTAACCTTCTCTTCAGATGAGGTGAGTTTCAGTGTGTCTTTGTGTCTTGTTGATGTCACAGTTCAGACCACCCTGTCATTTCAGTTTGCCTAACATAACAATAATAGTTATTAGTTATCCAGCCAGTTTTTGGTCTGCTACTTAAGTTCAAGACATTACTTTTCTTTCTATGTCAATATTATCATTATTTTCCTTGGAGTTTTGTAAATAAATTTGTTACATGTATTTCTAAATACAATAAATGGTATTTTAATTTAAATATTTAAATGAAGTGATAATTTTATCAGTTATTTGCTATAATTTATAAATAAATATATATGTGAAAAGATAAAGCCATTTGTCTTTCATGGGTCCAATAAGCACAAAATTTTTAATTGCAACCGAAATCAATGATTTATTGATTTTGAGTAGCTCTGATGAATCCAGTATACTTCATAAGGATTCTGGTGATAAGATTGATATGAATGGCATGTAATCAGAGGTGGCATTCATCATGTTCTGACCAGTTCTGGAGAACCAGTAGCGGAAATTTTGAGAAGTTCGGAGAACCGGCAAATCCCACTTCTGACTGGAGATTTTACAGTATCCTTCCCCTGTCACGCCCACCAGCCACGGCCACAGAACCGGTAGTAAAAAAAATTTAATCCCACCACTGCAGTAATGAGATTTCTAAGAGAATTATAGAGTTCTCAAGTGCCATTTTCCATGCTAAGATGCTTCTTCAGTCTTTGGACTATACGGTATAATTCTAGCCATTGAAATTATTTTAGAATCTTTATGAAGCCTTTTTTTTAAGTGGGAAAACTTTCAAAATTATGCAGGATTAAATGAGGGCTTTTGTTTTGTTTTTGTTTGTGATAAAAGATAAGATCAGTATTTGCTGATCAATGTTAAAAGGTCCTTTATGTGGTTTATAGCCTGCATATAGTTTACTCTAAAAAAATGTTTTTACTACTAATTTCTATTTTTATGCTTTTGGGGCTTCTCTGTAAGAATTTTATTTTGGAGTTTAAATTCTTCTCCTGTATCTGTGTCTTCCAGTTATTTTAAGAATGTTGTATTTTAAAAGCAATTTAATTATTTTTGGCTGTTTATTTTCTTTGTTGGAAACGAGTTTATTTTGATCGAGAATGATGGCTCCATCCATGTTTGTTTAAAATTATGGCTTTCCTATTTAAAAGAAATAAACTGGATTATCTGGTTTGCTTCATACACTAAAGTAGGAAAAGGCAATCTGTAGCTTGTGCTCTGCTTATCGTCTCCAAACTTCTCCAACTTTGCAATATGTATTCAAATTTGGTAATGAACTCCTGAATAATGGTTCTGTAGCCAAAAAAATTATAATGGGATTGGCACAGCCATTTAACTCCCATTTTACAACATGTTAAATACAATGAATAAAAATACTTTAAAGTTTACAGCAGGGTCCCCAACCTCTGGGCTTTGGCTCATTACCAGACCGTGGCCTATTAGGAATTGGGCTACATAAGCAATGGGTAATTTGGGTTATAATGACAGGTGAAATTGATCTCCGAAAAATGATTGGAATAACATTTTGAAGTAAAACTTTTCTGCATAGAGAATAGACAGTGTTGTGCTCAATAGACAGCATTGATTATTTTCTTTAGTCAAAGATTGTATCCATTTTTCAAATCCATTTTTCACCTTTATTTTTGGATAAGAAATTTTAATATTTCTAGAAGTAGTAATAATGACAAAGAACATGGTCTCTGTAGTTCCCTTAGCAATATCTTCATGAGATACTGCAAACTAGGGCAAACAAACCAATTTTCCAATAAAAGAATGCTTTGCAGTTAATTATATATTAAAACCAACATAGAATTATGTATACATAAGTAAACATTACAATTGTTTCCATTGACCCATCCACTGAATTAACAGAAATTGTATGTTAAAGCATACAATTCTAAAGCAATATAAAAATGGTTTCAGATTTCAGTTTTTTTCCTTCAGTTTTTTATAATTGGTCCATCTTTAAATTCCAGTAAGCTTTGCCAACAATAATGGTTTTTTTCAATCATTATTCTGTACGTAGAAAACCAGAACTTAAAGGATTTTTAATTAATGTTTAGTTAAGAACAAATGTAATTTATCAAATTGTTCCTGTAAGTACAATAGCACCAGGGTTTTGGCAAGGTCTATTCATTGTCTTAATGGTGCTCACTTTGAGCTGTTACGCACATAAAAACAGCATGGAATGTTATTTAACTTCCAAAAAGTAACTGACTCGTCTATTCAAAAGATGTTAACATTTTATATGGAGAACAATGTAAGGAATGGTTTCAGAGATCTAATGATTAAACCTGTTTTGACACAGGTATGTTTTAAAATCTTCATGTTAAATCCATTGTGAAAGCTTTGAAAGGTTTTAAAACACTAGAAATGTTAATTATTTTCTAGTTTTAAAGTCAGTAAAATTTAACTACTGTTTATTGGGGAAAATTAATTAATTTGATTTTACTCAATCAGACCATAGATGATGAACCTTCAGCTACTGGAAAACAAAACCAGTGGCACAACAGGCCCATTTCTGAATGGACTACGCAACAGGTCTGCCACTGGCTAATGGGAATGAACATGGAGCAGTACATCTCAGAATTCACCACCAAGAATGTTGATGGGCAACAGTTAATGCTACTTGATAGTGAAAAGTTGAAGGTAAGCAGATGTTTTTGTGTAAATTTGTATTATGCTTAAGGTAACGGTATTAATTTTATTTTTGCTAAATTTAGAAAATCCTGGGTGGAACAGTGCATTGCATTAAATGGACTTTTTACTCACAGAATTAGGCAGTACTATTTAAACTCTTGCTTCCTACCTAGGGTTTACAACATTAATTTGCAATTTGTTCTAGATTCTACATATTCTTTCCATGACAGAATAACAACATTGAAATGTTATATTTCAATGTTATATTTCATTGAATGTTACATTTCCTTAAATGATTAAAAATGACATAGTACATTCCATAGAAAGGCAAATCCATATGCTTGCTAGGCAATGAAGACATACCAATTAGACACAGTTGGTTTTCTCAGGAAATAGATTGTTTAGGATTATGTTGTAAAATCATTTGAGGATTTACTTCCTAAATTATAGGAAACAATCTAAAGCAAGACTATCAGAAGCAAGTCACATTGCATTCAATGAGGATTATTCATTATTAAACAGTATAGGATTATAATCTATCCAAATTTGTTTTAAGTTTTTATTTGGGTTGAGAAAGAGAATTGTAAGTGCATGATGTAATGTGTGAAAAAAGCCAAAATGGGTTTATAGTCTTATCAGAGGTTGCCATCTGCTGATGAAAATTTATATTACATCCGTTTAGAACATTACTATGATTTCATCTATAATTTTTAAGAAATACAGTATGGTATATATGGGTTTCGGGTTTTTTTTTTGTTTTTTGTTTTAATAATTATCCTGTGAAGTTAAGTTATTTCAGAAATTGTTGTTGGAGTAAGCCAGTGATGACTGAACTGGGGTTAGAATCCAACTGTTTTCTAGTGCTATACTTCATTTGGTACAGCTATTTACCTACCAGTACATATTCTCTGAATGATATTCCATTTTTCCCTTTCAAAATCCTCTGCCACAATATATTTTTGAAAGCTTTCTCAGAATTTGCAGCAGTCTGTACATGGTAATAAAAAGCAGCTGCTTTTATTCAGGTGTAAATACATGTTTAGAACTGGTTGTTTGATTTTTAGATTCTACAGAACTACCTAACGGTTTTTAGAAGAAAGATTCTGAAAATATTTGTTATAGTCCAATGCATTTTAGTTACACTGAAACACATTTGGTTGATTCCAGACTTAAACTTGGAACAAAGTTTAAGAAATCAATAAAGATTCAAAGATCATCATGACAAACAGTGTTAATAGGTTTGCAACATTTGTGGGGTTTTTTGTTTTTGCTAAAACCAAAATAATAATAATATAAAATAATAGCAACAACAAACCATTTCTGGTGCCTGTAACTCCATGTAAGATTATTCCATTCCATTCCATTCCTTTTTTACCAAAACTGCGTAAAAGTCTTCTAAGCCATGACCTCCACTTTTCAGCAAGAGCAATGAGTCAAGTACACCAAGATTGTGAGTTTCTCTCCCTGATGCCCCACCAAGTCATGGGTTTCTAAATCGATAGCTCCTTCAGCCTGTTTGGGTTAGGTCTGAGGCTGTTATTCCCCATCCAGGACCTGATAGCTTCCAGACACCAGTCAAATGTTTAACATACCTGCCATTTAATCCAGAGTGACACTAAAGAACTGGATATCCCCCACATATTAATGACTTCTTTTCAATAATGTTGCCAATTGCTTCTGTAGAAGAAGCCATAGAAATTGGCCTTTTTTATTTCTGCTGTAGCTACAGGGAAGATATCTTAAAATTTGAAATTTTAATTGTTTGTTTATAAAAATTAATGCTACAATAAAAGACACTCTCTTTTTACTATATTCTGCTCTGCTCAACATACCTTCTTTTTTAAAGGCTTTAGGAGTATCCAGTCAAAATGACCGATCAACAATTAAGAAAAAAATTAAAGATATTAAAAAAACACAAGAAAAACTGGAGAAGCAGAAAGAAAAATTTCAGAAGAAAGAGAAGGAAGTGCGAAAAACTGGCAAGTTGGTGACTGCTGTGGAATCAAACTGCTAACATGATTTGATACCATACTACTTTCTTCTGGAATAGCTGAAGCTAAACTAGAACTGTACCAATATAAATGCTTCAGTCTTTATTGGATAAGAATCCAACTCGAGAAAGTGTAACAACTGTATATTTCTGTATAATTATGGGGGGAAGAAAATGATAGTTTTACAGTGACAGACTTAGCTTAGCTCTGATTTCTATAGTCCTTTCCCATTTATATAGTTGCATTAAAATATTTTCAATTTTTATATTTAGATTATTAACTTGTACTAATCGATATTAAATTAACTATTTTTCAAGGAATATGTATATATGTGTCTGGCTAATTCCCTGAAGTGTCTTTGGAAATGGCATAGACAATTTATTAAAATACAAGATGTGTTACCAATTACAGTATAACAGCGGTATGGTAAACAGATGCTATCAGGTCATTATGGTCTGTTGGAGATAGTTTGTTGCCCATAGTATTGTATAGAAAGAAATTAAGTTTTAAGAAGTAATAGAAAATTAATTTAATGTAATGAAGTGTTTACAATCTGTATTTTTCAGAGTTCATTTTAATTTCAAAGCATTGTAATAATATAATTCGTTAATATTTTCTAAAATACATTTTTCTATGTTTTGAATATGTTAAGCATGACTTCAAAAGTTATCTTTTATATACTTTTGTATACAATGGTTTTTTATAGTTCCTGTGATTAATAAGATCAGAATGCATAACCCTTTCCTACTTAAATGTTTGAGGACCAAATTATATTTTTGATGATTTTTACATGCTGTTGGTCTTCCAGATTTATGTTTTCCAGATAGACTTATTCTTATCTCACTATTTAAATTAAACAGAAGGTTTCTGCATTATACATATTTACACTATAGAATTCAATATGTCTTTGTTTTCATCAATAATTATTTGTTCTCCAGAATGGTGTAAATCACAATTGATTTGCCATTGAGCAGCAGCACAATCTTTTGTAAAATACACTATCTTAGAATGACACTTTTGAAAAATGGAATAAATTTTGTTCAAAAAAAGAAAAATCTGAATTTTTGAACATTACTAATGCTTGTGAATGTTGCCCAATGTAATCTAATAGGCAAACTTAAAAAAACCTACCATTTCAAAGAACCCAAGTTATGGTTCATTTTTCACATATGCTTTTCACATTTTTCACAGAAAATTACAATCTTTTTGTTAAAACTGTAATTTATGTGCCCAGAAAAGCTATTCCTAGAGGGTGCTGAACTCACTTTGTACCAAGACTCACTCCAGATATGACGCCTCATCTTAATAACTGTTCCAGAATGTGAAGAAAACCCATTTCCTGAAGAAACAATTGAAGCTGGTGATAACATGGCACCCCTTGCAGAAATGGAAGGCCACCCTGGAATCAAATGATTTGACGAATAGTCAGAAGTGTTGGAAACTTGAAACATCTGAATAATGATTCAACAAATTCATATCAATATATGAATTCATGGCAAACCAAATAGCTCATCAGCTGTTGTCAAATGGCAGGGTTAAGGGGAGACTTAACAAATGCAGGCTTCCAAGGCCTATGGAAGGGGAGGCCAGTATATTATCCTCACCCTTTTAGAGAGAAGAACCAGAAACAATAATACAAGATATGAAGAATGGGATCGGATGGTATTTGTGTTGAACGAATTTTTAAAAATGGAAATTTTAATAAGCAATGGTTGTTCTCACTTTTAAATACTTGTATGGCCTCAAAAGTATATTCTCCAATGATCTGGAGGAAAGCCCAGGTTATTGAATTTATGAAAGAAAGAACCGAAAAATCCAAAGAACTTTTGTAAAACTTTCCTCACCTGCTGTTAAGCCTGGGTTCCCCAACCAGGGTTAGGTAGACAAGCTAAACA
>BLBF01000011.1:17419475-17560669 GCA_015471245.1 Laticauda colubrina | reverse complement strand
ATTATTTCACCTAAACCAGTTAGGGTAAACAATGTTATCCCTAACATCTGCCATCTCTTTAAACTCTATGAGAGTTCTAATAAACAGAATGTTTCCTGTTATTGAACCAACTCTTATTTCCCCAAAAGCAGGTTTCTGACCAGGGAAATCCTGCACAAGTCAAATACTTCGTTGTCCAGCATATAGGGGATGGCTTTCACGTCTGATATTACACAATATCACACATGACCTTGCTTTGACTAACTGCATTGACTTGATCTCCTGGTCTGGGTAGCTGACAGACAATAAAAAAATTCAAATGACAAAAACTTCAGAGTGTTCAGAGTCTGTTGACGACCTGGATTGAGGGAACAGATTTAAATTTTCTTTTTAACTTGTCTCTGAACCTTTTGGGATGAGATTTCTGTTCTCGACAAAATGAAAATGTTTCAGTGCATAGTCACATATGTTCAGAGAAGTAGACTACAAACATTTATTGTAACCAGAATGAATTGAAAATTCATTTGAAACAGGAGCTATCACCCATTCAATACACTGTAGGCCTTTAAAAAAAGTCAAACTTTAATTTTTTTACAAAAATTAGTGTCATTTTTCTTACAGATCCAACTTTTCATACTACAAGACTAATCTAAAAACAAAAAGTGTGATTGCTTTCCATTTTACATTTCAACTATGAGGACACTGGTTTTTGTATCTAGTTGTGTGAAATTCCCATAAATTTGTATTATTATTTTAAATACTGTGTTAATAGAAATCAAACTTCAAAATAACAGCAAATAAATCCATTTTGTTGCATACACAATTATTTTCTATAAACTTCCAATAATATGAATTGTCAAACACCCTATACCATCTCTTTTCAGTAAGGACAAAATATACATACACCCCAAGGCCTCTATGCAAATCGAGTGGTGTCTGTTCAACCTATTTGTATCATTTTCAGTCTGGCACATGGCAGATAATTTCATGATTGGATTATCAGACCATAGGCTTACTTGAGTGCTGTTCACATTTTTAATTCATTCAAGGATAGATAATATTAATCTAGTCTTTCTCTGGTCCCTTATCCCAGTTCACATTTTCTTGAGGTTCAAATGGACACCTGAGCTTGAAAAATTAACTTTCAAGGGCCAAAACCAGCTATCAAGCTCCTGACTGATGATTCATGTAACAATGATTAATTCCATAATGTAGGCTTACTATGTACTGTAGGTTATTTGAAAATTACCAGCACTGATCTACCAGTGTTGTAAGGATAACCTTATCCTGTGATTTAATACATTTATAGTTGATTTGATAGAGGAAATGTAAAGTTTCCCAACACAAAGGTAGCTCTAGTCTGCTATTTTCCTGATCATCTAAAATCTATACCTTGGCACTGTTTTAAGGCTTTCGCCAATGTAAAAATGTGTTAAGGGTTATGGCCCTAAGCACTGTAATTGAGAGGGGTATTCCTTAGTTGCTATCTCTAGACTTTCCATTATTCTTCTAACAACTGCCTATAAAGGAAACTCAAAAGAGAAATACGATTTTTCCAACAAATGGCCTGAACCTTTTCATAAGGAATTTAACAGAGCTGCTCTCAGAATCTTTTTCCCAAGAAATTTCACCAGTTAGCCTAGAAGTGATCAGCAATTTCCATTAAAAAAAAATAAAAGTATAATGTAAAGTGTTTCAAAAAAACACTTGCACTGGGACATTTAAAATGCTTTGCACTCAAAATAGCTTTTTTCAAGTTTGCTAAACATGGAACAAAAAGGCTTGTTTTCCAAATAAGTCCTGGGTCTTCTGACACCTTTGATCGACCTTGTCTTTTATTCTCCCAAACATGGGAGCTTATAACGAAGGCAGTCATTCATAAAAGAAGAGCCATACTGCTAGGATCTACCACTGCTATCATTCAGAGCTATTTGAGCAGGAGGGAACCAGTACAATGGAGGTTGGTTTATGGGCAAGTCGATAAATGAGATTTATTTTGGACACAAGGAAGATAGGTAAGCATCAGGGGTGGGATTCTACCAGCTCGCACCTATTCGCGAGAACCAGTTAACATTTGAAGCAGTTCGGAGAACCGGTTCCAAGTCAAGCTAAGGTGAAGAAGAAAGTCACTCAATTTACATGGTATAATCCTGACCATCAGGGGTGGGATTCTACCAGTCCGCACTTATTCACTAGAACTGGTTGTTAACATTCTAAGAGGTTCGGAGAACCGGTTGTTAGAAGAAATTACTGGCCTAATCCTGTGAGGAAGGCAGGAAGGCAACATTCTGGTGTTGCTTACAGAAACTGCCTGTTAATCCTTAATACATTCTTGGCAGGACTAGACTTCCTGTCACAGGAACGTCTCTGGAGTTTTTTTCCCCTTCTTTGCTGGTACTTTGCTTGTGTGGAGTGACCATTCAAAGTTACAATGGCACTGAAAAAAGTGACTTATGACTATTTTTCACACTTACAACTGTTGCAGCATCCCCACAGTCATGAGGCCAGGGTAGGAGATGCATGCTTCGATGTGATGTTGAGTTGGCCACGTCCAGCCAATAACATGACCACCAAGCCACATCCACCCCATCACATGACCACCAAGCGATACCCACCACCTAAGCCACGCCCACAGAACCTGTTGTTAAAATTTTGGAATCCCACCCCTGGTAAGCATGATGAATTTTTAAAATTCCTTGTGATGGAGGAATTTGTCGTTTTGTTGCTTTTCTTCCATGAATTGCTGACCTGAGTCAACGGATGATGCTACCTCACTGGGCTCTGTTCTATGGCTATGCGGAACGATTGTTTTCTTCATTATTGGTTGCAGGTTTTTAAAAACATTTTAAACATGGCTATTTTCTCTGTGGTAAGAAGCAGTCAGGATGGACTGCCACCACCCTTTCTTTGGTGGTTCCAAGACTAAAACAATGAAGCTAATTCGGCCATCGTTCCCGATGGGAATAAGATTTATAGTAGGTGAACTTTTGTTCCATCAAACATTTGAAATGTTCTATCGCAACTGCGGAGGATAACTGCGTATCACCTGGGGTCAGTCTGTCCGAGTAATTGGGGAGTATGGAGAGGGGGAGAAGAGGGATATAAAAAGGTGCATTTCCAAAATAAAAAGCTTGAGAATTGAAACCATACTGGAACACAACGAAGCACAACAGAAGGAAATTAACTAATGTTGGTAGTGAGTAAATGGTTTTTACTTGCAGAAAGCAGCTTATTTTATGTGTTGATCTAGTGACTGTAACTACATTGCACTCTTATCGTTTTAATTGTTTTTATTAGCTATCTGTAATATTTTTTATAAATCAGGGCCCATTTTGCTGGAAGAGAGGATGTATTTCACCTTCTGACCAATAATAGTTTTTTGAGATGCAAAATATTATTCCTTCGAGATTCCTGATGGAATACAGGATTTTGTCTCCTACCCCTAAGTGGAGTGGTACAATGACTACGAACTAATTAATGCTCAACAACAGCCTCCCTGATGAGAGAAACCCCAAAACTTTTAACTTTTTAATTTCAAAGTATGTTGTTTCATTTTGCACACCCAATCATCATCATCATTTAATGACCCCACAACCACTTGCAGGGTGGAATCTGGGCAACTGAATGGAACTAGCAGAATGTTTTAATGGCCAGATGCCCTTCCTGTCACCAATACGGAGTTTTGTTCAGCAGATACATTCTCAGTTTGCCCAGGCAGAGGAAAATCTGCCTCTACTTAGGATCAAACTCAGTCTCCTGATTGTGAGGCAAGAGCTCCACCTCTAGGCCATCACACCACTCCTCCTTAGATGGTTTTCTGAAACTTTCATCTCAGTCAGTCAGAAAAAAATATTCTGGTTATCTTTTGACTTGAAATGAAAATGGGAAATCGGTCCTAAATCCAATCTGCAATGCTGTGGGGCTTCAAATCACTCAGGGTGTGTATGATACTTTCCCAAGTATCAGCTGAGGGAGTTAACCTAATCTTCTCTGTGTGTGTCTCACTAAGTCCAGTAATATTCAATGGGATTTATGATGTAATGTATTTAAGTCTGCAGTTTCAAGTTACATCCTTTACTCATGTAATGGGGTTTTATTGTTGAGTAGACATACCACTTTTAGTACCACTACAAAAGTAAAGGATTAGCAATGATATCAGTATTCAACTGACTTCAGTGGAATGAAATTTGTTTTTAATAACCTAAGTCATTGGTCAAATCTCCCTTGCAGAAAGGGAAAACATAATTGTAATCATTAAAATATGCCATAAGGAATATAAATAAAATGACACAATATAACGTTCCAATTTCTGTTTTCTTAGAAAGCAAGCATATCTTACTGTTCTATGGAAATAGTAGAATAAATGTGAAAAGAAACTAATTCATTGCAATCCTTACCTCGCATATTGTGATCAAACTCTGTGAGACCAACTGTATTTGGCAACACTTGTGTATGAGTGGCATTCTATTAGGAAGGGTTTTATCAACATTACGAAGTTTCCTGAACATGAATGGAAAATTCAGCCCAAGCTATACACTTTTAAATTCCATTAATATCTCAGAGGAAAAATAAGACTACAATCTTTTGCCTACTTAACTTGATAGTAACTCAGAGGCCAGACTCCTTTCTGAGGACATGGTGGCCCTGCATCCTTAAAAGATCTGCTTTGCTCTCCCCAGTTGGGAAAACACTGCACCTGGACAAGCCAAGTGCTTCAAGTCCTTTGAAGTATCATTTATTTCAGTGACAAATATTTAAAACAGTTCAATTTTCAAAACAAAACAAATGACGCTCAAGCACTTCTATGTCTAGCTGTAAATATATACCTATAAATATCAAGCTAAAGAGTTGTTTACGCTGACAGAAACCAGTTAATCAATTCTGCATTATGTTTAATACAAAAAATAAACGAGAAGCTCACATTTTCTCTCACATTGTAAAGCCCTTCTGAAGTCCTTGAGAGCACAAGGCTGCGCTAGTGCAACTGATCCCAGAGGAGGTGGATAAAGGAAATATACAACAAATTGTTCACTGGAATGGCTGGTGGTTAAGCAGAACAATATTTGAGCACACTGTTTGGGTGTTTTATCCTCTTGACTTTGCTCAAGTAGTCTAAGGTGCATTTGCTGAGAAGTAATTTAAGTTGAAAAGATGGAAAAACACCACTTGTTAGAAATGAACGCTGTAGAAAACTCTAGACAATGATATGGTTGTCAGACTCCAGTTTGGATAGGGAGATGCATCCTTCCCCATTAAAATATGTGGTAGTGGTACTAATAAGTAAGCTGACCATAGGCGAAAGGACCCTCTTTGTCTCAGCATGCCTGGCCTTCTGCTGCTATGTGCTGCGGAATGTTGTCATGTCCTTTGGTTCGCTACTTGGGACACACCAGTCATCTGCTTCGTGATTGGCTGTGTAATGTTTCCAGGCCGATTTGTTATACACCGGCAATTTTTCAACAGACTCAGTTGATAAAGCCTGCACCGAAAGAAAGGAGGGCGGAGTTAATAGCTTGCTGGGAACAAGTTCTGTATTTTAAACTGAAAGGAATTTGCTGCCTAGTCCCTGACATACCTTTATAAAGACAACAGCATCTGTGCCATAACCCTCTAGAGAATAGAGCTTCAGATCCCCTTGGAAGTACTGAGCATAGAGGCGCGATATAGGTAAACCATAACCAAATCCAGCCTAAGCCAAAAACAAAAACAACCGAAAAGTTGAAATGTCTGAAGCAGATCTAACGTCAAAGGACAGATGAAGAGGCCAAAACATTACATTTACCACAAAAAATAAAATGAAAGCACAATCCAACATGAAGACATAATATTCCCTGTTTTTTTCCCATTGATGCCAAGGAATTTTTGCACGACTCGCATTTTGCCTTTTCTCTCTTCTCCATAGTTCCTGAAATGCTTGTCCTATCAGAACATTCAGAGTTTAGTGGGGCTATTTCCAGGCGGGGATTACAGCCTTTTTGTTTTGCTGCTGACCACTAGTCCTCGCAGATAAGGTTATAAAATTATTTGTATCTGTTAGTTAACAGAAGATAAATGCATCTCAGAAATTTCATCAGCCAGTGCCTACAGATCCAAGCTGCTATTAGAAGCAGAAGAACCTGTTAAATAATTCCTCCCCCATCATACATTCACAGATGTAATACAGAAAAGTAGACTAAAAAAAGTTGAACTGAAAAGATATGGCCCTTTGCCTTTACCCCCTGCCCCCCAAACAGCAAACCTGGTGCATTCATCCACTTTTGCTCTACCAAACTATCAGGGCCTGAAATGAGATTAAAGTTTTTCTGTGCTTCTGCTCAAGAAAATGGGAACATAGTATTTCCAAAACCTTCTTTGTATCCCACTGGAAAACAATGCTACGTTGCTCTGAAAAAAAATACTAGCCATACTGATACAGGAATAGTAACTAGGGCCATGCAATTCTTCCAATTTGCATGGAGAAGGACGCTTCAGATCTTATAAGGAGTCTCACCTGCATCTCTTGGTAAGTCTTTACAGATATTGTACCTATTTCAAGATCCATTAAGTGCTAATATTAAAGTGAAGACAGCTAATGTTGGAGCCTAGCTCTATCCAGAAAAATGTCATTGTTCCTTTTTTGACCTACAATAAACCATAATAAAATACAGTAGTTTTGTAATTACAAAAGTGATCTCTGAGCTCTATTCTCAAACACTATGTGTCCTATACAACTAGATCATTTGGTTAATTGGTTTATTAATCCAAATAAGCCACTCTGGTCAGGAGTAAGTTAAAAATTGGGATGATTTTGAACAGTTAACCAACACTTTAGAACAGAGGAAAGAGAAATGACATTTGCCCACAATGTCAAATAAGTGGAGGACAGCAACTCTCTTAACCTTTTTAAAGATTGGTTCAGGTCTGATTTTGAATTAAATTTCCACACCCTGGAAAAGTCAAACTTCTGGGTTTTAGCGTGCATGCACGCCCGACAATCAGCTGGCTGGCATGCATGCACAGGCCATTTTTTGGCACTGCTGCATGCGTGAAGGGATCGTACTCCGGAAAAACCGAACTTCCGGGTTCTGACGTGCATGCACACCCGACAATCAGTTGGCCAGCGTGCATGTGCACACCGTTTTTTGGCACTGCCGCACACACGAAAGATAGCTGATCGTCACACACAAATGCAACCCAGAAGACAAACAGGCAAGGCCATGCGTGCCGGGTGACATGGTTTTGCGTACCATAGATTTACCATCACAAGCCTATATATTCACCTGCAAGAGAAAGATTCTAACTGTTGGTCATGTTTGATCCCTTGGGTATTTTTGATACCATTGATTTTTGTTTGGTTTTGAATTATTTCTTGGGCTGGAGACACTGAGTTCCATTAATTCTAATCTTACTTGCAGGACAATGTCAAAGAAGAGCAACAGATGCTTCTATATTGTAGCAACTATGCCAAGGGTGCCTTGAGGACATTGTAAGAAAACCATTGGTGTAGTTATTATTCTGCTACTGAAGCAATTACAATGACTGCCAACTGAGTCAGACTCAAAGCATTCCCCTAAATGCCCTCCTGAAGGCGGGCCATCTTCATGCACAGGCACATTCACTCTGAAATGCTGAAATTCACACGGAAAACTATAATGAAATCTAGCAGGCACCTATAAAGACCCATAATCAAGCTGTCTTTGTGTGAATGCTGTACATATCATTTTGCTTCGTTTCTTTTTACTTTCATTTCTAAAACTGGTATCACATCACATTGTTTTAAAGCTATCGTTAGTATTTACAGTTTAACTGATTGTCGCTCGCTTTGGGATTTATAATGGAAAGCAGTAAATATATTAAGTAAATAAGTTGCATGCTGCTTAAGTACTCCAAAATGGGATCTTCCTGAGCTCATGATTGAAGTTCTATTTTTCTCCTGGAATTTTTTTGTTTTGTTTTGCCCCTAAAAATCCACAGGATAGATTTTTACTCAAGAATTCAGCATCAGCTTCAAAGTAGCTCCAGGGCTCAGGATTTCAATAATACTAACAGTGTTAGAAAGCTGAATTTATTTATTTCCAGTGGTTAAAACTACCACAGACTTAATGTTTTGTTCATCTGTAGATGCTTCAGCTCCATTTCTCTACTGGAGAAAACGCTCACCTCATCTCTCTTCCAAGCTCCTTCAGGAGCTGCAAGGATAATATCAGTCTTAATGGTTACCCAGGTTTCTCTATAACCTAGGCAAAATCAGCAGAGATAAGATTGGCAAGTGATTCTCAGTCTCTCCGCTCTCGGGTCTATGACAATTTGCCATGGCCAACTCGCCATGATCAACTTGCCACAGCCAACTCGCTGCAGAACAACTCACCACGACCACTTTGCCACAGGACAACTTGCAGGACAAGAGTTTCACTAATAGCAAAGAAATGGTGGAATAGAATCATTTAAGAAAGGATGCAAAAGGAGGAACAGAACAAAATGAGAATGGCAAAAATTAAAATATTTTTTATTTATTTGAAATAATTATACATCGAATTGTTACACTGTCCTGCATGGAGTTGGTTGTGATGAGTTGGCTGCAGCAAGTTGTCCCATTCTCTCTCTCTCAGTAGGAAACCAGCCAGGATCCAAACTGCTAAGCTACTGAGAATGTTTCATTCCCTCTCCCCCCTCCTTTAAGATGGATTGGCTTGGGTGGGATTTTATAATTGCCTTAGGACCTGCAATAATTTGAGACAAGACCATACTTCATTTATCTTTGTTCCCAACATTTCTGAGTTGAGCAAAAGCAAATGCAATCATGGACCAACTTCAAATAATTTATGGGGGTTAAGAAGGGGTTGCAGGGGGAAAATTATTTCTATATATAGAATGTCTCAGAATTCATTATGCTTTAACTTCCAAATTCAGAAGAACCATATTGAAAAAGCTACTGGAAAAATAAGAACTCAAGTTTTTCATTTCATAACTGATAATGTAAAATATTATACAGATTACGAACCAGAGGAGTTGCTCGTGATGTTTCCACATGGGGACGCGGTGCAGTTGAATACATATAGTTAAATAGTCGGTCTATTTTCCTCAAAGGAACACCACCACCACGGTCGCACATCTAAATTGTGTGGGGAAAATAGTATACAGTATTGAGCTCCTATGTTTGGTATGTGCCTATATCTACATACAAAGAGTCATTCTGAAGAATGTATTCCAGAAACAACAACAGATAAATTACAATCATACAACCATTCCCTGATTTATGTAAACAGACCAAGAGATTCTTCTTCCTTACTCCAACAGAGGAAAAAGTTATTAAATTGTCTTTTATTCAAATATTCAATAATATGATAAAACACTGACATAAAATAAGTGAATTGAAGCTTTAAAATAATTTCCAAAGTGCAATGAAAGTGATTCAGAACATGATGCAAATAAAGCATCCATGATGGTGGCCAGGTTGGTCCTATTGCCAAATGGTGTATCTGGTGAAAGACTTTTCTGTCCACAGCTTCCATTTGAATACTTAGAGACAATGTTTAGTCTAGGATGTCACCCCACCCCAACTCCCTTCTCTTTCATTCTCGAATTATTTATGTGTTATCTATTCTTGTGATTCTGGGCAATTTATAAGAAGTACAGTAAAACACAAACAATAAAACATCTATCAAGCATATAAAAAATTAATACAGGTAGTCCTCAACTTACAACCAAACTTAGGACCAAAATGTTGAGCCCCAAATTCCTGTTGCTAAGCCAGACAGTTGTGAAGTGAATTTTGCTTGTTTTAACAAACCTTTCTTGCCATAGTTGTTAAAGTGAATCATTGCAGTTGTTAATTTAGTAACAGGTGACTCTGGCTTCTCCACTGACTTTGCTTGTTGGGAAGCCACTCTGGATGATCACAAATGGTGACTACGTGATCCTGGGACAATGCAACTGTATAAATAGATGCCAATTGCCAAGCATTCGAATTTTGACATCATGACTACGCGGATGTTGTCACAATAGTAAGTGTGAAAAATGTCCAATAACTTACTTTTATTTTAGTGCCTTTGTAACTTTGGACGGTCATAGAATGAACTGCTATAAGTCAAGGACTACCTGTAGGCAGCTAAAAATAACTAAACCCTAGAAGTAAAATAATTCATAGTCACTTGATCAGGTCAAAGAAAGAAATGAAGTGGTGGCTCTGCAACAGATCCCTGCATTTATTTTATTTTATTTTTGCTAATCATTTGCCAAAGTTAAACAGAAAATGTTAAGACTAAATTCTTTACCTTCACAGTTAAATCTTCAGCGCCTAATGCAACTTGGACATGAACTGGAGGGTAAATTCCCCGCTCTGCATGATGTTCCATGGTAGCCCTCATTGCATTCTAATGTTTAAAAAATATATATTTACAGTCAATTTATATACACTTTTGCTCAATAAGTAAACATTTTCTATAAATGTATCTGACTCGTTTTCCAAATCTGAGGGAAGCAACTGCTTTGGCAGTGTAGGAATTCTCAGAATTATGTGGCCTTCCTATTTGAAGAATTATTGGTTTACCTGTTTTCCTGCAGGTTCCCAAACACACAAGCAGTCTCACCGTCAATAGAGATTTATAAGGGTGCGGAGAGATACACCTGGCTCTAAAGTGCAGGAAAAGTGTGTCACCTTTTCAGAAACAGCCAGGAGGCTGGCAATGCTCCTGAAGGAGAATCAGACAGAAACTTCAGTAGAGATCTTCCATGAATGCACAGGTTATGTACTGCGCTGACCCCAATCTTTTGGGCACTAGGGACCGGTTCCAAGGAGAAAGGTTTTTCTGTGGAACAGAGGGGATGTGGTTTTGCATGCTGCCTGCATCCCATGGATGGGGCTTCACTTGTTTGCATGGCCCAGTTTCTGGATGCCATGGACAGGTGCTGGTCCACAGACCGGGGATTGAGGATCACTGATATACTGAATAGAATTTAGTCACTTGCCTTAAAAGTTTCCTCCTACCCACCCACCCATCCACCCACGCTTCTTAATAGATCAAGAGGAAGAGATTATTATGTGTGGTTAATCTGACTAAGGGAAACAGAAAAAGAAGAGATCAGTACAAACCTTGAAAAGCTCAAAAACCATGTAGTAGAGATGTGATGGCACATATACCACTTGCATAGGCTGCCCTGGTGATTTTACTGCAAAACAAGGTGAGTGAAAAAGATCAGTTGTATAGCAACAACCACTGTTAATCTTGGTAGCCTCTCCATGAGTCAACAATGTAGTGGAGAGATTATAAGATCCATTTACTTTGGTCCTGCCTAAGGGTTCACACGAGACTGTAGAGTTATAGAGCCCCCCCCTCCCCCCCCCCCACGCACTCATAGCACACTGCAAACTCAATTTGAAATTCTCTTTAAGAGCAGTCTTTCTTGCAGTTGTGAAAGTCTGTTATTTGAGAGATAAAAGTCGAATGGGCAAATAGAATTACTGTCGTGTTTATTGGGATCCCAATACATTTTACTTATATAAGACTATAAATGTGTGCATATACATGTAATCATCTACTTATGAGTGTAATTGAGTCTGGATTTATGGTTGTAAATCATGGAGGTTAAGCAGGTCACGTGACTATGCCCAATTTTATGACTTTTGTGGTGGTATTAAACAAAAACCATGGCTGTTCAGCAAATGCCACAGTCATTAAACAAAACCATTGTATCCAATAGGGTTTTGGGGTTTTTTTTGCCAGAAACTAAAACTAAAATGCTGGTTTTGGGGGGGGGGGGGGGATGGGATGGTAAAAATTGCAGTAATGGGACTGCAGGATGCTGCAAACAGCCATAAATGTGGTCAAGCACCCAGAATGCAATCACAAAACTAGGGGGGAGTTGCCAGAACTTCAAAACCAGAAAATTAGTTGAGGACACAATGTATATATACAAACTTAAGTATTGTTAAGAAAATTTATTCAAAACCTATGTTTGAGAAAACTTCTGTTCTCAACAGCAGATATATAAAGTACATTTTTTTTTAAAAAAGTCAATTTAACATACCCATGTCATGAAGACATGACACGTCAGAACAAAATTTCTTATTCTCTATTTGTCTCTTTATGTTGGTTTTAGACCCCAGTGACGAAAGCAGCATGTACATTTTTAATGTGATTGTGTTTAGTTATCAATATTTGATAATTCTTCAAGGTATCTTTTATGAGATAGTTGTGCATGTGTGTGCATACATGCATACATACATACACACACACACAAAGAGAACACTAAAATGTATAGTGTTAAAACTAACCCAGAATAAGAAGGATTAAACAACATTACACAATTCAGTTGTAATTAGTAGAAAAATATTGTAACAATAATTACTAAAGCTAGATAATGTTTTCATGTTCTATGCCTCTCCAAAAACTGTTATTGTTTAAATGAAATGATAGCTACAAAATGGCAATTATGCATATGAAGTTACTCCACACAGCTCTTTCATGTTGAAACACAAACCACACAGTTGGAAGACTTGAAGGACCGGACTGAGGACATACTGTGTAGTCGTAGAGAAGATTTATACATATGGTTGCTGAGAGTCAACACTGAATTGAAAGCTAATAGTAGCAACTTATATCAGGTTATACATTAATTCTTCACATTAATACTGCAGTCATACATCATTGATGCATTTCAATTATTTTTAATCTACCTTTCTGTATAAAATAACTAATACAATCAAACACCCCGAACAGCAATAGAAATTGTTATAAAATTTAAAATGATACTGAAGACCGGAATAATTGTACAAAAGCATTAGTAAGCAAATAAGTTTTTCCTTTCTACGACCCTTCAATAACTTTATTTGGGATAGAATCGGGGTGGCTCAGAATGGAGCTGAGCGTTTACTGACTGGATGCCCTTCCTGGCACCTACGTGGAGTTCACAGCAATTATTTTCTCTTTGCACCTTGATAGAGAAATATCTGTGGCTGCCTAGGATTGAACTCTTGACTTTCTGAGTGGGAGACAAGTGTCTTCACTTTTAGGCCACTGCACTGTTCCATTATTAGTAAGCAAATAAAAGTCAGCCCCCCAAAAAAGGGTTAACTACTATTACTAGTATTACCATTAATCTTGGTAATCTCCCACCAAGGTTTCTGAAATACCATCTACCAAAAAGGAAGAAAGACAATGCTATAGAATCTCTGGGGCAACCTAAATACTTTTGCAAATTCATACTACAGATCCATTTGGATTATGATATGTCTATCTTGGTCATTATATATGGAACTGTCATATTGCTTCTAGTCATAACCACAAAAAGCTGTTGCAGCTTTTTCACAGGGCAAAGGTTCTCCATATGATGTATAAGATGTCCAAATGTAATGGAGAATGGAGAATATGTGCTACATATACATCAAGATATAGAAGTTCAAAATGCATTTTGAATAAAGATTAGCTAAAATGTCAAAAGAATAAAAGCAAATGAAAGATTTCTTGGCACTTATTGCACTATTTGAGATAACGTATGACACAATGTATGATGTAGTTAGAGAAAGTTTAGCTTGATTGATACTGAATGCTGTGCAGTATATTATTTGACATTGAATTTTAGCCATAGCCCACAGGCATATTTGAAAACATGGCACAGATAATTGTGCTTAGCTTCTTAAAACCAATTGCCGTAGTGAATGAATATGTACAAACAGTTATTGTTATAGGATGTACTCTGAACACATGCTAAATATTGTCCATCTCTCTATCTAATGATTCTAGCATTTCTCATGACATAGAGTTAAAGCACCAAGTGCAGTACTTCACAATATAAGCAGGCTAGTTCTATAATCAATTAAAAAACTATCTACTATTGCATAAACATTTAAAGTAAGTCCAAGGTAAAGTAGAGGGATATGGTAATACTTGCTAGGAATTGGTTAAGAACAGCCAATGAATAAGCCAATCTTCCCCTTTTCACACTTACCATTCTTCTCTTCAAGAATAAGTTCTGGAGAATTCATATAATATAAGTCACAGAGGCTCTTTGCATTTTCATAACCATCTGAAAAAAGCAATACAATTTTGCTTAAAAGATGCACACAAAGACGCATACACACAAACACAGACAGACAGATCACTCATCCAGATATTCAATTAGCTGGCAGCAGTTCTTAAAACAGAGTTCTGAGAAGAAACAGTCACTTGCATTCCATCTTTTACTGCTATGCTATGAACAGCAGCTGACATTTCTCCTGCATACTTCTGTCTAACTTCAATTACCACTTTAACAAGAACAATGTCTATGTTTGGATTCTTTGCACAAATAGAAGAGCATTGATCTATCCCCCACACAGTCTTCATTAATATCTTAAAGCATGTGGAAGATGTCCGGTACAAATCTCAGATAGCAAAGCTTTCCAGTCGTCGGAAGATGGGACTCCACTGATTACTTCCTACTTAGCTCCCCTTCAACCCAACAAACTCAACCCAGCAAAATTATACAAACAGCATTTTTTAAATCTATCTATCTATTCATCTTTGAACCACTCATCTCTCTCAGAGAGAGGTTCTCTGTCCTCTTTAATTCTATAAATACATATTAGATGTGCATCTACAGGGATTTAAGATGATGAAAGAGGGATTGAATACTCTCTCTCTGATTCTGCATCCAGGATCAAAATCAGTTGTGTTGTAAGACGAGGGAATTTTCTGTCTCCATATCCTTGGAAATTCTGATGCTGCACATTATCCTTCCTCTATCAGGCACTTTACTAATCCTTCTTTTTGGAAGGTTAGAGATTTGAGGAACATAAATGGGTTCACCCTTAATCAGCCCAATAATTGCATGATTTTATGCATGTTTGCTTAGAAGTCTTTTCCATTGTGCTTGCTAGCTTTTAATGGTATCGTTTGACACCTGCCCTGATTTTTCAAAATGTAATTTAGAATAAAAAATGCATTAAATTCATGGCAATGGGGACACCAAATAAAAGTCTCCCAAATACTAGGTCATTACTACAAAATTTGGATAAAATTGGATTGTTTTCTACACACAGAATGACATCTCAAGGTTAAACATCGTGTCTCAGCAGAATAGAAACTTTCCATATCTGACAGAACGAGCTTGTACAAAGTCAGCAGCCCAGAAAGGCTGTTTCTTGCCACATTTATTTTTCTCACCGTGTCTGTCTGAATGTACCTTTTATAACTTCAACAACATTGCATTTAGGGTCAATACTTCCAATGTGTTTGGGATGTGCTGGATTAACTTCAACGTTTCCTCCAAACAACAAAGCTGTCAACAACAAAAATAAAGTAACAAATAATTTCCCAATAAAGAGGCCATGAACAGCATATTTTGTAGGAAAGGAGACGATAATGACTGAACAAAACAAGGATTTACCACTTCTTAACAAGCTACACTATATAACAATACATAGAAGACTCCTTTTTATTCTTAAACTATTTGTACTTGTTTTACACTAGAAACTGGCATCCTGTGACCTTTTTTATTGCCCCCAGACTCCCCTCTCTGATCTGGAAGAACTAATGACTGTTTCCTACCATTTTGAGCCACAGAAAAACTCCCCCCCCCAAAGCCTTAAGAAGAAGAAAAAAATAGAAAACCCCAGCTTTGCTTGCACACATGATACGGCTTTGCAGTCTCAATATCAGCATTATGCCCACTGTGAGTCTTCACTCACTAAAATCTAATTGAAATCCTTTACTTCTAGAAGTTTTATTATCCTATTCCATAAAAAAAACACCATCAAGTCAATAAAAGTACTTACTGTGTTGGTTAAGCAACATTCGGATTGAAATCCGACTCATGAAGAAGCGGTCTAAAAAATACTGCACATTCTGACTAGTCACTGGGTCAACCCCATAGTTGTCCTTGTACTCGATCACACCTTGAGCCATGGTAGGAATGACATCATTGTGACGGTTCCGGATTGTTATCACAGTATCTTTAAAACTGAAATCAAGTATGGTATATTTTCATTAAAATGCTAGTACATCTGTCACTGAAAGCATATCGAATTTTAACTACTACAAAAGCAAGAAACTAAAGAAAGTATCCTACTAATCAACAAAAATTGTTCTGTTTAAAACAATATAAAGAAGCAATCTTTTAAAATGGATTTTGGACTTCTAAACACAAGATAGCATAGTCACAGTTATTTTTAGGTCAAGGTTATCATCTATATTTGTTATGTCCTGCTTTCGTGACTGAGATTTAATGCATAGAGCTCAGCTCACAGGATGCTTCCAACAAATCATAGGTGTTTGGTTTTTTTACCAATTTCTTTTTCTCTCAGTATTCCCATGAATATTTTCTCTGTGTTTGGAGAAATGATAGCGGTAGGGTGTAGAGGTCACAGATATCTCTCTATCAGCAGGAATTTGAAAGCTAACAGAAAGCAAAAGTGCACTTTCAATTTCACTTTGTCAAATAAAACTTCTTCCTGTTCTTTCATTTCTTCCAAAACTACTTTGTCACAATCTGTCCATTGAATCAAGCATATGTATTTACTGATATTTACTTCATATTCCATTTTTTCAAAAGTCCAATTTTTCATTTTTTTTCTTTGTGTCATGTAGAGAAAATTCAAAACAAGTTAATTTTCTCATGGGAAGGATTCTTTCTAATTAATTCCAAATCTTACTTCAAATTTATCTGAACTCCTAATCCATTTGTAATTTTCTTCAAAATCTTAATTAGTTTTTTGCTGTTTATTTCAATTATGTTAAGTACTTAAGCTTGAAGAAATTAAGCTTCTTAACTAGTTAAGAGTTAAATTTTTCTTTCAAGAAGGGCTGAAAGCAGTCACATAGTATTTTTAGACTTACTGATCAAATGGTTTCTTATATGTGCAAAGTAGTTAATAAGCACTTTTGGAATAGGATTAGGAAAGGAAGTATGCAATCTTAGTATCCTTTTAATATCCAACTCTGGTTTGAGCAAGATGGCTCATCCCAGTGCTGAAAGCACTTTGCACAAGGATCAATTATCTGGAGTACTTGTGGGTGATATCCCATCTTTTTTTTCCAAAGAGGTTCAAAGGGCCAATCTAGATTCTTTGCTCCATTTTTCAGAGTTGTCTTCAGTCCACCATTTCTTCCTCCAAAGTCCATCTTACAATTCTTTTAACACAAAATTCCATTAGAATTTTTCAACTCAGTAGCTGTTCAAATTCTAACAGATAAACTCTCCTCCTAAAATATTTCATCTCTGAGAGATTATGTACCCTATGAAGGGCCATTTCCTTAGAAAAGCATAATTTAATCTCTTCACAGCTAGCATGTCTTAACACGCTATAAATTCATTACAATAGAAGTAACAGTTTAAGCTCGCAGAAGAAATAGAAGTTTTATACAGTATATAGTGCATCTGCCAATAAATATAATTTGTAATTTCTAAATAAATTGTTTCATTTTATGTTTTAAAAGCAAGGAACAAAGGAATTCCTTTATTCCTTATGTTTAAGGAATAAAACAAATTGTTACCCCAAAAAAAAAAGAAGTAACAGTTTATTACAACCTAAAGGCCCTGCCACACTACCCAACGGATGCAAAATGTTAGTAAAAAGGACACAACGGACGAGCAAAATGTTCCATCCGTTGTTATCTGCTCTCAAAAGGGGCAAAAATTTGCATAACCGGTACGGATAACACGGAAAGGAACGGACGGGGGGAGGACGCAGGGCGGATGGAAAACGCAGAGCGGAACCCTAGCGGATGGAAGCGGATGAGAGCGGATGGCACATCCGCATGGTTTCCGGGGGGCCTCAGCAAAGCGGACACAGAACGGATGAAGTGGATGCAGAGTGTCGCGGAAGCCTAACGGATGCCGAGCGTTAATTGCGCATGTGGGGAGGATGCATTGCGTCAGCGCTGCAGATATAAGGGAAGCAGCTCGGAAGCAGGTCACCATTCAGAGGAAAGACCTGCTGCCGGATGGATTGACAGCCTTGCCTGCCCTGCCTGCAAGCCTTGCTGTCTGCCTGCCTGCCAGCCTGGCTGCCAGCCTCGCTGTCTGCCTGGCTGCCAGCCTTGGTGCCTGCCTTCCTGCCAGCCTTGGTGCCTGCCTGCCAGTCTTGGTGCCAGCCTGCCAGCCTTCCTGCCAGCCTGCCTGCCAGCCAGCAACCCCACAACCATGCGGAAGCACAGCAAGCCTCAGCCATCTGCTGCCAGCCCTTGCAAGAGGGAAAGGGCTACCATCCCACCCCCCTGGGCCTCACTCTGGTTCTGCTGGGGCTTCTGCAGCATGGGCTCGCTCTTCTGGGGCTGGGGCTTCTGCTGCTTCTGCTTCTGGAGGACCTGATGACAAGCACTCCAGCACCAGCCACCTCCACAGCACCTGGACACTTCACTCCTGAGACTGAGCGACCAAGAGGAGTACCAGAGACTCATTTTTGTCTTATAGCTTGTTGTTAATAAAGTCTATTTTTATTCACACACTTGCTTCATTTCTTTTTGTTAATAAAGTCTTGCTGGAAACTTTTAGAAATGGTTTAAGCCTTTGCATGCTTGTGGGATGGGTTAAGATAGCAGTGGGATGGGTTGAGATAGCTGTGGAATGGGCAGGGATACCTTTGGGATGGGTAATAGCTGTGGGGTAGATAAACCTCCAGTGCAAGCATAGTGGGACTGTATGGTCCACCCTCCCAGGTGCCACACCTATGGCCCTTTATTATCAATAACAATATAATCAATCATCCACACATGTCAACATAAACACAACTCTTTATTAAATGCCCTGTTCATTGTAGGGCCACTCAACATACATGGCACAATCTCATCCGTGTGATGAGACAGGCTGAAGGAAGCATCCATTAATCATCTACCATCCTGTCTTGCCATTCTACTGCTCCAGCTGGGGAGTTGCACCAGTGTCTCAGGAGGTTGCGCTGCTTCTTCCCTTCACGTGAGGCTCTGTTGGGGCCTTGCACATCCTCAGTGTCTATCAGGTTTCGCCCTTGCCTCCATTCCCCAGGCTCCATGTCCCCATTGCCTTGTTGGAGGTCCACGAGCCTGTTCTGCAAGACTGGGTAGCGGATGCACATGAGATTGTGCAGGATGCAGCAAGCTTCCACGATCCTCCTCACGGTCTCTGGGCGATGCAGCATGGTGGTGAGAAGTACCTGGAACCTGTTGGCCAGGATGCCAAAGGCGTTCTCCACCATCCGTCTTGCCCTGGACAGCCTGTAGTTGAAGATCCTCTCTTCACGGGTGAGGTATTTGGAGGTGTAGGGCTTCATGAGGTACGTTGTGAGGGAGAAGACATCATCCTCCACGATGAAGTAGGGCACATCTTGCGTGTCGTTGGGCAGGGGGTCTGGATCTGGGAAGCCCACGATGAGGTTGCGTTCCAGCCTACCCTTGGGGTCACTTGCGTTGTATACCTGGGCATCTGAAGATGAGCCGTTGCCTGAAGCATCGATGTATATGAACTTGTAGTCAGCATCGACCATGGTGAAGAGGATGATGCTGAAGAAGTCCTTGTAGTTGTGACCGTGAGTTGGCTGGCGCTTTGCAGGCCACGTGCTTGCCATCTATGGCTCCAACGGTGTGTGGGAAGTTCCACCTCTGATACCACTGCTCTGCAACTTTCTTCCATCCTTCTTCAGTGGAGGGGCACTGGAGGAGCTCCTCCTTGTATTCTTCGATGATGGCCTGCACCACTTCTCTGACCACAATGCTGATGGTGTTGTATGGCACCCTCCAGCCGTACTGCATGCTCCTGTAGGTGGTCCCAGAGGCCAGGTGGTGCAGAGTGAGTGCCACCTTGAGCCCAGGGTCCAGGCTGGGCCGGAGGTTGGTGTTTGCCTTGGTCAACCTGGGTCTCAGCCGCTCCACAACTTCGTCAAACATGGCTGGAGGCATCCTCATGAAGTTCTGGAATGCCCGAGTGTCTTCGTTCCTGAGGTACACCATCAGCTTGTTGTACAGTCCGTCCTCTGCTCTTCTGGCGAACCATCTTCGTACCCATATGCTTCTTGGCTGCCTCTTTTTCTTCCCGCAGTAGAGGTCACATAGCCTGTAGATTATTTCTTAAGGATGAATGTCTCTGATTGACATGCGGATTTTGGACAGAACAATGGCATTGTGGTTGAATTTAAAGCTAGTAAATTGAAGCAGAGCCATTAAAATTAAGTTACTCAAATTCTAAGCAAATCCACTAAATTCAATGTTTTAACTCAAAATATTACTATATCACTTCATTATTAATACCCTTAAAGAAAATTAAGAAACTAATCAATTGAACTAAAAATCATTTAATAGTACATGTTGGTCAAATCTTGCTAATTTTAATACAAAAGTAATTCTAAATGAATTACATTGAGTGGAATTTATTTTGCGAGTTTATTATTTTTAGACAACCACCCCGATAACTTACAAAGAATAAATTATTTAAAAGAGATTTTTCTTCATACTTAATATCCCACTATTTTTTGAGATTTATATAATAAAACAAATATAATAAAACTATGGCTCTGAATGACTCATGCTACAAGGCTGGCATAAGAAAAACATAAAATAATCCAATGTTTTTGAGAAGGCCAAAATGTCTCACCGAGAAACAGCTTCTGTATCGTCAGCATTTTTGTCTTTAAAATCAAGGATCTCCTGCAGACTTTGTACATACCTAAAAACACAATTTCTGCATGTTTGATTTTTTGTCATAAAGAAAAATAAACAATTATGACTACTTTCAAATTTCAGCACATTCTAATTTTTTTAACAAGAGAAAATGTTATTATTAATAGTCTTCACATAAGATAATAAGTACTATCCATTTCTATAAGTGTGTATGAATGCCCATTATATTTTACCTCAACCAAGGAGCAGGACACCTACCATGAACATGGATTTTGAAAAGTAAAACACTTCCTAGCTTTACCATTCTGTATTCTAACCACCCACCAGCGAAGATTTTTTTCCTCACAACAAAAGGGTCTCCAATATATCTAAAACTCCTTCAAGAGGAAGGGGAGCACTTCTTCCAGGTTTCCTCTTCCTTTTGCAAACCCTTACTTTCTCAACATGTAAATTTGTTTCCCTCCTACAATAGAGGCCCTCTTTTTAAAAATTATTCAAAACCTGTTTCAAATATTGCAGTGCTATGCCCATTCAATTGGAAATAAGCTTTACTGAATTAAATGTTTACATTCATGCAGCATTCTAAAAATAATTGGGTACAGAGATCAACCAGATGGTATCATTCAAATAGGCCAAATCTGACTTCTTGAACAATTTAGAAAGGACAGAACATCATTATGTAATGTTATTGCTACTGCCAATTCAGCACAATATGCTTGAGCAGAAAAAACAAAAACAGATTGAAACATGGGTCTCTATGTTCTCTCTTTAGCTAGGATAACTTTTCATTTGTATCATGCTTTGATGCCTAGGTCTCGTTTTGTAAATATTACTATTAATTGAAGTCAGGTTCCAAAACCACAAGATGAAGTTGTATGTGTGGACAAGAAGTTTGCCCTTAAGATTTCTTCAAGTAAAGGATGATAGTTGACAGATGATGATATGTTAGGAGTCTGGGCTGTGAATTCATAACTAGTGTTGGTATCTCCTGCCTCTGGCACAGAGCTATGTAGGTGGTGAGGGAGAAAATATAAGCCAGATGTCTACTCACTGTGCTAGATCAGTGCATGGGTACTATTAGGTGTCTTATAACCAACCATAAGTCTCAGCTTCTAATATTTTGCATCTTCACATATCTTTGTACAATGTTCAAATTTGGTTGCATGAGGCTGTTAAAAAAAGAAACAGGTTCTTACCAACTCTGAACAAGCTGAACTGAAGGTGTTTTAAGAAGATTGTCTGGAAGCAGACTTATTTCTTTCATTATGTTTGCCAATCTTA
Organism: Laticauda colubrina; assembly: GCA_015471245.1. Classification (NCBI taxonomy): domain Eukaryota; kingdom Metazoa; phylum Chordata; class Lepidosauria; order Squamata; family Elapidae; genus Laticauda; species Laticauda colubrina. Next base: position 17,538,863 of record BLBF01000011.1, on the reverse strand, counting down.
CAGGCAACTCTTGTCGTAGAAACATAAAAGAGGTTTTCTCACAAGCGTTGTCAGATCCTATGGGAAAAATGTCATAAGGAAACAATTTTGAAACCACAGTAAATAGTTTATAAACAATTCATTACGCAGTTCATTCAGGATCATAAGGTGGTAAATAATAACAGCTCCTCTATAAATCCTGGATAACGTTTTATCATTATAGTAAATATAGGTTTACATAAATTCAGAAAGTAGTAATCTGATGTTGAGAATTGTAGCAGTAGTTAGACTAATATGGCTTGGTCTCCCATGAAGACCACCTTGGATTCTTAATATTCATGATATTAAAGTTCAAGATACCTAATATTTTATGTTACTGATTGCGGCTTTATAGATATTTTAAACTATTCTTTTTTGAAGAAGCTAAGGATCAATGAAAGATATTACAAAAAATAAATTCTTCTCCATACAGATAGTCCTCGACTTACGACAGCTCATTTAGTGACCCTTCAAAATTACAACAGCACTGAAAAGAGTGACTTATGATTGTTTTTCACACTTACGATTGTTGCAGCATCCCCATGGTTACGTAGTCAAAATTCAAATACTTGGCAACTGCTCATATTTATGACCATTGCAGTGTTCTGAGGTCATGTGATTTCCTTTTTCGACCTTCTGACAAAGTCAATGGGGAAGCCAGATTCACTTAACAACCATGTTACTTAACTAAACAACTGCAGCAATTCATTTAACAACTGTGGCAACAAAGGTCATAAAATGGGACAAAATTCACTTAACTATCTCACCTAGCAACAGAAAGTTTGGGCTCAATTGTGGTCATAAGTTGAGGACTGCCTGTGTTGAAGAGCACAGCCATTTTTGAAGAAAATAATGACTTGATACAAATGTGGGGAAGGAGATAATCAAAACATATCAGAAGTCTTCAGTCAAGTATAGCTTTGTGACAAAGTCTAGAGATAATTTGAACACAATTCCATTTCAGGGTTACTTGAAAGAGAAAAGAAAAAATGTTGTGGGCTGTGTTGAGGAGATTTTAAAAAATCTTCTCTTCGATGGAACATGAATAAGAGGATCAGTCCTATCATTAGGTAGAACAAAATAGCATTTTTGGATGACAAACTGGGATATGTTGGTGAACTAGCCCAGGACCCGCTTCCTGCTCTCCCAACCAGAGAATCTAGTTCAGGGCACCCGCTGAATTGGCTCATTCTTCCAGTTAAATGTTCTGCATCCATCATTTCAAGAGGAGATCTTCAGTGTTGCAGTGATGAGGAGGAAACAATACTATCTGCCTTCAAAAGCTCTCTTAGAAGGCACCACTCCTAAAGGGCCTGTCACACTGGCCGACGGATGCAAAACATTTGTAAAAAGGACACAGCAGACGAGAAAATGTTCCACCCATTGTTATCCGCTCTCAAAAGTGCCCCAAATTTGCATAAGCAGAGCGGACAACAACGGAAAGGAACGGACATGGGGAGGATGTAGAGGGGATGGAAAACGGATGCTCCACGGAAGCCTAGCGGATAGGAGCGGATGGGAGCGGATGCCACATCCGCAGGGCTTCCGGGGGAGCACAGCGAAGTGGACGCGCAGTGGAAAGAGCGGATGCCGAGCGGATGCCGAGCGGATGCCTAGCGGATGCACAGCGATCACTGTGCATGCGGGGAGGATGCATTGCGTCAGCCCCGCGGATATAAAAGGAAGCATCTCGCAAGCAGGTCACCATTCAGAGGAAAGACCTGCTGCCAGACACAGCTCCAGCCAGCCAGCCAGCCAGCAAGCCAACAACCCAACAACCATGGGGAAGAAGAGAAAGCCTCTGCCATCTGCTGCCAGCCCTGGCAAGAGGGACAGGGCCACTCTCCCACCCCCTGGCCCTCACTCTGCTTCTGCTGGGGCTTCTGCTGCTGGGGCTGACTCTTCTGGTGCTGGAGCTTCTGCTGGTGCTGCTCCTGGTGCTGGGGCTTACTCTGCTGGTGCTGCTCCTGGTCCTGCTGGTGCTCCTGGTCCTGCTGGTGCTTCTGGTCCTACTAGTCCAGCTGGTCCTGCTGGCGCTGCTGGTGCTTACTCTGCTACTGCTGATCCTGCTGGTGCTGCTGGTCCTGCTTTTGCTGCTACTGTTGTTGTTGCTGCTGGTGGTGGTGGTGGTGTGGAGGAGCAGCCCCTCCAACCTCGAAGCCCCTCTGATGAGGGCCCATATGGCCCTGCCAGAGGGAGGAAGAGGCAGACGCGTGAATGGGAGAGGAGGCAATACGCAATTGAAGAGGAACATGAGGATGAGGTGCTGGAATGGCTGAGGGAGAACGAATATCTATGGCGGAAGGGACACAGGCTCTATCGAGACACCAAAAGGAAGCAGGCTGCTTGGAGAGAGAAGGCGGAGAGCCTGGGCTACACTTCGGAGGTGCTCCTCAGCTGGTGGAAGCACATGCACACCTTGTATGGGAAGCTGCACCTCAAGAAAACTGGCCAGGCCGTGGTCAAGCTGACGGACTGAGAGACCTACGTGATGGCCAAGTGCAGCTTCTTGGAGGGTGAGATCCGCCACCGAGGAGCAGCCCCTCTCACAACCCTCTCTCTCAGGCAGCCCGCTGAGAGCCAGTCCTCTTCTGGCCAAGAGTCAGCTCCTGTGTCCAGGCAGGTATCTGTGGAGCGTGCCACGATGGAGAATCCCCTGACAGCTACACTACTCGTGGTGGAGCGCGTGGAGGACCCCCTGACGCAGTGGGAGCAAAGAGAAGGCACTTCCATCACAGGCCAACCCACATCCACCCCTAGCTCCACCTCCACAGAAAGGCAGAGAGGAAGACCGGAAGGACAGAGCCACACTGTCCTGCTGGAGTTCAGGGACACCATCAGAAGCAGCGTAGATCTCCTCTCAGCTGGTACACACCGACGTCCCATCCTCCAACCGCAAGCCCTTCCTCACCTACGTCAACCAGACTCTCATGAACATGTTGGAATCACAGTACCAGGTGGTAAAGGACAGGATTACCAGTCTTCTTCACAACCCTCCAGACCCAGCTGAACCTGCTCCCACCCAGTGAAGGCCTGCTCCTCCACCCCAGGTGATGTCACTGCCTTTCCACAGGCCCTCACCTACCAAGGCTACGGCTACCAGGAGCTCCAGCAGCATAGGCAGCCCTTCCCAGTCCAGGCACAGGTACATCGTACGCCACCGGTGCCACCCACGCCGATGCCAGCCACGCCACAGATGCCACCCACGCCTCACCTCGCTCAGCTGCAGACCAGACATCCCCACTACACTGCTCCTTCCTCCACCCCACAGCCAAGACCGGTCTCAGAACATCTGTCATCGGTATTGGGGCTGACACCCCATGTCCTGGAGGAAGGGGCTCTCAACATCACAGGACTGAGCCAGCTCTCTGAGAGCTTCCTCCATACACCGACCCGTTGTCCTCTTGGGGCCAGGCACCCCAATGGCGCCTCAGACCAGCACTCCAGCAGCAGCCACCTCCACAGCACCTGGACCCTTCACCCCTGAGACTGGGCACGCCTCAGAGTGACCAAGAAGAGTGCCAGAGACTGGGTGGCTGTCTGTTGACTTTATCTTTGCTTTGGACACTTGACTTGGGTCATTTTTCTTTTACAGCTTGTTATTAATAAAGATTATCTTTGCTTCACATACTTGCTTCATTTATTTTATTAAAAAAAGTCTTGGTGGAAACTTTTAGAAATGGTTTAAGCCTTTGCATGCTTGTGGGATGGGTAAGGATAGCAGTGGGATGGGCAGGGATACCTTTGGGATGGGTAATAGCTGTGGGATAGTTAAGCCTCTAGTGCAAGCATAGTGGGACTGTATGGTCCACCCTCCTAGGTGCCACACCTTTGGCCCTTTATTATCAATAACAATGTAATCATTCATCCACACATTTCAACATAAACACAACTCTTTATTAAATGCCCTGTTCATTGTAGGACCACTCAACATACACGGCTCAATCTCATCAGTGTGATGAGACAGGCTGAAGGAAGCATCCATTAATCATCTACCATCCTGTCTTGCCACTCCACTGCTCCAGCTGGGGAGTTACACCAGTGTTTCAGGAGGTTGCGCTGCTTCTTCCCTTCACGTGAAGCTCTGTTGGGGCCTTGCACATCCTCAGTGTCTATCAGGTTTCTCCCTTGCCTCCATTCCCCAGGCTCCATGTCCCCATTGCCTTGTTGGAGGTCCACAAGCCTGTTCTGCAAGACTGGGTAGCGGGTGTGCATGAGATTGTGCAGGATGCAGCAAGCTTCCACGATCCTCCTCACGGTCTCTGGGCTATGCTGCATGGTGGTGAGAAGTACCTGGAACCTGTTGGCCAGGATGCCAAAGGCGTTCTCCACCACCCGCCTTGCCCTGGACAGCCTGTAGTTGAAGATCCTCTCTTCACAGGTGAGGCATCTGGAAGTGTAGGGCTTCATGAGGTAGGTTCTGAGGGAGAAGGCGTCCTCACCCACGATGAAGTAGGGCACATCTTGCATGTCGTTGGGCAGGGGGTCTGGATCTGGGAAGCCCATGATGAGGTTGCCTTCCAGCCCCTCCTTGAGGTCACTGGTGTTGTATACCTGGGCATCTGAACATGAGCCGCTGCCTGAAGCATCGATGTATATGAACTTGTAGTCAGCATCGACCATGGCGAAGAGGATGATGCTGAAGAAGCCCCTGTAGTTGAAATAAGTGGACCCAGACTTGGCTGGAGCTTTGCAGGCCACGTGCTTGCCATCTATGGCTCCAACGGTGTGGGGGAAGTTCCACTTCTGATACCACTGCTCTGCAACTTTCTTCCATCCTTCTTCAGTGGAGGGGCACTGGAGAAGCTCCTCCAGGTATTCTTCGATGATGGCCTGCACCACTTCTCTGACCACAATGCTGATGGTGTTGTGTGGCACCCTCCAGCCGTACTGCATGCTCCTGTACGTGGTCCCTGAGGCCAGGTGGCGCAGAGTCAGTGCCACCTTGAGCCCAGGGTCCAGGCTGGGCCGGAAGTTGGTGCTCTGCTTGGTCAACCTGGGTCTCAGCCGCTCCACAACTTCGTCAAACATGTCTGGAGGCCTCCTCATGAAGTTCTGGAATGCCCGAGTGTCTTCGTTCCTCAGCTCCACCATCAGCTTGTTGTACAGTCCGTCCTCTGCTCTTCTGGCGAACCATCTTCGTACCCAGATGCTTCTTGGCCGCCTCTTTTTCTTCCTGTTGTAGAGTTCACATAGCCTGTAGATGGCTTCGCACTGTTGCAGAAGGATGGTGGCTGCCAAAAGGACTGTGTTACGATCCACGGTGGACATGACTGGATGCTGTGGAAGAGGAAGAGGCAGATGAAGGCTGCAGAGGTTCGCACCGCAGGGCTGCTGTTCTGAAAGTGAGATCCAGATGAGTTGCTCCCCCTTTTTATAGGAAATATAGGTTTTCCACTGGATGTCCTTTTGCATCCTCTAGACATCCTGCAGACATCCTAAATATCCGAGATAGGTCCCCTCTGCGAATGTTTTTTCCGTTTTAATGCTTTGTATGCGAGCTGCATCCGCTTTCATCCTTTCTACGTCCGTGCTACTCACGCTTTGTGTCCGTTCCACATCCCTTTCGCTTCCTCCCTGTGTCCGTTTTCCGCTGGAGCGGATGCGAGTTGCGCAGGGGATGCCTAGTGGATATAGCGGACGCGTAACGGATGACGACAGATGTAGAACGGATGTTCCCCGTATGCGTTGCGGATGCAGAATGGACGCGTTGGATACATTTTCCACTCAAAAAGTTTTGTGCAGCTCAAAACTTTTTGAGCGGATGAAATGTCAATAGACGGATGCTGGACAGATAGAGAAGATGAAAAAAGGAGGCAGTGAGTACAGAACGGAAACATCGCGTTAACCAATGGATGGCAAGTGTTTCTCTCCGTTTTACATCCTCTTTCCATCTGTTGGTGCTGTGTGACAGGGGCTTAAAGAGGTTATCCTTAAAGGAAAATATAGGATATAATGCAGGAAGAGTGCAAGGCTTCATCAGCTACTCCTACATTTAAGAATAGGAGATAATAGCCCAACATAATTTTCAACGTAATAATATAAACCGAATCGTGCTCTCTACCCTGTACTGGTTATAACTCAACGCAAAACATATGCAGGATACATAGGCTGATTGCTTTGATTAAATATCTGATTGCTTTGATTATTATACTAATACCATATGTATTAAAATATCTAAAGCTAAATAATATAATGATCAGTGCAATATTCAATTGGATATTTTTACTAAAGTTCAGCAGAAATTCTTGTCACATTGCAGAATTCACATTTGGTAGAACCAAAAGAATTATGATTTTTTTTCCTCCAAAGGTTTCTCCAACTTTTTTTCATGCAACACTGCATAAGAAAGAGTTACACTGCTAGACTATATAGCTTATCAGTTCTGTTACCTCAAGCAAACATACTGAAACAAGTGGCGGTTGTAGTTTTGAGAGATACTGCTGGGAAAAATATATCCAAACACAATCCTATATTCTTTTGAATTGTGAAATGGAACCTATAGTAATTCTGAGTAATCTTGGAAGAACTGTACAATACTGGTAGTTTGCTCTATGCATATAAATACAGTGGAATATTACTGGAAGTTTGCTCTATGCATATAAATACAGTGGAATATTATAATTTCTTGAGCAATATTAGGTAGAGTAGTAGGCCTATCATTTAGCTAAAGTAATAATTTTTAAGAAAAAGAAAAACCATTAAGGGTATATGTGGACAAATATGTGCGAGCCAAGCACACATTTTTATGCACACAAACAGCCTTGCATATCCACCTCTTAAGACAGAACTTCAAAACTATGAAGTGCTAATGTAACAACTTGTAAATAACAAGGGCTTGGAAAAATGGAATGGTCTTTTAAACAGAAGATTTGCCCTTGAAATGCACCCCTTGTGACCTTAACATCGCCAAATGTTTCCACGTTTCAGACTCCCTGAAGCTCCAGCCACCAGTCAAATGGAATTTGGTATAGGTACTCCTCGACTTATGACCTCAATCGAGCCCAACATTTCTGTTGTGAAGTGAATCATTCGTGAAGTGAATGATCAGGAGGACCCTGCAATGGTCGTTGCCTCAGTGTGAAAACTCAGCCGTGAGTCCCTTTCGTTTCAGCGAGGCGGGGGTGGGTGTCCTTGGGGCCCTTGTGACTTCAAACGGACACTAAACGAACCGTTGTAAGTCGAGGGCTAACCCGTACCTTCCAAAAGCTATCCGGGCAGCCACGTGACAAACCATAACCCGACCCCACGAGTCTGGATTCTTTGCGTGACAAAACCCTCTGGGGAGGACAACTTTTGGTGGTGCATTTCGGGGGTAAGGGGCGCGTCAAGATGCTTTCCCATCCCTTCCACCGTGTGTCCCTGGCAGTCGTGGAGAAGGAAACGGGCCGACAGGGCGAAGGGGGTGGGGAGGCCGCGCTTCTCCGCGGCTGGAGCGGCTTCGGCTGCAGCCCTCCGCGCGAGGCCTCTCTCCGCTCGCCGCCTTCGAGGGCCGGGGGAGGTGGAAGCGCTTCTCCCTCTGGGGAAAGAAAATGGTCGGCCGAAGGGGGAGGAAGACTCGCAGAGGAGGAGGAGGAGGAGGAGGAGGAGCAACCCGGGCCGGGAGGGGGGGGAGGGAAGGAAGCGACCCGGCCGCCCGCCACTCACCGAAATCCAGGAACTGCTTCATGGAAAGCGGGGACGGGGAGAAGCGGCAGTAGAAATCCACCTGCTGAGGGATTGTGTTCAGCGGGGAGACGCTCCTCAGCAGCGCCCGCAGCAATCTCATGGCGGCGGCGGCGGCGGTACACCCGGAGGGTCGCAGGGCAAGGCAGCGGGACGACGAGAACGCGGCTGGGCTTCCGCCTCTCTCTCCTTCAGCTCGCTCCAGCCGCCACTTTGCAGCCTCTGTCCGTCCGGCAGGGACGCCCCGTTTCCCGGCTCGGGGAAAGAGATAAAGCACGTCCAGCTCGGGCCAAGGCCCGGGCTATTTCTTGCCCTCCGTTAAGGGGAGGAGGAGGAGGAGGCGGGCGGAGAGGCGGAGCCGCTTGGGTCGCCCGGGAGGAGCGAAAGGGCGGAGCCCGCGGCAAGAAAGGAAGCGCGAAAGGCCCTCGCTCGGCTCCTCCAAGCTGGGAAGATTCCGGTCCCCGCCAGCAGGAGTTCAATCCTCCCCGCGTTTTTCTTTGCAAACATGGGGCTCGGCGTCGACCAGGAGCTGGGCTCTCTTTCCCTCCATTCCCTTGCAGGGTCTTCCCGCGAGAGGCGAGCGGATTGTCTCCCAGGGCGCCTAGGGTGAGCAGTCCTGCCCAGGGCCGGGATTCATTTTTTTTTTTTTTTTTAAAGAACCGGTTCTGTGGGCGTGGCTTAGGTGGTGGGTGTGACTGGGTGGTCATGTGACTGGGTGGCCGTGGCTTGGTGCTCATGTGACTGGCTGGGCACCGCCAACTCAACATCACTCCCATGAGGCTCCATCTCCTCGCCTGGCCTCTCATGACGGTGGGGTTGCTGCAGCAGTCGTAAGTGTGAAAAACGGTCATAAGTCACCTTTTTCAGTGCCATTGTAACTTTGAAGGGTCACTCCACACAAGCAAAGTACCAGCAAAGGAGGGGAAAAAAACTCCAGAGAAGTTCCAGAGACAGGAAGTCTAGTCCTGCCAGGAATGTAATAAGGGCTTAACAGAGAGGCAGTTTCTGTAAGCAACACCAGAATGTTTCCTTCCTGCCTTCCTTACAGGATTAGGCCAGTAATTTCTTCTGACCACCAGTTCTCTAAACCTCTTAGAACAGTGGTCCCCAACCTTTTTTGTACCAGGGACCAGTTTCACACAGAAACACTTTTTTCAAGGTCCAGCAAAATCAATTCTTTCCCAATAGTAAAGGGCTTCTTTACTATTTCTTTACTAAAAACATATTTTTATATATATTTTCATCATGATTATTCATTCTTTGCAGCCCGGTACAAAATGATCCACGGACTGGTACCGGTCCAGGGCCCGGTGGTTGGGGACCCCTGGCTTAGAATGTTAACAACCGGTTCTAGCAAATAGGTGTGAATTGGTAGAATCCCACCCCTGGTTCTGCCTGAATCTTTCTCGGTAGCCAGTACAGGTAGGCCTTGACTTACGACCTCAATTGAGCCCAAAGTCTTTGTTTAGTGAATTTTGCCCCCTTTTCCGTGCTTCTTCACCGAAGAAGCTTCTTGGAGGAGAAGCAAAAAGTCTTCAAAAGAAAAACCGGAAAGTCCAGTTGCCTCTTGAAAAAGCACCTTTGGGACAACTATAGCCTGGAATGAGTGAGAATCTCCATAGACCTACGGTTGTTTAGTGGATCACTGCAGTTGTTAAGTTAATAACATTGCTGTTCAGCAAATCTGGCTTCCCCCTTGACTCTACTTGCAAAATGGGATCATGTGACCCACATACATACCCCAGGACACAACGGACGAGCAAAATGTTCCATCCGTTGTTATCCACTCTCAAAAGGGGCAAAAATTTGCATAACCGGAGCGGATAACATGGAAAGGAACGGATGCGGGGAGGAAGCAGAGCGGATGGAAAGCGGATGCGGAACGGAAGCCTAGCGGATGGGAGCGGATGGCACATCCGCTAGGCTTCCGGGGGACCTCAGCAAAGCGGACGCGGAATGGATACAGCGGATGCAGAGCGGATGCACAGCAGATGAAGCGGATGCAGAGCGGAAGCCTAGCGGATGCACAGCGGAAGCCGAACGGATGCCGAGCGTTAATTGCGCATGCGGGGGGATGCATTGCGGAAGCCACGCGGATATAAAGGAAAGCAGCTCACACGTGGCCAGCATTCAGAGGAAAGACCTGCTGCCGGATACATTGAGTCCTTGCCTGCCCTGCCTGCAAGCCTTGCTGCCAGCCTTCCTGCCAGCCTGCCTCCAAGCCTCCTGGCCAGCCTTCCTGCCAGCCTTGCTCTCTGCCTGCCTGCCAGCCTTGCTGCCAGCCTGCCTTCCAGCCTCCCTGCCAGCCTGCCTTCCAGCCTCCCTGCCAGCCAGTCTGCCTGCCAGCCTTGGTGCCTGTCTGCCTGCATGCCAGCCTTGGTGCCTGCCTGCCAGCCTTGGTGCATGCATGCCTGCCAGGCTTCCTGCCAGCCTTGGTGCCTGCCAGCCTCCCTGCCAGCTTCCCTGCCAGCCAGCAACCCCACAACCATGGGGAAGAAGCGAAAGCCTCAGCAACCTGCCGCCATCCCTGGCAAGAGGGACAGGGCCACCCTCCCGCCCCCTGTCCCTGACTCTGCTTCTGCTGGGGCTTCTGCTGCTCGGGCTCACTCTTCTGGTGCTGGAGGTTCTGCTGAAGCTGCTCCTGGCGGTGGTGCTTCTGCTGGTGCTTACTCTGCTGAAGCTGCTCCTGGTCCTGCTCATCCTGCTCATGCTCCTGGACTTGCTCGTCCTGCTCATGCTCCTGGTCTTGCTCGTCCTGCTGGTCCTGCTCGTGGTCCTGGTCCTACTCGTGCTCCTGGTCTTGCTGGCGCTGCTGGTGCTTACTCTGCTGCTGATGATTCTGGTGCTGCTGCTGCTGCTGATGATGATGATGATCCTGCTGGTGATGATGATGATGATGATGATCCTGCTGCTGCTGGTGTGGAGGAGCAGCCCCTACTACCTGGGAGCCCCTCTGATGAGGGCCCATCTTGTCCTGCCAAAGGGAGGAAGAGGCGTATGCGACAACGGGAGAGGAGGCAATACTCCATTGAGGAGGAACACGAGGATGAGGTGCTGGAGTGGCTGAGAGAGAATGACTATCTGTGGCGGAAGGGACACCGGCTGTACAGGGACACCAAAAGGAAGCTTGGAGAGAGAAGGCGGAGAGTATGGGCTACACTTTGGAGGTGTCCTCGGCTGGTGGAAGCACATGCACACCTGGTACAGCAAGCTGCACCTGAAGAAATCTGGCCAGGCCACGGTTAAGCTGATGGACATAGAGACCTACGTCATGGCCAGGTGCAGCTTCCTGGAGGGTGAGATCCGCCACCGAGGAGCACCAGGAGCCCCTCTCACTACCCTCTCTCTCTGGCAGCCTGCTGAGAGCCAGTCCTCTTCCGGCCGAGAGTCAGTCCCTGTCTCCAGGCAGGTTTCTGTGGAGCGTGCCACGGCGGAGAACCCGCGGACAGGTGTTGTAACCGTGGTGGAGCGCGGGGAGGACTCCCTGGTGTGGTGGGAGAAAGGACTCCCTGGTGCGGTGATGGAGCGCGTGGAGGACTCCCTGGTGCATGGAGGACTCCCTGGTGCGTCCACCACAGCCGTAGCCGCATCCACCCCCCCCAGCTCCACCTCCACAGAAAGGCAGAGAGCCAGACAGCAGGAGGGGCAGAGCCACACTGTCCTCCTGGAGATCAGGGACACCATCCGGACCAGCATAGATCTCCTCTCTCAGCTGGTCCACACCGATTCCTCATCCTCCAACCGCAAGCCCTTCCTCACCTATGTCAACCAGACCCTCAGGGACATGGCGGAACCCCAGTACCCGGTGGTGAAGGACCGGATCACCGATCTGCTTCACAACCCTCCAGACCCAGAGGAACCTGCTCCCACCCAGTCCAGGTCTGCTCCTCCACCCCAGGTGATGTCCCTCCCATTCCAAGGCTTCCCACAGGCCCTCACCTACCAGGGCTATGGCTACCAGGAGGTCCAGCAGCACAGGCAGCAGCCCTTCCCAGTCCAGGCACAGAGTCATCGGGCGACACTGTTGCCACCAGTTCCACTGATGCCACCGATGCCACCCACACCAATGATGCCACCGACATCGATGCCACCCATGCCACCCACGCCAGTTCTCACCCAGCTGCAGACCAGACAGCCCCACTACACTACTCCTTCCTCCACTCCACAGCCAAGCCCGGCGTCAGTACATCTGTCATCAGTACTGGGGCTGACACCCCATGGCATGGAGGAAGGACCTCTCAGCATCATGGGTCTGAGCCAGCTGTCCGAGAACTTTCTCAACACACCGTCACCTGTTATCCTCTCGGGGCCAGGCACTCCAGTGGTGCTTCAGACCAGCACTGCAGCAGCACCCACTTCCACAGCACCTGGACCCTTCACTCCTGAGACTGGGCACACCTCCGAGTGACCAAGAGGAGTGCCAGAGACTGGCTGGCTGGCTACCTGTGGACTTTATTTGGACACTTGACTTGAGTCATTTTTCTTTTACAGCTTGTTGTTCAATAAAGTTTATCTTTGATTCACACACTTGCTTCATTTATTTTTTTAACAAAGTCTTGGTGGAAACTTTTAGAATTGGTTTAAGCCTTTGCATGCTTGTGGGATGGGTTAAGATAGCAGTGGGGTGGGCAGGGATACCTGTGGGATGGGTAATAGCTGTGGGATAGATAAACCTCCAGTGCAAGCATAGTGGGACTGTATGGTCCACCCTCCCAGGTGCCACACCTATGGCCCTTTATTATCAATAACAATGTAATAATCATCCACACATGTCAACACAAACACAACTCTTTATTAAACGTCCTGTTCATTGTAGGCCCACCCAACATACATGGCCCAATCTCATCAGTGTGATGAGACAGGCTGAAGGAAGCACCCATTAATTATCATCCTGTCTTGCCACTCCACTGCTCTAGCTGGGGAGTTGCACCAGTGTTTCAGGAGGTTGCGCTGCTTCTTCCCTTCACGTGAGGCTCTGTTGGGGCCTTGCACATCCTCAGTGTCTATCAGGTTTCGCCCTTGCCTCCATTCCCCAGGCTCCATGTCCCCATTGCCTTGTTGGAGGTCCACGAGCCTGTTCTGCAAGACTAGGTAGCGGGTGCGCATGAGATTGTGCAGGATGTTGCAAGCTTCCACGATCCTCCTCACGGTCTGTGGGCGATGCAGCATGGTGATGAGAAGTACCTGGAACCTGTTGGCCAGGATGCCAAAGGCGTTCTCCACCCGCCTTGCCCTGGACAGCCTGTAGTTGAAGATCCTCTCTTCACGGGTGAGGAGTCTGGAAGTGTAGGGCTTCATGAGGTAGGTTCTGAGAGAGAAGGCGTCATCCCCCACGATGAAGTAGGGCACATCTTGCGTGTCGTTGGGCAGGGGGTCTGGATCTGGGAAGCCCATGATGAGGTTGCCTTCCAGCCCCTCCTTGAGGTCACTGGCGTTGTATACCTGGGCATCTGAACATGAGCCGTTGCCTGAAGCATCGATGTACATGAACTTGTAGTCAGCATTGACCATGGCGAAGAGGATGATGCTGAAGAAGCCCTTGTAGTTGAAATAAGTGGACCCTGAGTTGGGTGGTGCTTTGCAGGCCACGTGCTTTCCATCTATGGCTCCAACGGTGTGGGGGAAGTTCTACCTCTGATACCACTGCTCTGCAACTTTCTTCCATCCTTCTTCAGTGGAGGGGCACTGGAGGAGCTCCTCCAGGTATTCTTCGATGATGGCCTGCACCACTTCTCTGACCACATTGCTGATGGTGTTGTGTGGCACCCTCCAGCCGTACTGCATGCTCCTGTAGGTGGTCCCGGAGGCCAGGTGGCGCAGAGTGAGTGCCACCTTGAGCCCAGGGTCCAGGCTGGGCCGGAAATTGGTGTTTGCCTTGGTCAACCTGGGTGTCAGCCGCTGCACAACTTCGTCAAACATGGCTGGAGGCATCCTCATGAAGTTCTGGAACGCCCGAGTGTCTTCGTTCCTGAGCTCCACCATCAGCTTGTTGTACAGTCCGTACTCTGTTCTTCTCCTGATCCATCTTCGGACCCAGACGCTTCTTGACCGCCTCTTTTTCTTCCCCTTGTAGAGTTCACAGAGCCTGTAGATGGCTTCGCACTGTTGCAGAAAGATGGTGGCTGCCAAAAGGACTGTGTTACGATCCACGGTGGACATGAATGGATGCTGTGGAAGAGCAAGAGTCAGATGAAGGCTGCAGAGGTCTGCACAGCTGGGCTGCTGGTCTGAAAGTGAGATGCAGGTGAGTTGCTCCCCCTTTTTATAGGCAGTATAGGTGTCCCATTGCATCCTCTAGGCATCCTCTAGGCATCCTCTAGACATCCTTAATATCCGAGATATGTCCCCTCTGCGAACGTTTTTTCCGTTTTAAATGCTTTGTTTCCGTGCTGCATCCTCTAGGCATCCATTCCGCATCCGTTCCGCTTCTTCCCTGCGTCCGAGCGGATGCGAGTTGCGTGGATGCGGAACGGATGCCTGACGGATATAGCGGATGCGTAACGGATGCAGAGCGGATGCCTTGCGGATGCCTAGCAGATGCAGAACGGATGAATTGGATACATTTTCCGCGCAAAAGTTTTGAGCAGCTCAAAACTTTCTGAGCGGATGAAACGTCCATAAACGGATGCTGGACGGATAGAGAGGAAGCAAAACGGAGGCAGTGAGTACAGAACGGATACATCGCGTTAACCAACGGATGGCAAGCTTTTTTGTCCGTTTTACATCCTTTTTGCATCCGTTGGTGCAGTGTGACAGGGGCTTAATTTACATGTTCCGTGAGTTAGAAACACATGTCAGAAACACATATTATTTAGTAGCGCATACATCGCCTCTGCAGTCCTACCAAGCTGAAATAGTTAATCGTCCCAGCATAATTTAACCATCCCTCCATATTTTATTTTATGCTACTTAGAACACTTTATTTTAATCAATTATTCTTTATAGTTAAGAAAAATACTCATATTTAATTCTACTGTCTCTTAATCTTATTGCCCATAATTACTGGGTTTAAATTTAGACCAAAAATTGGTTTGCTAGTTTTAAATCTTCCAAGCTTTTTTCCAGTTCACTTGTTGAGCATATGTAGAGGAAGTTGGAGTAAACATTCAGTTTAACAGATGAAGGAAGGGAAAAAATCATTGCATCCAAATATTTGTTAAAAGCTACAAAATTGCAAATGGGATTTTATGCATGCATAGTACTGTTTGTGCACTGATAATGATGAATAGATTCTGCTGCCGCATGTGCCATCTGCGAAACTAAAGTTTGATAAATTGAGAATTTCTGTATTTATTCAGTCCAAACAAATGTATTTGGCCCTGAGAATTAAAGCATAAACCAGTCAGCCACTTTTCAACTGAACTGTTGTGTGACTATAGTTAATATAGTTATTGGTTTAGGAAGTCATGCAAACACCAAAAATGGTGTAATAAATTCTGGTTAAGATAACTATGTACACACAGCTTCTAAATATTATTTGAGATCATAGCTAGCTGAGTATTATCCTGCCTATTAAGAAGTAACTTTTTTGATAACTCTATAATCACCAAAATCTTATGAAAGATTCTGAAGCCGTATCTCAATAATTAGTCCTCTGTGAGGATCTCTATAAAAAGGCATTCTTGGTCCTCAGTAACTACTGTGACATAAAAAAAAACTGAGATTGTATTATGTGCAATATCCCAAGAGACTTTCCAAAAATTTCTGGCTAAACCTGTATCTCAAGTAATGAAATAGATTTAGGAATGTGAAGAACTTTTTTTTATGGAAATAGTTTTTTTTAATTTATACAGAAGGAAAAGATTTGACTCACCAAGATTCAGATAGACTTACTTTTATTTAATCAAATGTAGAGATAAGCTTTTCACTGCAATACTTGCAAAAATACTTGCCAAAAAAAAATTTTTATAACTGAAATGCTACATCCTGATCAGTAATTTTGTTTCAAAAAGATGTATGAGGTAAAATGTCAGATCTATTTTAAAGATACATTTTTAAAATGTGGCTATAATCTTCCTTAATGTGGAAAAAAGATGATAATGTGGAATGGTTTTATTGTTTGCACCATTAACAAATGAGTTGCATCTCTAACTTTTTCACAAGGATACAGAATATTTATAAAACAAAAAACCGAGATAAGAATAAATGGCTTTTTATCACAATGTTATAAAAAGATCCTTTTTTCCTGATTTGTCTTGTTTATTGCTAAGAAAAAAAAGCCATTCTTCAATATCAATTTTTTATGCCTTTATAATGTTAAGGGTAATTATGTAACATTAATGAAACTAATAAATTGAAAAGTATTTTAGACATAAAGTTTGTTCCCAAGTCTACTAAAATAGATGAATGGTGTATAAGCTATTTGAATTATGCATTTAATACTTGCTGGTTTTTAATGCTAGGGGTTCCCAATCTAAATCTAAAATATTTGATTTATTTATGTTCTCATACTTTATCGGCAGAATATAGCTCCATGTTTGCTATAGCCCGAATATCACAGCTATATTAGATAGATGTTTTGCTATACATATAATGTAGAGCAGGGGTGTCAAACTCATGTCATCATAGCAGCGTCACGTGACATTGGGACTTTTTTTCCCCTTTGCTAAACTGGGCGTGAGCATGATCAGCATGCGATGCATCCAGCCCATGGGCCAGGAGTTTGACAGCTCGGATGTAGAGCCTCCTGTAGGCAAGGAGAAATTGGATAGTGGTGTATTCCTCTTTTCTTTAGGTGTGTGGTGTCAACTAAAAATATACTCCTTTGGTCTTTTTAGCTGCCAGCAGAAAGGGAGTGGGGGTAAACAGTGCATTCCTCAAGTGCCTCAGATAATCACCTGGGCAGCCCAAAGTTGTTGGTGCACAAAAATATTATTGGAGAGGATGATTGAAGACTCTTGGCTATGGATGTGTCCCATTGGAGAATATACATCCAGGGGGTTGGGGAAAGATCAGGCTCAAGGAGGAAATGAATTCTGTATTTGAGTGTCAGCCACATGCAGCTAACGCCAAAATGGCCACTTCTAATAAATGTTTTTTTTTTTTTACTCTGAGAGATGTAGCTAGAGACTTATGATTTATATGGGGGTGGATTTGAAGCCCTGACACGTGGTACATAGAACCCTATGTGATTTTACATCTACATAAAATGATTCAGTATATAGTGCAGAATTCAACCAGGTCTTATTTTACTAAGGGCCATATTTTGTTTTGTCCTGTGCTTCAGTGGTCTCCAATCTTTCTGGCTTTGTGGACTGACAGCAGGATGGGAGAGAGGGGGTGGTTCTGTGGGCGCACTCCAGTGGTGAAATTCAATTTTTTTTACTACCGGTCCTGTGGGCGTGGCTTGGTGGGCATGGCAGGGGAAGGATACTGTAAAATCTCCAATCAGAGGTAGCATTTGCTGGTTCTCCAAACCACTCAAAATTTCCACTACTGGTTATCCAGAACTGGTCAGAACCTGCTGAATGCCATCTCTGGTGCACTCACACGTACACTCCATTCACGCAAGTGGCAGGCACTCACGTGCCACTTACACAGCCTGGTTCCTGGGGACGCCTGGTGTAATTGATGAGACATTGGTATACAGTGGGATAATTTTTCTTATCTTCAATTCAATCAACCTTGAGAAATAATCTTAATTTGGGATGATCTCAAAGTTAAGACCTTTGAGACCTGATTCCTTAGAAAGGCTCTTCGGCCTTGAACCTTGTTTGTTTCAGTCTTGATAAAATGGCAAATCATTCCAAGATAAAATATTTATCCTCCTTCGTAAAATCCAGTCACAAAGCCATTCATAACTTGGTATTTTAATTATGCTTCAGAACCTATATAAAATAGTCAACACCCTCTCCCTTGCTTCATGGAATGGAGCTACAATGAAGACCTAATCGGATGGTTGCTACACATTTGCTGACCTTTCAAGATTGACCAGCCATTATGTTTCCCATGTTCCTGATTGGAAGATAAATATTTGCAATAGTTGTCCTGTGTTTAATAGCTTGCCAGACGCAAGTGCTATGCACCCATTCCTGCCCCAATTCTGATCACCTAGCAGTTCAAAAGCATGCAAGTCCACATAGATTAATAGGTACCATTTCATTGGAAAGGTAACAATGTTTTGTACGCCTTTGATGTATGGCCATATAAAATGTCTTTCGCCAAAATGAGCACCGCTCCTTAGAGTTGGGCATGACGGGACAGGGAAACTTTTCCATTATTGCTGTTTTGGCTTATATTCTTCAATATTCTTGTATATTTCCACTTTACTGTCTTATGTGATTATATTATTTTCAGATACAGGTAAATCCTTGCTTAACAACGGTATTGCAGTTTGCAATTCTGTAGCCAAGCAATATGGTCATAAAGTGGGATGTCACCTGATTATATTCTTATAGAGGCGGTTGTTGCAGTCCCTACTGCTGTCATTAGGTGAATCCAGCACAGTTGCAGTGTCCCAAGCTCACATGATCACCATTTTCAATTTCCTGTCCAATTCCCCACTGATTTTGCTTGTTAGATGTCAGCAGTAAAGGTCACAAATGAAGATCATGTCACTATGGGACACTGCAACTGTTGTAATTGTAACCCTGTTACCAACCAAATCACAATCCCATGACCATGGCGACACAATGGCCACAAGTACAAGGAATCCTCATAAGTCCCTCTCATTCAAGCACCATAATAGCAATAGCACTTAGATTTATATACTGCTTCCCAGTGCTTTACAGCCCTCTCTAAGCAGTTTACAGTCAGAATATTGCCCCCAACAGTCTGGGTCCTCATTTTACTCACTTTGGACAGCTGGAAGGCTGAATCAATCTTGAGCCCTGTGAGATTTGAGCTGCCAAACTGCAAGTTGCTGGCAGTCAGAAATAGCCTACAGTACTGCACATTAACCACCATAATTTCAAACATTTGCTCAATAATAGGTCGTTCAACAAGAACTATCTGTATTACCTTGGAGTTAAGTGTTAATGTTGTTATTATGTGGGTATTGCTTCCAAATCCAGAAGAATGGAAGAACCTATGATGTAACCCTCCAAATTTAGGTAAGTATATAGACATTTAAAGTAACTATCTAGTACAGAGGACCGCTGGTGGTCTGTGAGAAACTTTTGGTGGTTTGCAGTGCACCAGGGTGGAAGAACAGCTCCAGGATGACAAATGGCCGAGTCCTAGAGTTCTGGATTATGGGACCAGCCAGGCAGCTCATGGTTGGGCGGGAAATCTCCGCCCTAGAGGGAGGAACGTGCAACTTGCAACTTTGCAGGAGGTGTAAGGTGCAAGGAACAGTGCAGCCCTCGCCATCTGGAATGAGGTAATGGTGCTGTTGTGGCAAGAGAGGGTGGGGGAGGCACTGCAGGCGGGCTGAAGCAACGCATATCAGCAACCTATAGCTTTTTCTTCCCCCTGCTTTGGCTTCCTGTTGGCTGAATCCACCACTGGCTGGCCCCACCTCTTGCCATCCCCTTCCACTCAACTCCTGGCCTGAGAAGGGAGAGTTGTTCCATGTTGCAGGGCTGGAGCAAAGCTTCATTTCTTGCTGGGTCTCGCAGGTGTTTTTCTGGCCTTTGTTGGTGTTGCGCGACTGGGAGGCGCGCAACTTCATTTCCGCACCAAAACACTGGCTGGCCCAGCTGAGAGAGAGATGAGAGAGAAAGAGAGGTGTGAGAGAGAGATGGGAGACAGAAAGATACAGAGAGAGAGATGAGAGAAAGATACTGAGATGAGAAAGAGATATTGAGAGCGAGAGATGAGAAAGAGGAGAGAAGAGAGATGAGATGGGAGAAAGAGATACAGAGAGAGATGAGAGAGAAAAAGAGAGAGAGAGAGATATAGATATTGAGAGAAAGAGAAAGATGAGAAATCCCGGTGTTTTGTTTTCTGTGGGAAACATCCAAATGGCTCTGAGTGTTTAAGGTTGCAGAAACAGGCAGCCAAGCTAAGTGTCCAAAGGACCCCATCCCATCACCAGGTGCTTCATCGAGCGGCATACTTGATTCATATTAGTGGTCCACGGGATTTAAAATTATGAATTTTAGGTCTGAAAGGTTAGGGACCCCTGATCTAGTACATAATTACTACCAGCATAGAAAATGTTTTCATACAAAATTTATTTCACACGTTTATTGACATATCCACATGTAATTTTCAGGCATGATGCAACATTAGAAGTTAGTAACAATTAATGTGGAAAATAAATATATACCAGTGATGTGACTCAATGATATTTTTACTTATTGATTACATATTTATTTTTTCTGACAAATCACCAGAATAATCAGTTTTAATGAAAAAGTATAGTAGTGTTTCAGTTACTTTTTAGATTGAATAAGCCTATTTACAGAGATGGAGTTTAAAATAAAATGTATCCATCATACTAAGTTTGTGGGATTATTTTTATGGGCCACATATAAATAAAGTGGATGAAGGAGACAAAACAGCAGCATCTAGTGGATTAATGTCAGGCACCACATTTGTACCTGGAGCTTCAAAAAAGAGCTTATACCTTTTAAGTTAAAAAAGCTTTATGAAAAATAATTTGTATAAAATGTATGGTCAAAAAGGTATCTGGATAACCATAAAAAGTGGAATGATAGAAATTGACATTAATAACTAGAAACCAAACCTTGGAACAAACTGTAATTTAGCACCAAACCAACATATTTTTATACTGAACTACACAGCACAAGACATATATTTTAAGGCATGTCAAATTTTTCAACTTTCTATTTCCAAACATTAAAGGTGCACAAAAGTTATGACATGCCTTGGGGTTTGTAAAGATATTTTGGTTACTTTACTGTAATTTAGATGTGCTTGGTAAATAACTACATAAATATCATAGCTTTTTAACATTTTGTTTGTTTCGTGAATACCTGTTTTTTTTTAAAGATAAATACTTACAGGTTTGCATAGTTTATATCTATTGTTAAATAACATCTGTTAGCACTGTGCTGTTTTGCATTTGATTCCACGAAAGCACTTCAAGGCACACAAGAGTACAAATGGAGAATTCCTTACCGGAAAAGTACTTTTATTGAGCTACAGATAGTGCGATGCTTAGTCGATGTGCACTGAATACTCTACATGGAATTAAATTGCAACGCCCTGCATTGCACAGTTCCAAAATTTACCTTCTGATGGACCATTGGAATTTCATATACTGTAAATGCTAGCATATGTGTATAGTACTTAATCAGTACCAACATTTTGATATGATAAGACCACAATTACATTTATTACAAGTTTCAAATGACTACCGTTGTATGGAACTATTCTTAAATTTTAGAAATGAAGGAATTACTCAGTAGTCCTTAACCCATCCATTAAAATACCACAATGAATTTAGTGAATTTATATTTTGGTTCAAGTGCTATAGCTTCTGTACTATTTAACCTTGTTCCAAACACAGAACAAAGAAAACCTTTGCCTCTCCTCAATCCAATAAGCACTTGCTATATTTTCAATTAAGTTAGTCATATAAAACTTCTATAAATATCTGTAAGTATGCATTAGCACACAAATTACTTAGAAGACACATCTCTAGTACATAATTTAGAAATGTGTAAAGAAGAGGTGTCTGAGAATATTCTAGTCATTGGAATTTAAAAAGTTATTGGCACATTTGGTGGAAAAAAGTTCACTTTTATTCACTGAACTTGATATGCTATTGCTCACTAATCAAAAATCTTTGGCTTAACCATTAGTTAAAGACAAAGATTTATGGTAAAAATAAATATATAACAATGACTTACAGTATATACAAAAAGTACAACCAATATTCAAGCTTTAAAAAAGACAAAACCTATGCATACATATCAATGCAGGCTTTCATAGCCAGCGTTAATTAGCTGTGGGGCTAATACAGTAGAACAGGGTCTAATTCTTTGGTATCCTGATATTTTGCCAGCAACTGTGGCTGCCATCTTCAGAGATGAAAGTGAACTGCTCTCTAGTACACAATTGTTGACAAAATGAATTAGACCATAATCTATTAATCCGTACACACATCATCATTGGAAAAATCTGTATATATTTGGTGTAAGCAACATTCAGTAATGCTAATTTTTAAAACGTTACTAAAGCATGACCTATTGCACATTAAAGGTTGATTTTAAGCCTGGTGCTCACACACTAGTCTTAGAACACAGAATTAGCAGATTTAGAGCCTGCAAATTTACCTGAAAAACACGTCCACACTGTGTGCGATGACGAGATTTTCTGCACGCTGTATTAGTACAATAATCAGAGAAAATAGTGCCTTTAAAACAGATGCAGAATGCCAAGGTCTCCCCACTCAGAGACATAAATTATTCTTTCTAGACAAGAAGGCTTTTGTGGGAACATGATGATAAGATATCTGAGCTTTCCTTTAGAAATTCAGCCATACATCATTGCATCAATTCGTGAATATAAAGAGTTGGATCCAGATGAAATTAGTTGCAGTTAGGTCCCATTGTTTCAAACAGGATCAAAATTCAACTAAGTCTAGATCCAGAAGCATTCACTAGCAGGTATTTACTGTAACAACAACAAAAAGGCCCCAAAGTTACAAATATCAGCAAATGTTTGCTTCCCATAATATGCACTTTTTCCAGCAATTTACCCCTTAAAAGCAAAAAAAAAAAAAAAAAAAAAAATCCAAACAGTGCAGTTCCTAAAACTGAACAGAGTTACATACTACAAGCTAATCTTCCTGATGTTAGAACCAGTTCTTAATGACATGGTTTAGCCTATTAATGTAAATTATTAACTTCTGTCCATATGTCCATATCTCACTTCTGAATAATCAGTCAACCATGAAATTAGCGGGATTAAAGTAAACATATTCTGGGCTTGGAGATAGGAAAAAAATCTTAGTATCTTGATGGGTAGATAAGTTTGAAGCCCCCATTTTCATTTTAAATATTCAGTGACAAAAAGAAAATCAAGGTCAAGTAACTATCCACAAATGAGAAAGAATGATAGGTTACATTACTTTCTATCTCACTTGGAATTCCATAGAATTTTCCTGACAAAATATTAGTATTCTCTTCTGATATTTAAATAGTGCAGACAAATATACTGAAATGCATGCCCATTCGTTGTTAGGAAAAATTATCTTGCTATCTTGCTTTTGGTGAGAGAAGTTTCAGCAATGCAGGAAAGGTGGAATCAAAGAGACAACTTTAAGGCTTGACCTAACACGTAATTCAAGACTCTGGAAATAACAAGTAATTGTTCATTCAGTCAAATTTTGCCAAGAGCATTCTAACAAACCACACAACTCAGGGTGCTTCCCTTTTCTTTTAGACCATGGCCAGATGTCTTTGCCCAGACAACCAGTTTCATTGTGTTAATTTTTTTTCTCAAAAGCAGCCAAGTGCTCTCAAGATTAAGCTGGAAGCTAATATATATATATATCCCCAACTGGGAAAAATTCATACAGCTCCATTTCATCAAAAGAAGAGTAAATCTATCCCTTTCTGGGTTAATAATTTGGATTTTAACTGCTTTTTTTCTTTCCAAAAGACTAGCGATTATTTAATGCATAGAAGCTGGTTTAGGGAGTCTTAAAATTTAGATCTGCAACACCAAACAACTTTGATATGAAAATAATATTGATAAACCAAACAGGTCTTCCACTTGCATTCATCATGTTGCTCAAAGTCATCTTAAAATCCATTCAACCTTTTAAAGTTCAGCTGGGATCCCTAGGAATAACTTTAATTTCCATTCCATTTTGTGATCCATTGTTTTTTTGTGTGGTTCTCTTTAACTTTTCCATCTTTAATCTGCCTTTCCTCCTTCCGAATTCTTACAGCATGGTAGCGGGGGATGCTGTCATCGTACCTGGAACGCTGGAAGAACCCGCACTATAAGAAGGAAGAGAAAATGTCACAATGATCACTGTTTATAACAAGTCTGGTCTTACTCAACCTGGAGGCCCCCAGATATGTTGCACTACAAACTCCTTATCTCTATCTTGAAGAAATATATTGTCACAGAGCATACATTTAAAGAGAGGGACAAATACAATATCAGATGTCTCACCCAAGATTGCAATCTAAGCTTGCTAGGAAAAAGTCTCACTCAAGATTGCAATCTAAGCTTGCTAGGAAAACTCCATCTCAAATTTATTTTACAAAAGTAAAATCTCTTGATAATACTTGGTTATATTTTTGTGAGATCCAATGTCAAAATTAAAGGACACCCCAAATATATCAAACCTTGCTTAGACCACAGTATAGAACCATACCTAATTGTCCTAGCTCAGTAAAAGTATAAAAAATTGATCATTCACTTTCTGATTTATACCCAATAACACATACCTTTGGGGATCTATTCCTATGAATTTATGGATGATGGAGACTAGAGATCAAAATTAACACAGGCCTGGCATCAGAATGCACCATGGCTAAATGCCAAAATCCAGATCCCAGACAACCTGCCAGAGCTTAAGTTCAAAGTTAATTTTAAGACAGGTACACATAAAAGTATCGTTGAGGTAGCTCTCATGTCTTATCCCAAAAAAATTTTTTTAAGGGACAGACACTGGAGAAAGATGGGGAATGTAACAGCCATCCAATTTGTGCCACTTATAGTGTTGTTCTTGGCATGAATGAACATAAATATCAGTCCAACTCTGGATCTAGGCTTTCTTTTTCCCCTTATCGTGCAAAAAAAAAAATGGGCTGAGAGAAATGCAGTTCAGGAATGTTGTAGTATTTTCTTTGCACTGAGTTATACCTTCCTGTCATGCAAATTTTCACAGGCATGGGGATTGTTATGGAGCTTGCTTTGGGAAATTATACCTAATTGCATGAAGGCTTGGGTAGGGGGTAGGGAAGAGGATATTGCCAAGGGCTCAGTTCTGAGAGGAAAAGAGGCAGCACTACCTTGCTACATCAGAGAGAACCTCATGCAGGTTTCCATCTATCGAGCTGAGCACCTTTGTTAACTCACATATTTTCCAATATTTGTAATCAGTTCCAGTTTTCCCTTTCCCTATGATTCTTCTGTACTTTATTATTATTAAAATTACAATGAATCATGTTCCTTTCTACTAACAAGGCCCACGGGTCCTTTCACCCTATGTACAAGAAATGTCAGCCAACAAGACTACTAGATCTTCAGAGGATAGGTCATATAGTAACCACCCCTTCTCTTTGTTTTTCAAATGGCCTAGATCAATAACTTGTCAAAAGGATGCTCATTATTCGGACTATCACCAGGGATGTCATAAGATTTTTTTGTCATGTTAATTATTTAAAATTCCCAATGTTTCTCCTGCCCTTCAACCCATTTGGTCAACATACAACCTATATTTCTAAACCATACATGGCACTTTACTGTATAACTGTTGTGGCAAAGACATGGTCACAGAAATAAATGTTGATCAGTTTGTGGAATCTTCCTAACCGGAACATTTTGGCTTCTTTAGACATAAAGCAGCAAAAGAAAGTGGCCATTTCAGCAATCCAAGTGCAATGCACATTTATATCTATGCGTTCAAAGGTATACACAACATTAGCCAGCATGCAATAGGCAGTCTTTAGAGAAAGAAATGCAGATCCAAGTACAGATAAAATAAAAATTCTGTAATAAAGTTTCGTAAAAACTGAGAATTGACAATTGCCTTATATTGGAAAGAGCAACCATAGCAGTAAAGGCTTTCAGCATGCATTTGTGTTAATAAAGCCATTACCTCCTCTCTAAAAAAGTAGATGTCTTGCATTTCAAAACACATTCCATATCTTACTGAAGCTTATCATTGATTCACAATTATGGACAACAATGGTTAAATCTTTAAATATAGATGCTTAAATCTGAAGGTAGACATAGTTATAACAATTTGTTTTTTTAAGTTTTCGCGGATACTTACATGTGTGCTGTTCAGCTTCCTTCGGGTATTATCCCACGTCACTGTAGTGCTTTTAAAGTTGTAGCAACGTTTCAGCAGAATCTCCTCTGCCATCATCAGGCTTCAAACTCAATACAGAAGCCTGATGATGGCAGATGAGATTCTGCCGAAACATTGCTACAACTTTAAAAGCACTACAATGACGTGGGATAATACCCAAAGGAAGCTGAACAGCACAGTTATAACAATTCTGTACATAATATCTGAGAAAAGCTCTATTAAATTCAATAGAGCTTTAGCACAGAAACTTATTAACAATTGGATTAGATTGTGGTTCCTGCACAAGTCAAAATAGAAAATGTTAAATAGTTAAATGGTGATATATTTATTTCCTAATATCATTACTATATGGTTTCCTTTTCGTATGCATTTATCTAAATGTTGGAAAGACTATCCAGATAGGTTTGAATTCATTCCACTGATTTGTTTCATTAACTCCTTGTATGAAAACTAGAGTTGTGGTTTTTCAGCCTTCACATTCAGACACTCCCGTGTTGCTTTGTCTTTAAAAGGTAAGTGTTCACACACATAGTTTTAAGGACACTCAAAGACTATTTCAACCCTAAGTATGAACATGCTGTTATTAGATAAGACAGATGGGCATCTGGTTGTTTGCTAGGAAATGATAATTTAGCTCAGCACTTTTCATTCTGGGAAAACGTTTTCCTCATTTCACTGCTAGGGAAGAGGTCCCCAACCCCTGTTTAGGAACCAGGCTGCACAGCGAACCCTACCATAAACTATGATAGGTCTAGGTTGCATGCTCCTCTCCCCCCACCCCAGTCTTCGATGAAACCGGTCCTTGGTGCCAAAAAGCTTGGGGAGTGCTGCACTAGTGAGTCCCAGTGTGCTATAGGAGATTTAGGACCATCCTCGAAGAAGGACCAAGTTTACTCGAGTCACAGACCAGTCTTCAAAAATTTGCTTGGACATTAGCTGCTGGCAAGCTGTTTTTCTGGAAAAGCTTGTTCAAGTTTCCTGACTTCTCGAGGAACTGAGCCAACATTCTTTGGAACACAGTTTGAAAGCCACCGGTTTGGCTTAACGCAGGACTTTCCTCCTCATTTCATAGAAAAATCAGAAGAGGGCTTCAGAGATCTGTTTAGTCTCCTGGACCATGGCCCAGCATATTTAGAACTGGGATATCAACCCTAAGTAGAAAATCCCAGAGTGGAAGGGGAAATGCAGTGCGGTAAACAGTGCGGTAGTTGGAAAAAAACAACTGACAGAAAGATTGGCATATTCGTGCACAAAAAAATGTTATTCTAAAGAATGTAAGCAAGCATTAAAAAGAATTGAAATTTTGAAACGAGGCAATCAGCAGAACAAATGCAGCAAGCTTTGAGTCGTTAGCCACGGCAACCAACCTGCAGCTAATAAATTCAAAAAGCAATTACCAATTACAGAAGTGGATCAATACTATGCATCAGAAGTAAGCCTCTCTTTATCAGATGGCTGAGCATGGATCTCAGCCTTGTGATATGTGGCATCAAAATGATCTTTCTTATCTCTCTTGAAGAAACCACACTATAAGGAAGCAAGGCACTTGGTTAATATTAGGGACTAATGTGGAAAAAGAAAAAAAGGAGAGAAGATTGAAATAACTTGACTGCTCTCTACCTGAATGTTAAAAATCTGTCTTGTAAAATAACTACAATAGACTTGGGGTTATAATTTTCCCCATACAGCTAACTCCTTTGTTGCATGCTCTAATGTTTTTGTTATGAACCCTGAGCAGTAGCTCTCAATAGATGGGCAAGCCTTTTTAATCATTATTTTGAGGATGTTAAATAAATATATAATGCTTGTCAGAGCAACCGGGACATGTTTGCTCCCCTAGAGCAACAGCTACTTTTCTGCAAAAAGTCAGATCTTGATCTTAAGAGACAAGCATTATATGAAATGTAAATAAATGTAGTTTTGATTCAATATTCAAAATAGAATAGAATATAATTTTTTATTGGCCAAGTGTGATTGGACACACAAGGAAATCGTCTTTGGTGCATATGCTCTCAGTGTACATAAGAAAAAATAAAATACATTCATCAAGAATCATAAGATACAATATTTAGTGATAGTCATAGATTACTATAAATTACTTTATTAATTTATAAATTATTTGAGAAAAAGCTTTTTGACTGTGCCCATGCATAAAAGATGCCCAAGGAATTTAGTATCGAATTTCTTAGTATTCTATTTTAAAACCTAGACTTTACTAATTTGAACAGCATTAGCACAGCAATCCTATTCATCTCTAGACAAAATAAAGTTCAGCTGAATTTATTGGGACTTCAAGTTAAATTCATATTGAATTGAAGATTAAGAGTTCTCTGCACATTTCAAGTAATTAAATATGAACAAGCCTGTTGATAAAATATAACTCACCTTCCACAATAAGAATACCAACAAAGCAAGCATTAATAAACCAGCGAGAATAGCAACCAAGATGATCCACCAAGGAACTTCTTTATATAAAGCTACTGTTTTTGTAGGAAAGACATTAAGTCGTACCTACAAAAGAAGCAGAGGGAAAAGTTAGCCAATGTGCTACAATATTGATTCTATACTGAAGCACTCAATCTTTTTTGTCCGCTTTGTAATTTTTATATGTGTTAATTAGATTCTTCATTCCAGGAAGTTGGGCTCTCGTCCCTGCTAAGAATTAGTCCAAACATATGGAGGCTCCGTTTGAATTATAAAATATTTCAGTGCAAAACTATTTTCAAATTATTTATCAATTACATTGTAAACTAGAAGAATTATCTTCTTTTGCTACATTTACTTTTTTATTAAGTAAATGCACATTCTTATTAGAATCTGTGGGGGCTCAGATTTTTCACTAGCGTTCCTCCTGAAAAATGTGGAAAAGTGCTGATCTTGGCAATTGGAGTCACTCTGAAGGAGGCTTTAAGGTCACTTTTTTTTTCTAGATTGCTCACTATTGATCTAAAACATTTTACTAATTCACAAGAACAATGCACAATCATTTGCCTCCCCTAAACAGTACCACATAGTTTCTTTGGGAATCAGCTCTGAAAATGATGGGTTTCTAAATGTTATTTGAGGAAAAGGTGTAGTTAACATTTAGAAATTATTAACCAAAGAGTTTTCTAGGTTTAAATATGCTGTACTATCCCACTGAAAGGTAAGTAGGTAGGTGAGAAGGGAGGGAAGATTTACAGTCAATGATTCATAATTGTAACAGCCATAAGTAGAAAAATATTGCAGACTCACGTTCGTAGCTTCATTTGCCAGCTTGACATTATCCGCAGCAGAAATGCCAATTCTAGCTCTGACAAAAATGTCTAGATAGCTCATTTTATAGAATTCCTATAGGTAGTAAAAGAAGTTTTTTTTAAAACAAATACAAGAACTCCGTTCAAATCTGTGTAAGACAAGTTTATGAAACCTACCTCTAGGAAGGTGCTGTTCCACAACCTTGAACGCAATACTACTACAGCTTTACTATCTAAGCCTTGCAAGGAACATGTTATGTTGACGCAGTTTGCCTCTTCATTGCACTCCTGCAAGTAATACACAGAAAGCTTTAAAAAAAACTCTTTAACTCAAAAGCAGATATACAATCTTTTTTTTTTTTTTTTTTTGGGGGGGGGGGGGGGGGGGGAAGGTTCATGTAGTCCTATGACACAACAAACTTTTATTTTTCCAAAACAAATGGAAAGACATTGATAGAGTAATCTTAAAATGAGAGAAAGGAGGACATATATATGAAGAAGAAAACAAGTTTTTTATCTTATTTTCCTTGTTGAGTTTCTTATGGCCCACGTCATGTTATGGGTTCCAGTGAATGTGAAATTCACTTCAGGTATTCATGGATGGCATAATTTTGTTTCTTGCTCAGAAATTTAGAGCAGGAATACTTCTGTTCTTTGCATTCTGTTGTTGTACATCCCATTTTATCCAACCATGAAGACCACCAACATCAAAGAGGCAAGAATGGCAGGACTTTCCATGCTCACAAGGAGGCCGAGGAAAATCAGTTTCTTGGAATGTTCTCATTAGAACCAAGGGATTGCAGCCATAGAGCTCACAAGTTTATTTTAGTGCTACTGCTCTAATTACCTGGTTGGATAAAGCCCAACTTCCATTAATTTCACCAAAGAATAAATTCATAAAATTATTATTTTCATAAAACACATTTCCATGTCTTTCTATCTTTCTGCCTTTTTTTTTTTCAAATTTACCAATGGGTTATTTATTTATTTTGTCTCTTGAGTCAATCTTGACCCCTGGCAATTGCTTAGACAGGTCTCTGCAGTTTTCTTAGCAAGATTTTTGGAAGTGGTCTGCCCTTGATGCTTTCTTAAGAACTGAGCAAAAGTGACTGGAGCAAGGTCACTCAGTTGACTTCACACTAAGGCAAAACTAGAACTTGCCATCACCTGGCTTTTAACCCAGCAACTTTTAACCATTACATCAAACTGGCTCACTCCAAATGGCTATAGGGAGCCTTTACACGCTTTCTTATGTTTCAAGTTGATACCGACTAGAATTTAGTTTTCAATCAATCTTTGACTGTACGGACTAATCTGAGAAAAAATATGCCACCATGAAACTATGCACCTTTAAGATGCCTGCAAACTCTTTGGGGTGTTTGCAAATTTTAAATATGGGTGTTTTAAATATGCTAAGTATAGTTTAATATGTGTACTTGACAATAGACTGCATTTAGTAGACTCTGAATTCCAAAGAAACAAAGCAAGTGAGGTGTTCCTGTTATTTTAGAACATATGCCTTATTTCTGGTTCCAAAAATAAATATTGAGGGGGAAGTTGACAAGGCAATTTGTCACTGGTTAAATAAGTGCTTACCAATGTCTTATACTTTCTTTCTCTAAACAAAGAAAAGCTTTGGCTACCCTCTGTCTGCTTCTCTGCAACTTCACGTTTTATCCGTGCATTTTGAGATAGCTAGAAATATAAACAGACATACAAAAATAGTTAACAAAAAAGCATGCTGCAGATAATTAAAAAATAAAGAGAAACAACTGTTTAAGGCAACTTTTACTATTGAATTCTGGAGCCAAGTTCACAAGTTTTTATTAAGTTTCTATCTCAGTATAGTTTTCAAAAGTCTGTGAGTGCTAAGGCAGGGTAAATAACAAAAAAAAGTACCATGCCATTGTGACATAAGCGATATTCATTTCAGAAATGGGACACGTTCTTTCAGATAGCTCAATCCTGGGTTATGAAGAGCTTAGCAAATTCTGCCTTAGGTCCATTAGGACCAAAGAAATAACTATACTGTTAGTATATAAATATGTTGTGTGTTTTCTTGCCACAAGCAGGAAGATGGAACTTGTTGGGATAGAGGCTGCTTAATGGAATGCATACAGAATTTATAAAGCAAGGAGGATGAAAATTCCACAGGTTATTTATGCAGAGGTATAGTTTTCCCCAAGAAAAAGGAGGGAAAACTTTTCTATTCATTTCTCCATTTCTAATTCTAACAGATACTGCATGAAATCCTTTCCCGCATTCCAGAAATTTGTTTTTATTTTATTTGTATTGTATCTTTATTTTACAAATAACTCAAGGCGGCAACATACATCCTAATTTTCTCTACAAGAACAACCCTGTGAGGTGGGTTGGGGTGAGAGAGTGACTGGCCCAAGGACACCCAGCTGGCTTTCTTGACTAAGGAAGGACTAGAACTCACAGTCTCCCACTTTCTAAACTGGTGCCTTAACTACTAAACCAAACTAGCTCATTCTTGCCATTGAGATACAAAGGCAAGACTATCAAGCTTATTTGTTAAACCCCCCCCCCCAAAAAAAAAGGAAATAATTTTTTTTTCATACATTCCAATTTTGTGAAATATCAGCAGGACTTGCCAAAATAGCGTGCCAAGGAAACAAACACACATCCTCAGGTGCTTCATTCTTTATTCAAGAAGCCAAGATCAAGCTAACCCAATCACCAATCCCTTATAAACATCACAGAACAGCCATTTTAATTGAAAAATATGCAGTCATACTCATTTACCTGAACATTCAAAAGGTTTATTTCATTTTGAGGAGTACACTGTAATTCTCCTAATTCCTTTGAATGAATGGAAACCAAATAGAGCAACCACTTGCCTCCTCTCAGTTCTTTCGGCCACATAATTTCCAAGAAAGCTGTACCAAATGTTTTCAGTGGTTTACCTAAGTTTGTGATCTGTCAGAAACAAAATACATGCATTTGGTCATACTAATTAGAAGATGACACCCTTAAAAAACTACCACACAAATATTAAATTTACCGTGAATGTGTTTCCTTTTTACTTATTATGGCAAGATAGTATAAAACTCTCATTTCAGCCTTTTTCAGTACAGTCTTTTCCAAATGTCTAGGTCAGGTTGAAGTTAAGTTGCTCAACTTCCAATACAATCACGTACAGTATGAGTTGTAATACATGACCCATTTATTTTGCTTGCATTTTTGATTTTGAGAAAAATCTAACAGAACCAAAATCACTTGAATGTATATGATTTTTAAAACGATTCTGTTTTATATAAGCAGCTTGAGGGCAAGTGAGTCCTGGGGACTAAGAATAACTGAAATTAGTATTTTTAGTGATTCCTATGGCTGATAAAAACCATTAGTTTGGTAGTGCTCCTTCTGTTTATGGAACAGGACTATGACACATCAAAGATTCCGCTGATGGAAGGAAGTTCCTATCACTCTTTGCTTCACTCCCCATTCCTTTTTCTTAAGTCCAACAATTGTCTGGAGCAGGTTTATTATAAGGTACCATCAGTGGTGGGATTCAAATAATTTAACAACCGGTTCTCTGCCCTAATAATTTCTTCCAACAACCAATTCACCAAACTTCTCAGAAAGTTAACAACCGGTTCTCGATGCGAACTGGTTGAATCCCACCACTGGGTACCATGGACCAAAATGGGAAAAATGTCTCTCCTGTTTCATTACCATCCTGTGGTGATTGTTCCTATCATAGGAATTTAAAATCTAAGTCAATACATTCCCAGAATATTTACTATGGAATGAGCTCTCATCTCATTCGGATTCTTTCTTTTCTTCTCTCTTTTTTCTCTTTAACAGGAGGTGTAAACTACCAATTAAATAGACTCAATGCAGTGTTGATGGACTCCCTAAAGATGGAAATTTTCAAGATGGAAAAAATCACTCTGCTAAACAAATAATTCCCTCAACACTGTCAAACTATTTACTAAGTCTGCATTACTATTACTATTAATCCTCCCATCCTTTCTTTCATCCATCTCCTACTTATGACTGTATGACTTAAGTTTGTTGCTTGTATCCTAACAATTTATATTGACTGTTTCCTAGTATGATTTGATTGCTTATTGTACCCTATGACTATTATTAAGTGCCTTATGATTCTTGGCTCTTGATAAATGTATCTTTTATTTTATGTGTACTGAGAGCATTTACACCAAGACAAATTCCTTGTGTATCCAATCACACTTGGCCAATAAAGAATTATATCTATCTATGTATTCTATTTGCATATTTACAAATGATTTGGGTAAATGCAATTAATTAGAAGACCTAAGAACATATCAAAAACCACCTACCTATCAAGAGATGATTATTAAAATAAACATAGCTTTTTAATGCTAGAAGGTATTATTTCTTAATCACTAAACATTTCCTCATCCCTAACCTTTCAATTATTTCTCCAGAATATGCAGTTAATGGTACATCTAAAAGATGTGAAATAGTTTGAATATAAAATGCAGTGGTATAAAGTCAATTTTTTTATCTGTTTTTACGCATCCAACTTTACTGGTTGATTTCAAGCAGTGATATAGCTATATGCACTGTTGAACATCTGTGCATTGCGCTTTGCCAGAAAAGCAAAAAGGCTAACTTCTCCCTAGTGAGGACCTTCAAAAAAATGCAAGACTATGTATAAAATTTCAAGTTTATTTGATCACCAAAAAAAGGAAGCAACCTTTTTTCATGTATGCCAACTTACCCTGAATTCATATTCAATTAAACTACCGATCTCATGTTCAGATTTCATTGCACTTTCCCCAATAATATTACCTCCAAAATACACCTGGGAAGGTTTAGCAACCCTGTTGTAAAAAAAAAAAAAACAAATTTATGAAATTGACCTTTAAAAGGGACAGTTTCTGGCACTGATTTCTAAAGCACACTTACCCTGTAAGTGATAAAAGCAGTTCAATAACAACTTTAGCTTTCGCAGTAATTGGTTTCAAATTAGTCTGATTGCTTGTCCTGCAACAAAAATGAAAGAAAAGGATACTGTCAAGGAATAGTTAATTATTTTCATGTTATAAATGCAGATGTGTTCACAACCTATTTCATAGCCAAATCAAAGTATTAGAAACGGAGTAGGAAACTCGATGAATCCAGTTAAAGAAAAAGATCTTACGTTTCCAGTTTCAAATTGATATTCAGCTCTTTCGTATCGACATTAACCTTGGTTGTACTTAAAATCACATAAAATGTAACCTAAGAAAAGGAATAAAAAGAGTGATTACACTATATTGCAGGCATAAATCTTATATGCCATAACTGGTTTATTTGCTGGGATTGATTACAATCAGAGAGACATAACTGATGTACTGGCGACAGTGTCTTATTTGTTACTGAAATTTACTAAAGCCAATGTTTTAGTGAAAAGTTTTACAGCAAGCATTGTATAATTTCTAGCTTTTTACATTATGTATGCTCTCCCCCCCCTTCTCACTTTTTGCTAAAAGATGCACCTTTTTTAATATTACTTTTATGACTTCTACCACAAATAGGAAATAAGGAGTAGCTGCTTTGCTTAATTTTTGATACGTTTGATTATACAAATAAATATGGTTCCACTTTAATTTTTAAATTCAGTCACTTAATGAGGGGATAGTATGCAGGTAATCCTGGACTTACAGCCACTCATTTACAGGGCAGTCAAAGTTACAATGGACTTGAAAAAAGTGAATAATGCCCAGTTCTCATATTTATGACCATTAGCGGATCCCCACAGTCATGTCATCAAATTACAAGTGCTTGGCAACCAGCATGTATTTACGATGGTTGCAGCATCACAGGGTTCTGGGAATGTCATTTGCAACCAGAAATCTTCCAACAATCAATAAGGGAAGTGAGATTCAGTTAACTAACACATAATCATTCAGCTATGGTTATTCACATGGCAAAAGGGTTGTAAAATGAAGCATGACTCACTTAACAACTGCCTTGCTTAGCAATGGAAATCTTGGGCTTAATTATGGTCGTAAGTCAAGGACTATCAGAAATGTAGAGCACCCTGATTTTCAGTCATCCCACTGTCTGAGAAGCAATAGCATTTTGACTTACACACTGCTTCACAGTGCTTTTACAGCCCTCTCTAAGCGGTTTACAGTGTCAGCATATTGCCCTCAGCTATCTGGGTCCTCATTTTACCAACCTCGGAAAGATGGAAGGCTGAGTCGACCTTGAGCCGTTCAGAATCGAACTGCCAAATTCCAGGCAGTTGGCAGGCAGCAGAAGTAGCCTGCAGTACTGCATTCTAACCACTGCGCCACTCTGTCTCATAAAAGAAACCACACTTACGGTAGAATTTCTTTTGAAAGGATTTCCAAGTTCACAGTCCACTTGAGAACCATTTGGATTAGCACCACAGGAGACAAGTTTTTCCTGAATTAATTAAAAAAAAAACCAACAACTGCATCAAGCCAAAATTTAAGTGAAACCACAGTATCTTTGAACATCCTCATCATTTGGTGGAATGATTTACCAGAAAGCTCTTCCACTCCCTGTAAGTAGAATAAGTCAAGCTGTCAGGAAAGGTTGCTATAAGTTTTGCTTCATGAGCATCTTCGCCATCTTTCAGGGGGTGCATGGCACTGGAAGGATTATTGGTCACTGTGATTTCAAGGGCGATCTCTTTCTGGTCTTTGAGAACAAGCACCGGAACATTGTTTTCCCTGGAGAAATAGAACAGAATCACATCACTGAGAACTGGAGAGCAAATGTGTGAGTACCACGTTCTTACTAATTCCTTCTGTAGACTTACATGGGGAAATAGGCAAATTTGTCCTCGTTCCCCTCTTTGGTGCAAAATCTGTAATGCATCTTCAAATTGCTGTGGCATATGTTGTCTGATCCACAGCCTTCTTTCAGAAACTGCACCTAAGAAAGAATACAAGTTCAATGGTTTGATATCAAATGCCACAGGTGATATGATAAAAATCAAGAGGAAGAAGGCTGTTCTAATTTATTGTATATACACCACATGTTAATATGAGCAGCAATCAGCTGTCTCATTATATGCAACCATAAATAGGAAAATAAATAGGAAAATAATTCAGATTCAATATCAAATCTATCACTCCTGTCACATTGTGTTGCATCCACAGAAAGCTACCTTCAGTTTTTCCTATCCTATTTTTTTTCATTTCCACAAACAAGTATCTTTGCTACTCTAACAGGATGGGATAAGACCCACTTTCCTCTTTGTGCTTTATTTCATTAATGTTTAGATTCAGGAACAGGACAGGTGAACTGTATTGTCTCGACCAGGGGTTACCAAACTTGGCAATTTTGCTCCTGATTTGTGGGCTTCAACTCTCAGAATTCCCCTACCAGCATGGCTGGCTGAGGAATTCTGGGAGTTAAAGTCCACAAGTCTTAAACTTGCCAAGTTTACAAACCTCTGCTGTAGCCCATCAATAATTCTCATTACTAAGAAGTCAATGTTCCATTCATCAGGAGCAAAGGGGCTGCCTTGTATTTGAACCAGCATTTAAAGCTCAGGAACAGGTATTTCACAACTCTTTTGCAGTACAAAATTATTGGAAGAAAGGTACAGAGCCATCTGTCCATGGCGGGGGTCAGCAACATGCGATTCCAGAGCTGCAGGCAGCTCTTTGGTCCCTCTCCTGCAGCTCCCTGTCAGATGATAACAACACTAGTTTGACCCCGCCCCTTGCCCTCCCCTCACAGTCACTCCTTGCCAGCCCTGACAGCAGCAGATGGCAACTCATTCTGTATTCCAGAGCAGGAGCGGAGCACCCCTCTACTTGCCTCTTTTTCCAGACTTTCTCGGTGCTGTGCGCACCTCAGACACTGGGGGAGATGCGCAACTTTCTCCACTCTTGAGACACTGGCTAGGCCAGCTGCAGCCAATGCTCCATGTTGTAATGGGCTCTAAGAGGAGGAGTGGACACCGTTTCCCCCATTGTGAAGCATGCCAAATATACGTGTGCTGCGCAAGGCGCTGCAAGAGCAGCAAGCAGGGTATGGAGGCAGCGAGAGCAGTAGCATCAGTGTCTCGGGGCGAAGAGAAAGACGTGCATCTCCCCATATTCCTCTTGCTGCCTCCATGGCCTGCCTGCTGCTCTTGCAGCGCCTTGCACAGCATACTTAAATTTAGCACGCTTCTCAATGGGGGAGATGGCATCACCTCCTCTTCCTGGAGCCCATTACGACATGGAGCATCGGCTGCAGCTGGCCCAGCCAGTGCCTTGGGGAAGAGAGAAAGTCACACATCTCCCCAATGTATGTAGCATCAAGAAGGACCGGAAGAAGGGGCAAGTAGAGGGATGCTTTGTTCCCGCTCTGGAATAGGGAACGAGTCTCCATCTGCCACCTTCTCAGGCAAGGAGTGAATGAGTGGGAGGGGAAGGTGAGGGGCGGGGCCAGCCACTGGAGGATTCAGTGACAGGAAGCCACAGCAGGGGGATTTATCTGGGAACCTGAAATGACTCTTGATTTAAACCATATGGTAAAAAGCACCCAAAGAAGAAGAAAGAACAACATCAGCAAAAAAAAAAAAACCAACAACTCCAACCCTCACTTGTTTTTGGAAATGGTTCAAGAGGAAACACACACAAGAAGCATGGGTAGACATGACGGGTAGGCATGATGGGAGGTCATGTGATTGGGTGGGAGTGAGTGACATCGAGTTGGCCACGTCCACCCAGGTTTTGTGGCTCCTGGTGTTTTCTTTTCTGTGGGAAACGGGTCCTTTGGGCTCTTTGAATTTTTAAGGTTGCAGACCCCTGGTCTATGGGAAGAGGAACATAATTTAATGTGCCATTTTATCATCTCCAACAAGGGAAGGAAGATCTACTTTTCATTCCCAATGCTTGTAACCTTCTTTTCTTGACAAATAACTTACAGTATATTGGCACTGACTGATATTATTGAGGTAATATTTCCTTTTTTTAATAGATTTTCTGATGATGATATAGCATAATAAGACTCTTATAGATGTCTAGCATAAAGATTCAAGTAAATAATTTACCTCTGAATGCATGGTGTTGGGCTCATCAGCATTCAGAATTGGAGTAAGATCTGGCAGTGACCTTCCTTGTCTTCTTCCGGGTTTTGTTGAGCTCTCAGGGGTATGAAGTGCAATTTTAAGAGATATAGGTATTGGACGCAATTTATCTTTGATTTTTTCCTGAGAAATAAGAGAGGGTTTCTGATTAATATATGGAATTCACTCCAACTGGGTCCAACCAAACCTACTAACATATACAAGGACATGGTGGCTCAGTGGCTAAGACGCTGAGCTTGTTGATCAGAAAGGTCGGCAGATCGAATCCTTAGCACCTCGTAGCAGAGTGAGCGCTTGTTACTTGTCCTTGCTTCTGCCAACCTAGCAGTTCAAAAGCATGTAAAAATGCAAGTAGAAAAATAGGGACCACTTTGGTGGAAAGGTAACATTGTTCCGCACGCCTTTAGTGTTTAGTCATGCCAACCACATGACCATGGAGACGTCTTCAGACAGCACTGGCACTTTAGTTTTGTAACGGAGATAAGCACTACCCTCTAGAGCCAGAAATGACTAGCATGTATGTGTGAGGGGTACCTTTACTTTTACCTAACACATACTACCACAAAAGTGGAATATAATGCTATTTGTTTATTCATTCATACAAACAAGTAAGCAATTTATAAGCTACACAACTTCCAAGGATTCTGGGTGTCCTTCAATTAAAAAGTTGTTAAAATTAAAATACAAAAATGCAAACGAAGGATTGTCCAACAACAGCATATAACTCAAATCCTTGTCAAGTCTGAGTTCCATCTTCACTTTATCCTAAAGCTTGGGAGAATTGCCCAGTTCTTTTAAAATTCCTGAATATCATCAGGGTGGGTGCCATTTAGATCAATTAGATGTTTTCAATGCCCCCAATTCAAGTGTCATTTTAAAGTAAAGACATCCTCACCCCAATTTTAAAGAGCTGGTACACAGTATAAGATATAATGAATTGCATGTCTCCTAAAATTATATAAAGATTCACATGCTAAACTGAAGTTAAACACAGAAACCAACATTATTTTATTTAGCTTCCTCTCCCTTTTCATCCTTAATGCAAATAGGGACTATACCCTCCAGAACTTTTCCAGCACCCCATATTAGTGGAAGCTTTTTCCAGGAGCTTCCATTATGTGCAGGACTAGTGCTACTAAACATTATAGTGGAGTATATGACATGTGTAGAGTTCTATGGCAAATGAAACAAAAAATTCAAGACTGGAATATTCTGATCCTGAAATATCTCATCCATCTTTACCAGAATGACTTCATTTCAGTCAGAAAAGGCCATTTTGAGGGATAACCAACTTTGGTAATATAAATAGTCCTTGACTTACAACCACAATTGAGCCCAACATTTATGTTGTTAAGTGAGACATTTGTTGAGTGATTTTGCCCCATTTTACAACCTTTCTTGCCACATTTGTTAAGTGAATCACTGGAGCTGATAAGTTAGTAACATGGTTGTTAAGTGAAACTGGCTTCCCCATGGACTTTGCTTGTCAGAAGGTCAAAAAAAGGGATCACATGACCCCAGGACACTGCAACCATCATAAATATGAACCAGTTGCCAAGCATCCAAATTTTGATGAAGTTACCATGGGGATGCCGCAAATGGCCATAAGTGTGAAAAATGGTCATAACTCCCCTTTTTCAATGCCATTGTAACTTTGAACAGTCATTAAATGAACTGCTGTAAGTTGAGGACTACTGTACTGGAACAATATTGTAGACATTCTGGTGAGGTTAGACCATTCCGACCTTGACCTCTATTGAAATCTTTAATGCAAGAAGTAGGCAAGCCTTCCAGATTTTTGTGACAATAATACCAATAATCCAGATCAATTTCCTGGGAGGGATGGGAGTTGGGGTCCAAGATAGCTGGAGAAATTCAAGCTGTTTCCCCCTGCAGCAGTTACTATGGCTTTCATTTGTGGCCTGTGATCAGCAAGCTGTCTATCTGTGATGTCTCCTTTGGATGACTGACTCTTTCTTAGATGATGAGCTCATTCCTGACACGTCAGAAACTGGGTTAATTAATGACCCTGGAACTGAAAGAGATTCACAAGGGCTTTGGCTGGGGACAATTTGTAGGTCAATGAGGAAGAGGAGCTGCCTTCCGTGTTGGATCTGAGAGCACCCAGGCCAATAAAAGACAATAGCAAAGAAGATCTGCCAGATTACTTGGGAGAAGGCCCCACCCGTCTTGATGGACTGCACCAGAAAGCTATTTATCACAGCAGACAGAGAACATGTTTAGAACAGCATTGGAACATGTTTGGCTTATGACTGTTTGTTCATGCTTCCTGCTTGACTTTGCGCTTTGGAGATGCAGAACTTCTCTTGCCAAGTGAGCTCTCATGGATGTG
Source organism: Laticauda colubrina (assembly GCA_015471245.1). Lineage (NCBI taxonomy): Eukaryota > Metazoa > Chordata > Lepidosauria > Squamata > Elapidae > Laticauda > Laticauda colubrina. Next base: position 17,498,628 of record BLBF01000011.1, on the reverse strand, counting down.
CTTTCAGTTTGTTTGGTGGACTTACTTGTTAGAGCAACTTTCTATTGTTTTATGGACTATTTGGCCTTTGCCTTGTGGACTAATATTGGCCTGCTTGTGGCTGGATCTATTTGGGATAGTTCTCAGGCTGGGTGAAGGGAACTGCTGAGAGTATTAATGAACTTTTTAAAAGAATACATGTATGTGTGATGGGACAGTACACCATCCCTATACTAATGTTGGGTTTGATCCAACTATACCCTGAAAATGAGAGCCTTACAACAATTGTAGCTCTTTTTTTTAATCATCATACCTCTAATTCGAGCCTGCTAGTCACACACTCTTCCATCTTCTGTCTTTTCAGAATTACACTTCCGCTAAATGGAACAGAGTGAGGCTTAGTAAAATGCACTCTTGGTGGCAAGCCTGATTTCTTCCTCTCATGATCTGCTTCAAACGTATAGTCCAAAACTGGAGAAAGGAGAAGTGTGAAAGAAAAACAAAACAAAACACTTGGCAATAGTAAGGCTAAGAGATACAGCACAATAAAAATTGCACTCCCTCCAAGCTAGGTCTGGGAAGAAAATCACCCCACATGGTTAGCCAACTATCCAAATACTTTTGTTTTGAAAAGTGTCCCTGGAAATTATACTATAGTTTGTTTTATGATATATTCTCGTGCTTATCCCAATTGCTATATTTGAATGCATTGGCACAATTAGTTAATTCAGCCACATGACGGTTGACAATCTCAAGAATTATGGTAGTGACATGATGTGACATTTGTTTTCAAAGGAAACAAACAGAAAAGCAAAAAGAGTGCCAGTGCTCTGCAGCCTTAACTGTTTTAATCCAACTTTGGCACAGGGTGAGGTGGGTGGGCATTAAAAATAAATAAATGAATGAATGAAACAGAACATATTTTTCTTTAAGTAGGCATTCAGTTCAATCCATTTTGAAGACTGTTCCTAAATTTCAGATCTTTCAGACTCAAGAGGCCAAATTCTGGCAACTGTTATTGCCAGAAGAGCAAGACACATCCAGAATATCCAGACCGGACAATCTAGATTGGCTTCTTTTTCTTTCTTCAAATTCAACTGAAAGACAAGATTGATCTACAAAGAAAAAGAAAGTAGCCATGGAGAAAATTCCTGCTTGGCTGATGTTTCTCTGCAGTGACCTTGCAGTGTATTCACATACACAAAGAAGACAGGATGAGAAAGCTAAATTTCTGAAATCATCCACAAAAGTAATAAGGATGCTTTAAAAAAATTCAAGACTCTCAACTGGAGCTTGACTTTTTGATACTGTATTATTTGTGTTGGTGATTTGCTTGCTTGACAACAATATGAAAGTGATCTGCCTTGCCTTCTTCTGTGTTTTACTTCCCATTGTAAGTTACAGCCTTGGGATTTCTTGGTGGTCATTTATCTCAGTACTAACAAGGCCAGAAACTACTTAGTTTTTTCCCAAAGATCAACAAAGTACTATCTTCTAGGACAATAATGATAGACAATTATTATTATAAAAACTTACTTATTTCTTGATTGAAATTACTCTCACTGGCTGTATATTCGAAACATGATCTAATGTTCAGGCTGCAAAAGTTCAAGAGGATACAAGTGATTTAAAAAAACGAGTTCTATATAACTCTTAAAAGTTTTAGGAAACTCAAGAAGGAAGGACCTCTTTTTGAGAGTCCTTTCTCTTATATTGGCCTCTCAGACACATTTTAGATAGCTCAATATCGTCAGTTGTCCTAAACAGCACAGTTTTGCATAAGGCCTGAGTTCTTTAGAAGCTAATTAAATAATGTACAAAGTCTTCTCTCTCTTGGAAAGCTTCCACATTGCGACTTTATCCTTGCTAGCCTCAGGAAACTGAAATAAAATTTGCATGGAGTTGCAAGCTCCATTAGGGAGAGAAAATGTTGGCTATGTGTCTAGATCTGCACCTGAGCACAGAATTCCAATTAAGCATTGAAACTTCCTGACTCTGCTGCACCACACATTTCTTATTCTAACTCTACCAACAAGTCAGTACTGAGGAGAATAAGGAAATAGAACAGTCCTTTGTTTGCCTTGCTCTCTCCTTCTGGACTAAGGTTGGATTTTGCTCAGCTCTTTCTAGAGATGCTAGCACAGGAATCTGATACGAAGCACATGTTCTACAACAGATGTAGGACCATCCATTTAATGAAGGGGTGGTGTATTTATTCTGTGCAACCAACTTCCGATAGAAACATCCTAAAAATATTAATGGGCTAATTGAATACACCTATGATGATACGTTACACCAAGATATGACTAAAGTTCCACATAAACCACTTAAATGAAAATTCTTTTTTGCTAAAAATGGAAACAAAAACAAAAGGATCAATGGCTTACCAAAGTTTACTGGACACTTCACAGTTCTCCATATTCAGATCAATTTTGTCTGGTGAGATCATAAGGGATTTCTTAATGCTTATTACAGGCCTTGATCTTATGAGACGTGAAGCAAGAAAAGATCATTAAAATAAAAATAGTAAGAGAAAAGAAGAATGGCATTGTACTAATAAATAGTAGGAATAGCTTGAAGATTCAGTCTTAAGATTAGGATGTCGCGCAGGGAGAATGAAAGCTACCCTGCTTTATTTTTTATACTTAAAATCATACCTATCTACGAAACTGGACCTAGGCAAATAGTAGTAGGGCTATTTCAAAGTTTACCATCGCTTCACATTGGAAATGAATTTAAAAACAGTTTCTTAGCCTTGATGACTTTAAGATGGGTGGACTTCAACTTCCAGAATTCCACTTTGCTGGCTGGAGAATCCTGGTAGTTGAAATCCACCCATCTTAAAGTCACCAAGGTTGAAAAACGTCCATCTAAAATGATAGGAACAAGAAGCAACTGATTTGCATAAAAATCAACACATCAGAGCCAAGATAGTTTGAATTCAAAATATTCTTCACACTCCTTAGTAACCTAAGAGTTATTATGGAATCAATCGGTCTTACAAATTTGATAACTATTGTAGCTGAATAAACTTACTTTAAAAACCTCTTTTATTTATGGGTCAGTTAAACTGTAGTAAAGAGAACACATACCTGTAAACTGAAACGGTATCTGAAAGAGATCCAACAGCAATGTCAGGGTAAGAGTTTCCATCAAGATCCATATTTCCAGTGATAGAATACCCAAAGAATGGGACATTTTTTTCACCTTCAAGAATCTAGAAATGCAAAACGAAAGCATACAAAACTATCCCTTTAATGTTCAACATGTAGGAACCTATGCTGAGATATCCACAAGATCAGGTGTCTATGGAGATTTTCAGTCACCCAGGTCATAGATGTCCCAAAGATGCTTTTTCAAAAGGCAACTGGACTTTCTTATTTTTCTTTGAAGATGCTTAGAAAAATCCTAAAGAAGCTTCTTGGATGAGAAGCAAAAAGTCTTCAAAGAAAAAGAAACTCCAGTTCCCTCTTGAAAAAACATCTTTGGGACAAGATGAGATGCTTTCATCAACATAACCGAAACAGCATTGCACTGGAAGCTCCGTCCTGTTGTACATGGACATGACATCACAATGCCAGTAGAGAAGGGACATAATTTGCAGAACAATGCAACACTGCTTTCTTCATTTAGCTCCCACCCATTTATAGACAAGTCTTGGGGTATCCCTTTAAGTCAACCTTGACTCTTGGCAATTTCCCAAACGTATCCACTGAATAAGTTGCTTGCCATTACCTTCTTCTGAAATGCTTTTCAACCTCCAAGTCTGTGGTTGAGAGAAAATGACTGGCAATTCTATCACCAACAGTATTAAATAGATGGGGGAGGGGGGGAATCAAAAGTATGCTGGACAGAATGAAAGCTGCAAGATCACTGAACTGCAAGTGGCAATTTATTTCAAGCCTTAGACCCTGCATTTTCCTAAACAGGAAACAATATAAAAAGAATATTCTGGTCAAACTGAGCTTTGTTCAAATGACAAAACACTTCTGAATTGCGAAGAATGCTTTTACTGTTTGCTGTTATTTTAATTTTATTTGATTTGCTAGTTGTAACCTACTTTTTAATCTTAGTTTGTCCATTACTTTCTAATTTATCCCAGTTTCTATCCACAACTAAAGTCTACATGCATGAGTCTTGCATCTCTTTATCACTCTTGTCAAATTGTAAGCTTCTGTTAGAATTATTAACCTACAGACTGAAGAATTTATTGTTGACTGCTCAGAACAGGTAGTCAATTTTTTCTAGATTTCTTGAATGCATAATATTTATGAATAATGGAAGAATCAATGGCAATTAAGAGAAATTATATCTGTATTTATCTGAGGTCATTTCTTCACTTCATATATGAAGAAAACTTATGATTTGAAACAGAAAAGAAGAATCAAAAATCTGATTAAAAAAAAAAATATTCACAAAGCTTGCAGGAAAAAAGGATCCAAGCTTAAATGTTGGTAGTTGATAGGCTCATTTAAACACCCTAAATTTAAAAATCACATGCTGCTTTTGCAAGTAAGACAGCTCTTGAAAAAAACCCTAAACTATATCTAATATAAACATAAAGCTATATATAAGAGCTGTGGTGGCACAGTGGTTAGAATGTACTACACTGCAGGCTACTTTTGCTGACTGCTGGCATTTCAATTCTCATCGGCTCAAGGTTCACTCAGCTTTCCATCCTTCCAAAGTCGGTAAAATGAGGACCTTGATTGTTGAGGGCAATATGCTGACTGTGTAAAACCGCTTAGAGATGGTTGTAAGGCCCTATGAAGCAGTATATAAGTCTAAGTGCTATTGCTAATATCCTTATATCAAGGGAACAGTATTGATATACTGCATGTTTCTGTATTTCCTGCCCCTTTCTATCCTTCAAATTCAGATATAAAAAGACAGGAAAAACCAGAGCACTGAAAAGGAGAATAGGAAGAGGAATACCTATGGTTTTCCCGTCCCCAAAATTTGGTTCCTGAGCATTCTCTTTGGAGTTGTGGTCATTGGAAACAATGGTGCACCATCAATAACATTATTGCAAGTGCAACACAGTGTATTGCCTTCCCTATACCAATGCAATGACTTCTTCCCAATCCAGCATTGTCCTCCCAAGTTTGCTACTGCCCTCCTTCCCCTTCCTGCTAAGGAAAAATAGCAGTTTTGCTGTTGTTGGAGAGAGGCAAAACTCTTTTTGTACCCATTAACTGTGCCTTCTTGTGAGTCCATGTCATGGTAGCATAAACAGAGACCTAGGTCCACTAGATCCCTCAAGACATGTTTGAGACTAACAAAGGATTCCAACTCCCACAGGAATTCTACACAGAAAGTTCTTTTCAGACTATCATAAAGGAGTGTGGAAAGGTAATGCATGCATGGCAAACTGAATACGATACAACGTCCTCCTTATACATTAATTAAATGTGACCTGATCTGCACAGAGCTGAAAAACAGGGAGGATTAAAAGGCAGAAAAGAAGTGGACCAGCACTTCTGGAAGAAAGGAAATAGGAAGGAAGCTCTGAAGATGCAAGACTAGGCACTCCTTCTCTTGCTTAAATGATGAGTGTTTAAATCCAACATATTGAGAAAGAATATGCTGGATTTAAAAACCACAGGAAGGGCACCGGTCAAGAGGGGGGGAGGTAATACAATATTAGATAAAATAAATATAGTGTAAAAAGTCAGTAAGTGATGGAAGCTGATGACTTGAATGACTTGGGCAGCTGTTCAGGAGCAAGTGGGTAGATAAAAGAAATGAAATTCCACTATACCCAGATGCAAATGTTGCAAGTTAATACCTGTGCTGGTTTTGTGTTTATTCCATTCCTGGAGCCATGATAGAGATATACCTTGCCAAACTCTTTAGCATAAGGAGCCCCTACAGCAATATCTGTATTTTAAAAAGAAGAAGAGAGAAAAGAAAACAGAATACTAAGGATGATCTTTCTAATGGGTTGTTTACATAAAGGAAAACAAAACAAGCATGCAAAATTTTAGCAAAAGAGAGAGATCTATAAAATGACAAATCTCTAAATTTCAAGTATCAAATTATAAATTAAGCCACAAAGAATATGTTTTTCAAGATGCAAATTTCCTAAGGATAAATGAAAATTTCAAAATGTTTGAATTTTAGACAAAACGCTGCTCAGTATTCCATGGTATTCGTAGTTCTATGATGTCAGTTTTGTTGACTAATTTTAAAACAAAACATGGGATGTAAAAACGATAAATAAATTACACAAAAATAAATGAATAAAGAAAACAATTATTGGCTCCGAAGAAGCATGGTTTAAGCATTATGTTGCATTCAGGTTTCTGGATACTTTGGGGCCAACTGCTGAATGTTAACAAAAAATCCATGCAAATCCAAATCCATACAATACATACAAGTTTCTTTCCTGCTTACCTGGAAAGCCGTCTTTATTAACATCACCAATGTTTTCAACTGCAATCCCAAACATGGAGTCTTTAGTTCCATTGAGACGAATTGGGTTTACTCTGTCCCATTTGCCTTCCTGATTAATATACACATATGCAGCACCACCAATTTCTCCATCTCTCTCAAAATACTGTGGGGCTCCGACAACAATATCCTGCCAACTGAAAAAATAGAGAAAAAATTGGTTTTAAGTTCTCTCTCTCTCTCCAAAAAAATAAATAAATACTCCCAAGCAACTTTGAAGAGTGATCAGTGAAACAACTCCTGCTCAATGCATGGTGCAAAAATGGGAGCAATTTTACTTGAATCAAACTGGATTTCTAGCTCTGTTGTGAACACTAGCATCTTTCTTAGAAAGGAATGCTAGTAAATACTTAAAATTTTCTTAAAATACTTACGAAAACAAGGATTATCCTTGCTTTTAATTTTTTTTTCATTTTTTCTCTTATACCTATAACCTTTTGATAATTTCCAAATACTAACCAGTTTTATTCCTGCTTTTTTCCTCCCTTGCAATCAGCCAAGATCAGCTAAGTGCTAACCACCATATAATCATCTGTGAAGAAAAATATTCTTAACTGCAGCTTTAAAAGTTTCAACAATGAAGAGCCATTGCTGGATATGAATGATGGAAAATGCAGTTAGACACATCAGGAGGTCACAAAGTTAGAGAAGTCCTCTTATATTGCTTTATAATAATCTTTAGTGGTTGATTATCACAAAGGTCCTGCAATGCTGCTTGTAATGCTTCCAACAGGTTGGTCATCTCATGGCATTTATGAGTTTCCTCATTTGGACCTAGATTTGCCTCTTTGGAAATATCACTCTACAAAACTAAGCATGATTCAATCAAAATTCATGGCTAAGATATAGCTTACATTCTAGAATCTTAGTTCTCCATCGTCATCATCATCATCTTTTTAGCTTTCCTGAACTTGATGCCTGCTGCATGCATTTGGAGTAAAGGATGTTTTATTTAAAGTATAAAGTATTTGGCTGGTGGCTTTTCTGAAAGGGATACAGGGGTTGTTTCTTATGCTGTGGTTGCCCTCTGCTATTTCTGCAGAGAAAGAACCCAATTCCGTTCTGACTTTGCCAAAAAGATTGGATCACGCACCACAGAAAAACAACTGGGAGATATGAAGGAGAGGAATCTTACCCATCACTGTTGAGGTCCACAACGGCCACATCATAGCCAAAGGAAGACGCCAGCCCCTCGCCTTCAAATATGTGTACAGAGGACAAGGCCCGCTGGATGTCACTGTCTTTTTTCAAAAGGACCACAGCCCCACTATGGTTGGCTCTCGGAGCACCGGAAACAAAAGTGGTCTCCTCTTGAGAGATTATCCCTTTCCCAGAGTCCAAAGAAAATCCTAAAACAGAACACAAATATTCATATAAACAACTCGCACTGTGATCTGTAAAAGTGCCTGGCAACTATTGTTATGTTAAAGGAGGGTTAGGAAAGTGTGACAATATTCCTGTGTACACTTTGGATCACAGCAATTATTTTTTCCTTTTAAACAGGAGGTCCAGGTTAAGGGAAAACACATTCCCCAACTTTTAGGCACATCAAAGCAAAAACTGTCAGCAAATGTAAGGCCAAAACTGCATGCATCTCAGGACAGATGATTTCCATAGAGGTCACATTTCCTTAGAGGTATCTCGGGAAGCTATGGGCCAGCAGTAAGTAAGAGAGATGAGTACCACAGATGAGTACCACTTTTATCTGCCTCACACCTTTCTCCTGGGGCCCTTGGTGCTTAAAGGAGAGCAAACCCCAATCCTTACTTGCCCGATGATGTTACTTAGTTTGATAATGAAATGTTTTCAAGAAAACAGCCAAGCTCAGAGAGCACCAAGGACCCCTCATTTCAACCTTCAACTACAAATATTCTCTTCTCTAAGTATCTTTCTCCCCTTGTTTTTTGTTTGTTTCTTTTTTTGTTTGCAAGAGAAGGAACAACAGGGTAAAACTGTTGAGTCTTACAAAGTTGAGACTGAGAAGGACCTTTTCATCTTCTCAAACATCGGTATGCATTGGATTGAAATTATTTTCCACTGTCTCCCAACCCACTTGTTTGACTAAAGCTGATTAAAACAAAAAAGGACAACTTTTTCTCCCCTCCCTCCCTCTCTCACACATGTAGAGACACAAATATCACATCCCATGTACAACTTTTATGTATCCATTCTTCAATCTATAAGTGCACACCTCATACATCCGTTCATTTATTTTGATATACACATCCACCATTTTCATATATAACTCCCACACACTTCACAAAACCAAAATGCAAAATGAGGAAGAGGATGAAGACAGAGATACAATAGATGGCAATTTCCTACCCTCAAACAGAAGGATAGATACACAGGCACATATATACAGTGTGTACACATACAAACCCAACTTCAATATATTGACTAATTAAACATACAATCTATTTCAGTGATGAGTGAACATTAACCCCCCCCCAAAAAAAAAACCCTGCATGAACTTTAAGATGACTGTGCCCCTTACCTACAGCACCCCTGTGATGTTCAATGCATATTCACGCTATCATGGAAAATGGCTCATACTCTCACACCTCAAAAAAGGGCATGCTTTGTCAAGAATGTCAAATTAGAATTAATTTGCCAAATACTCTATGTTAGTTTTTATAGGACTCACATAGTGCCAGCCAAATGTACTCCCAGTTTTGATAGCAGCAGTGGTGTAATTACTAGAGGCACCTGGATAAAGTCCTTCAAGAATGTGAAAAGAACAATAATAACACAAACTGGAAAAGTCACATGCTTAAATTCTATGTTATGAACAGAACTACATGTTATACACAGTGATTGTTCTTTGCAGTTTACAATATTTGTAATTTATCATTCCTTCAATCAACTGGAAGAGCAGTTGTAAATCAGGTGCATCACTCTATTTACCTTTCCTTTTCTTATTTCTTTCTTTCCTGTCAGAACTTTAAATATGGTGGGCAAATGTCACCTTTAATTTCTGGCCCACAATGATAATGATAATGGTGAGAGTTGGGTGGTGCTTACAGAAGTGGGATGTTGGATGTGGGTGGGCCAAGAACTGTTTTAATAGCAGTCAAAGGGACAGTTTTGGTTGTCTCAGGCAGAGAGATTTGACTTGGTAGATCCTCAATTGTGAGATTCTGTAGGGCTCAATCCTCTTCCTATTACTGTTTGATGTTTTATATGGCACCACTGGGAGAAGTCACCCATCAGAAATACCATCAGAATAGCAGTGATACTCAGCTATACTTCTCAATTCTGAGCCAAGCTGAAGATGCCATAGATAGTGAACTAGTGAACTAGTGTTGGGAGGCTGTTTGGATATAGAATCAAACCCAAGTAAGACAAAGTCATTAAAGGGATCTTTACTGGTTCAATTTCTGAAGGAGTGACTCCCTTTCCTTTCACCTTTCAGTAGGAATAATAGCCTTAATTGTGTTCAAGGTGCTTTTCATTTTTCTATTGAGAAGCCCTGACTATTCTCTTTCAGGCATGGTTTCAGGCTATTCACCTTCTGAATATAATAATTACCCTCAGCACCTGTTATTTATACACTTAGAAATAAGGCTGTCTATGAATATATGCATTGTATTCAGGGAACAAAAAGACCCATCACCCAAATCTAAAAAAACAGATTGTTAGGTGTAATTAAGTGTAAACAATACTTGCTTCTTTCATATATATATTTTCTGAAAAAGAAATAAAACATATTGCCTCTCTTTCAAAAAACAAAAACAAAACCCAAACCTTAAAGATCAGTGAGATAGGAAGAAGACTTTAATTTGAACCAAAGAGATGTAGGTGGTTTGGTGGTCCACTTCATAGAAACTGGTGTTACAATTCTGTCTAAGGTGAGGGGGGTGTTTGATCATCAGAAAAATCACTAATAATAGCAGGAAGATGGTAGTTAAAATGAGAGGCTCAGTTACAAAATATTGACAAGATTGAGAGTAAATGGAGAACCTGGTGGAAAAGTGCTGGAAAAATGAGGGGGCCAGCCAGCACATCATTGCAAACAAGATATGTTCAGCTCTGTGAGTCTTCTACCAAGTAAGCCAGTCTTTGAAAAACTGTGAATAAGGTGCCAGTCTCTGGAGAGCTGTAAACTTCCTGTCATGCCTATAGGACAGTAAATGAATGATTTGCTGAAGAAACTTAAACTTTGGTTTTTAAGCAAATACAAGAGGCATCACAGAGGCCAGAGGTGAGGAACTATGGCCCCTTTATGACTTGGGGACTTCAACTCCCAGAATTCCTGAGACAGCATGGCTGGCTCAGGAATTCTGGGAGATGAAGTCCACAAATCATAAAAGGTTCATAGTTCAGCACTTCTGATATAGGCAATTAAAAACTTAAAGGCAGTAGGACAAAGCACAAGGCTACTGCAAACCATAGATTCCTCTATTGAATTAAGTTCCCTTTTCCACTAAAATGTATTATTCTTATCTATTTAGTTTGATAACACTTCCATATAGCCATTCATGCCATATAATTATCAAAGATATGGAAGAGATGTTGGGGATGTGTACTATCGTAAAATATTATTTAAAAGATAAAATAGCACATTTTATGGGGAATGGGGCAGGGATTTTGGCCCAGAGATGTTGGGTTTCAATGACACATCCCCATTATGTATAATATGTAGTTCTACCCCATTTCACCTGCATCAAATTCCGATAGCAGTATATATACATTAGAGTATGTACCACAAATTATATATATATATAAAACTCCTAGCTTTTTTTAAAACAATCTTGTACCAAGATAAAAACTGGGATGTGATAGAAAAGAAAATCTGGATTGCTTCACTGCTGCTTTTCCAATTCTCAATTTGAGAACAACATAGTGAGGTAAGAGATTTAGATAAGATGGTGATGATGATATATTTTACTGAATAAATATTCCAATACCATTTCTTTGGTACTACTATATTCACCCAATTATTTCCTTTATCTGTTTGGTAAGGGATGACCATAGTACATATGTCTAATAGGTCTTTTGATTCCATTATCATCTCTTTGACTAAGCATGCATTTAATAGTTCCCAGATTTTGGTTACTCAAACCACCATCTCCTGTAAGTCTCTTATCTCATCTACGCTTTTCCTCAGACATGCTTTGATTTGAAATGGAAGTCGAACGATGATCTCTGAAGTGTCATGAATGAAAGCAGATGGGTTGGTGCTTTGGAAGTCACAAACCTAAGTAGCTATTCATCATCAAATCAGCAGGTTTGTCTACTCTGACACTGGGCGGCAGTGTTTTGTACACAAACTGATCAGGGTTGGCATAAGACACGCTTGTCATAAAAAGAAGACCTGCAATGATGAGTAGAAAGAAAAGGCAGGGAAGAAGAAAAAGTTAAGCAGAGAGCAGAAAAAAAATAGATAGTTCCATGCAATCCAGCTGAAATAACAAATAAAGGACAGCAAAGAAACACATTGTGATAGTATACAGCAGGGGTTGGCAAGCTATTTCTGTAACAGGTGGAATCCTGCTCCTCCTTTGACCCTGTGGGAATGATTGGCAAGTCGACAGGCCAAAGAACATGATATGATAGCCAATACAGATGGTAGAGCTAGCAAGAGGCTGTCAATAGGCTGCCACTACCTAGGAAAATCTGCCTCTGGCCCTCAGCCCCACCCTTCTCCCCAGGAGCCTCAGTTGAGGCTCACGCCTGGCAATCTGCTACCTGCCTGCCTATCCATTCTTTACATGTAAATCATAGAAACACAACGTAGCCATCTGGATTTGTCTCATGGCCATAGTTTGCCAACCCCTGGTATAAAACGTTAATCAAAAAACAGGATAGCCAAGAACAGGTTTCTCCAACTTGGCATTCTCTACATGTCATGGAACTACAATTCCCAGAATTCCAATGGTCATGGCAGCAGAGAGGTTTGTGAACTGTAATCCTAATATATGTCCATGTTAGAAAGCTAAGCCTAGAGATAACACTTTCTGGAATGTAAATAAAGCTGATGTGTTGTTGTTTTTCATTAGCAAACACTACTAAATGAAATTGCCATACTTATTTTTGTTATCCCATTTGTGGAGAGCTATTTTATGCTGTTTTCTTCCCAGCTTTCACCTTTGTGTTCCAACCTAGCTGTGAAAAACTGTGGATGCCCCCTGTACCAGCAATAGACGAACCAATGGCACATACAATGCTTACAGAAGATCCAATTCATTCCCTGGTATCTCCAGAGAAAAGAATGAAGCACCATGAATAAAGATCTTTCCTCACAGACAGTCACAGTAAGTCCTATGTTTTACTTACGGATTCAGGATCCAATGTCTTGTAGCCACCAAAGCTATACAAAGCTGTGGTTATTTTTCACTGAACCCAGGTTCAATGCCTCCCATCCCCTCAGCATTTAAAAGCAGGTTAGTAATTCCCATGCAATGCAGAATTCTATCAATATTACAAAGAAGCCCCAGGGGTTAAACTGATGGTTCTGGAATGTTGCTTAGATGCTTTTGCTACAGATATACCTTTGCATCCTGTTCAGCAACTAGCAACTTACAGCCTCCTGAGGCTTTGTGTTTGAAATAGAGCTACTGATCCTCAAACCATAGTCTTGCATGAGAGAGAGAGAGTTGTTAAATCACAGCGTAAGAATTTCCAAGTTGACAATTGTACCTCTGATATCTTTCTTCATGTTAGTAGCTCTTAAGGATTCTACAACCAGGATGCTATCTGTACTTTGGAGGAGACCTAAAAATGGCAGCATGAATGGCCAAAGTTTTGATCAAAATTCAAGCTTTCCGTCACTCTATTACAAGGATCTCCAAACTTGACAACTTTAAGACTTGTGGACTCCCAGGATGCTCTATTGTCTTCTGGGAGCATTTGAATTTGGCCATTCGGATGGCCATTTTTCCTTTCAGTTCTCTCAAGAGCTTAATCCTACCTAAATAACTGTTAGCAGGAACAGGAACCAGGGACTCCTTTCGCAGGCTTTCACCCCCAACTTCATAAGGCCCATCATCAAAGATGCCCATTTCATCAAGGGTGTGATTCCTTTGCTCTGCACGCACCACGCCTGGAAAAATGAAATGGCAAAACAGAACAAAAACAAAAGATGGGATGAATGTTAAAGGATGGGGAACATTAAATAAAATAGTTTTAAAATGGAAGGAGCAAAGAAACACTTGTGAAAGGGAGTGACCACAACTGAGCCCAATTCTATCCTTGGTTTGAATACAATGACATAATGAATGGTACAAATAAAGATTCTGGAAAATAGGGTCAGGGAAATATGAACAAACACCCTCCCCCCCAAAAATCTGCATACTGTATCGGTAGTAGACATGTGGCATGTACACACCTCAAAATGTACTCTGCTTGAGGGAATGGGGTGGGTTGCACCACTGGATTATTTTGGCAAAATCAAGTTTGCTCAAGAGATAGGAAGGAACAGAAACAGTAAAAGAAGAGGAAGAGAAATCAGAGCTTTTCAAGAGTACAGAAAGATGAGAAAAGGTACAGAGATGCCAAGGGAATTTGAAAATAAAATGCAGATTGGAAATGAAGAAGCTTTGGGGAGGAGAAAAGATACATTTCTAAAATAAATCAGTTTCATAACTAGAATACTGAGTGGCTAACTCTTGTGCCAATCAGAAAGTCATTTCTTTCCCCTTAAATTTAAAAAGAGAAAAGGCAGCCTAACATACATTAAGCAAACTGACAAAAGCAAAGCTTCCTTGTGGCTTGAATCACTCTTCCAGAACCCTGCTGAGAGGAAGGCCTCCAAGACATAGGAGAAGCATGAGCATCAGCTGAGTAACAGTTTTAGAACAAAAGGAATTGGCTTCTGTACTGTCAAATCGTTCCTCCAGCATGGTGGACAAAGTTTTCCATTGGTATGTGGAGATGCAGGAATTAGATAGGTGGCTTAGCGACGCAAATCAGATGCTCTACCACAAAATGATACTCTGCCTTGTTGGTTTTGAATGTTTCCTCTCCCATGACCATTATCATCTATTTCCTATCCCATCTTACATTGTTTAGGTGGCTGCAAATGGCATGGAAGGAATAGAAAAATGTTCCTTTTATGAATTCGCTATACATCTTAGGAACCAAATTGGGGGAGGTGAGCATAAGAACTGTGACATAAACTTTAAAATCAACAGGAATTCAAGTACTAGGAGGAAAAGTCTCCAGAGCTGGTATGCAACATAAAGCCATACAATAATGTCAACTGGGCCTGAGGTGTATCGATAATGGAATGATAATTGAGAGCTGAAAAAGCTGAGGCAATTCCAGATTGGAAATTAATTTAGTCATTCATAAGTTAAAGTCATAAAAATCACATGATCTTGCTCTCTTTTATGCCTTAAGTAAGCCTTTTTGAACTTAAAAGCGCAAAGTTCAAACTGTAAAGATATTCAAAATACAAGCAGCCCTTAATCTTGTGTCTAGACAGCTCAGGAATCATAACCCTTTCCTGCCATGCCTAAAAATGCTGTTGTTGCATGTTTTTTTCTAATTCTCTGAGAGACACTGGAGAGTTTTGATTGGCGTGGCATGGCAAAACTCTTCTAAGAGCTTTGTATTCTCAATGGCCCAAGCGCTGATGCCAAAGCAAATCTATCTGTGGGATTTATAGGGATGTTCCACAAGCCACAGAGAGGAGCTGTAGCTCCGTGTCATTAAATAATGCTTCGCGAAGAGAAGGTGATAGCGTGTCAAGTGAAAAGGATCATATCACAGGTGACAGCAAATGAAGAAGCAGAACAGAAAAGACCTGCTGAAACTCTGTAGAATTCGGGAAGTCAGAGCCAACAATAGAAAGAGAGATGAACTGATACTTTCATTCAGCCTAAAGCATCTTTTCATGGTTCCCTACGTTCTCCTCCTATGACCAAGAAGGCAGGGAATGAAGTTGGGGCATATGGTGAGTCAGTCACCAGTGTATGCTGATTTCTGGTTACAGGAAGTCCTTCACTAAAACAAGCTGTTAACGACCATTCAAAGTTAGCCTCAGAAAGAGTGTTTATGGCCTATGAAGTACTTCCCATAGCACTTCTGGCTGGTGTAAAATGTAACTCTTCCTTCTTGCAATTACATGACTGCATTTTGAATACTTAGAGATCAGCCTACATATACAACCAGTTGCTAAGCATCCCGCAATCATGCAATTGCCATGGGGAAGCCAGCAAGATATGATGCAAGCATTGGTAAAATATACATCGTTTAAATGTTATCATCAAATAAAACTGTCCACTTAGCATAACTACTTCCATTCACTTTTTTTTTAGAAACTAAAAACCACTGAACAGACTGCACAATATTCTCTCACAAAAGAAAACAGGACTTTTCCTTGACCAGGTAAAAGCCTTAAAACTAAGCATGGTGGCAGCAACTACTTACAATTGAAGTATAGCAACAGCTAAATCTGATACCTTATCTCAGAAAAGTCCAATTTTCTTGACAAAAACCCAGTATGTGGACAGGTAAGCTTTCACGTGAAAACACCTTGTGCCAAGGCACAAAGATTGTACAGGGCTTATGTGTCAGGCACAGGTGTACACTGCAAGGATTTATCACAAGAAGAAAAAGGCAAGGCAGAGGAGAATTCCACAGCTGTTGGTATAACAAAGAGCACAAGAAAACCGTATATTGCTTGGACAGAGAAAAAGGGAAATGGTGGGGAAGAAGGGCAGGAGGGAGTTGAGTTTTACGGCTTCTCTGCATAAATAAGATGGGACAAAACCATGGGCTCTCCGGCTTAATCACTAAATGAAATCCAGCAGGTTTCTCTCTCTCCTGATTACTTTGGCTTTCAAACCAATTTTCTGCTCAATGAGGTGAATGGAGTTTCAATTGATAGGGAAAAAAAAAACAGCAATAATCTAGGCGACTTATGTAAATGCCTCCTGATCTGCATGCTGAATATGTGTGGTTATGTGTGCATATGCAGGCATACATAGATATTCTCTTAGCATAAACCTCAATGCTGTATGTTATTTATTTATTAAATTTGTTTGTTGGCTGTCTTGCCACAAGGCGACTCCAAAAAGATGCTTTGCAGGAGAGAAGGTAATCCTTGTTTTACCTGTTGATGCTTCACTTGTGAAGCTGCATCTTTTCCTGGGCTCAGAGGATACCTGCATAATCCCCAGAAAAAACATCTTCAAGCTAAATTTTACTGTCTGTCCTGAAGCACCTTGTCACTGTCTTCCTTAATTCAATCTCTGTGTTTAAGAGTGCAGGTAATCCTCGACTTATGACCACAATTGAGTCCAACATTTCTGCTGTTAAGTGAGACATGGGTTAAGTGAGTTTTGCCAGGTGTTAAGGGAATCATTGCAGTAGTTACGTTAGTAACCCGGTTCTTAAGTGAATCCTGGTTTCTCCATTGACTTTGCTTATCAGGAGGAGCACCAAAGGGGGGAATCCCATCACACCAGGACACAGCAATTATCATAAAGATGAACCACTTGTCAAGCATCCGAATTTTGATCATGAGACTATGGGGATACTGCAATGGTCATAAGTGTGAAAAACGATCGTAAGTCACTTTTCTCAGCGCTGTGGTAACTTTGAACGGTCACGAAATGAACCGCTGTAAATCAAGGATTACCTGTAATACACCAGAAACTGTTCTTCAATTTTGGGGTGAGTAGCATAAAGAGTAGGGCATTGTGGTTTTCAGCAGTGGTTATTATTCTGTAGGACAGGGGTCTCCAACCTTGGCCTCTTTAAGACTTGTGAACTTCAACTCCCAGAGTTCCTCAGCCAGCTAAGCTGGCTGAGGAACTCTGGAAATTGAAGTCCACAAGTCTTAAAGTGGCCAAGGTTGGAGACCCCTGCTGTAGGAGACAGGATATATAATCTGGAAATGGACAATGGGAAAGATAGGAACATAAAGAGTTTATACCTTTCCAGTTATAGGTCCCTGGTGCACCAAATACAATGTAATGATTATCTCTGGTAAATGTGGCTGCAACACCTTGCTGGCAGGAGCCAAACTTCTCATGGCCTCTCAATCGGCCGTCACAGAAACTCCATTCCCCACCATCCATATACTCATTGCCAGAAATGGAAAGATCCTGACTCAGCACGTAGCACCTCCCAATGATGTCTCGGGTTTCCTGATCCGTGTTGACATAATACCTTTTCTCATAGCGGTGTGCACAGGTCTGTAAAGCATCAAAAGCAAATTCGATCAGTCAACAGATCTGTCTCCTCTATACAAATGAACAGGACTGGTTTTCCAAACAATTAACTCTGTGCAGAAGGTCTGAAGATAAGCAAGCATGTCTTTGCTTTAACCAGACGGAACCGTATCTTAAATGCGGCTTTCGCTGTAAAATGCAACAGTGCACTTCCAATCTTACGTACACTGCTTTGTTAACTGCACCTTTTGGAATCGTTTGCTTTGCTTTGTTTATTTTAGTTGTCTATATATCAATGTGCCTTGTGTGTCAGGTCCATAAATAAGGTATAAGAGAGCACCCAAGACCGGTTCCCATCTCAAATGATCACAACTCTGCAAATCCTTTTGAAAGACAGCCTACACAATACACAGGAGGGCACATAAAACGCCACTTTCCAAATCATTCAAGCAGGCACATCTTTTTCCAAGTTTGTGTGACTGCTCTGGATCCTGTCCCTGGCTGTCTCGGGACATGCATGCATATACTGTTGCTTCACTTCATTCCACAATTCTAAAAGAAAAGATTCATACAGCCCTAAAAATTTAAAAAAAAAATCAAATGGCACAATAGCACAATTACAACCTTAGAGGTAACAATGATTAAACAATAGCCTGGCAAACAAAACTACATATTTTTCTTTTGTTTTTGAATGCTGTGGCGGGGTAGGATTTTATTGTGGAAATTGGGATTCAAGACTCTAGGGATTACAGATTTTTGATGGACTGCACCGTCAAACACCTATTATTTTCACCTATTTAAAAACTTGGGGAAATCATTTCTAGGTTGCTTTATAGCAGAGGTCTCCAAACTTGGCAACTTTAAGACTTGTGGACTTCAACTCCCAGAATTCTCCAGCCAGCACTATAAGTTGGATGTTTTCGCTTCCGCAGAAGCAGCCTTCGGAAGAAGAGTTTTACAACGGGTCCATGTATAACAAGAAGGGACTCCAAACCAGACAGAGACTCTCTCCCATAAGACGTGTCAAGCTTTGGTATGTCCCATGCCTGGATGCTCTGAACAGCTCATCTGGAGAAGGGGCATTGGTGCTTACCTGATATGCCCATTCTCTGTGAGCTGTGAAGAGCATCCAGCCCCACCCAAAGTCCATCTGGTGTGGGTCCAATTCCGGGCAAGTCTACAGAGCAAAGGTGAAGGAGAGTGATGAGGAACTTATCACTTTGACTTCGCCAAAACCGGGCACACTAAGGAGGAACCTCAAGAAGGAGGACTGTCCTCAGAATTCAGCTCAGCCAATCGGATGAGAGACAGAAGCACTTCAAGTCTTCAAGTTGCCAAGCTTGGGGATCCCTGCTTTATAGCTTGACACCAGCATGGTATTTCTCAACCTTAATAACTTTAAGATGTGTGAATGACTCTTAGAATTCTGGTTGGGGAATTCTGGAGCAGAGGTCCATACATCTCAGTTTCCCAGGATGAGAAATACCAATTCAGCAGATCCATTTTTTGTGAGCTTTAAAAAAAGTGGTTTGCAGTATATGTTTCCTTGTGATCTGTAGGTTGTCCACCTCTGGCTCTAAAATAGTACAGGTAAGTCCTCATTTAGCAATGACAATTGGGATCAGCAATCTGGTGGTTAAATCAAGTGAAGTGAAACCATGACTATACTTTTTTTTGCTTTACAGATCTGCAAAAGTCATAAATGCGAGGGTAGGACACAAAGTTACTTTTTCATCACTGTCAATAATTGTGAATAGATGCTGGACAAGGTAGACGCTGAATGAGGATATGGGAAGTCCTCAGTTAATGACCACTCATTGAGCAACTGTTTGAACTTACAACTGTGCTGGAAAAAAGTAACTTACGAGTCCTCACACTTCTGGCAATTGTGGCGTCTTGCGTGATCACAGTTTGAGACCTTTCCAACTAATTTCTAATAAGCACAAGTCAGTGGAGATGCTGGCAGGTCCCAAAGTCACAATCATGTGATGTCTCACTTAACAGCCATAACTGGAACTGCTGTTGTAAGTCAGCACGATTGTGTGATGTTTTGCTCAACAACTGCTTTGCTTAGTGTTGGAATTGTCAGTGACAATTAGGGTTGTTAAGTGAGGAGTACCTATACAATCAAAATAATCCTAGAGATTTTTCAGTGTCCCCAAAAACAACAATGTTGAGGCTCAGAGAACATTCTGAAAACTTACCACAATTTTTCCACCAGGCCCCTGACTTCGCACAGTTACACCCATCCATTGGTCTTCTTTGCTTTCTTTTGCTGGGTCAGCTAAAAAAAAAAAATCAATGCAAAAAAAGTTTCTTCTATTTCTAGCGTTCCTTTTTAATTAGTATCTGTACAATTATGTGCAAATTATTATTCTCACTACAGATTCACTGAATATTATTTATACCTGCAATAGTCTTTAGATGGCGCTGTTTATCTACAATATCAATACAAAGTTTTCTCTGATCAACACTGTATTTAGTATGGAGATAACATTCTAGTGTAAAATGTATAAGAAGTCATGTAATAAAATAGTGAAGAATGAAGTTGTTCTTTGCTCATATTCAGCTTCTTCATACAATTCCTCTCTCCTCTTTGTTAGGTACTTCCCCCGTTCTATCACAACAATGAATCAAGACCCCATGTTCATTGAACATCCTCATTTCGCATTCTGTACTTGGGAATCTGAGCCTAGAAAACTCAGAAATTCTTTGACTCTGCTGGTACATCATATTCTGTTTTTGACACATAACAACTGGTGGTCAGGTAATTGACATCACACTAATATATCTGCAAGACTTTTTTTTTCCCCAGGACTATATATACTTTTTGTAGCATCTACGAAACTGACCCAGAGGTGTTATTCAGCAGGTTCTGACCAGTTCTGGAGAACCGGTAGCGGAAATTTTGAGTAATTCAGAGATCTGGCAATTCCCACCTCTGATTGGAGATTTTACAGTATCCTTCCCCTGCCACTCCCACCAAACCACGCTCACAGAACCGGTAGTAAAAAAAAATTGAATCCCACCACTGAACTGACACCTCTATTATACTTGAATTACAAACATTTTTTTTTTGAAAGAGCAAAACCTGCTCAAATTGCCTACACGCAAAAACCAATAACAATGAAAATGGAAGCTGGAAAAACTAGATAGGGGATTGTATCCACATTTAAAAGTTATAATTAAAAATAAATAAATTAGAACTGCCAAATTGGATTCTTCCAAAAGGTTCCTAAATAAATATTTCTATTCTGCCTAGAAAAAAAAAAATCAAAGGTCCAGCTAGCTCACCTGTCTCATCAAATTTGATACGTGTGCAGGGTACCTCTGGAGTTTCGATGTCACAGCTGAACAAGCCCCCAGTTCTATTGGCTTGTTGCAATGGGAAAGCCTTTTGTCGAGGTGCACCAACCAGCAAACTGTGGAAAGAAGACCAGAAGAATGTAATGGGGAACTGATAGATAAAGATGCAAAGAAACACCAGGTATGACCTCATACACTTTTTTCTGTTTTGAAAAATAAAATAATACAGGTAATCCTCAACTGACGACCAAAATTGAGCCCAAAATTTCTGTTCTTAAGTGAAACAAACATCTGTTGAGTGAATTTTGCCCCATTTTACAACTTTTCTTGACACAGTTATTAAGTGAACACAGTTGTGAAGGGAATCTGGCTTCCCCATTGACTTTGCTTGTCAGAAGGTTAACAGAAGCAGGTCACATGACCATGAGACACAGCAACGGTCATAAATAGGAGACGGTTACCAAGCACCTGACATTTTGATCACATAACCATGAAATGCAGCAACGGTCGGAAATGTGAAAAATGGCCATAAGTCACTTTTTTCAGTGCTGTTGTAACTTCAAATGGTCACTAAATGAACAGTTGTAAATCGAGGACTACTTGTATTAGCATTCTTTAGCTTGCTTTAAATTTCTTGTTTAACTATGGTTTTGTACCAGCTGTGTGCGTAAATTTTATAGAGAAGACCAAGTCTACTCTTTGCCTCAAGGGTTTCAAGCTTTTTTCTTTACCTGACTTATAGAGCCACATATCTCACATAAGGGTGGCTTACAAGATTAGACAACAAACAAACTAACCAAATATAAACACGCAGTCAACTCCATTCCCCATCTGTATGCTCATCTATCTGCCTAACCAATACATCTGTGAAAACAATCAATGCCTTCTTAAAAGGTTAACAGAGTTAGAAATGGGGCAAAATAACCAGTGTCATGCAAATCTTCCTAGGGCAGGTGTTGCCATCAAGAAGACATGACCCTTATATTCCAAGATCTGTAGATCCTATCAGAAGAAATGTTCATTCCCTCCCCCCTATAAATTTCACTGCCCTCAGTTTGCAAATACATACCGCCATGCTTGCCCAGCTCCTTTGGTGCTTAGGAAATTTCTTCAGGAATTCACTAATTCTGGAACTTCAGGTCACATATCATCTGAAGTACAAATAGCCCTTGACTTATAACCATTTGTTGAGCAAATGTTTGAAGTTATGACAGTGCTCAAAAACATGATTTACAACTTATCCTAAAGTTATGACCATTAAACCACCCCCGCAGTCATTGGTCATAATTTGAGGGCAGGCAATGGATTCATATTTTTAATGATTACAGCATATTGTGGTCAAAATATCACAATTTTTGACCTTACCAGTTGGCTTCTTACAAGGAAAATCAATGGGTGGATTTGCTTAATAGTAGTGTGATTCACTTAATGACTACCTGATTTGCTTAACAACTGTGGTAAAAACTTGATTATTATGGTCCATTTAACAAACCATAGCTAATATTTCTAAGGTGACAGCCAGGCCTAAAATACATCTAAAGCCCATGTCACAGTGAACCAACGGATGCAAAGAGGATGTAAAACGGACAAAAAAGCTTGCCATCCGTTTGAAAACGCAATGTACTCACTGCCTCCGTTTCGCTTCCTCTCTATCCGTCCAGCATCCGTTTATTGACGTTTCATCCGCTCCAAAACTTTTGGGCTGCCCAAAACTTTTGCGCGGAAAATGTATCCAGTTCGTCCGTTCTGCATCCGCTACGCATCCGCTACGCATCCGCTATATCCACCAGGCATCCGCTCTGCATCCGTGCAACTCGCATCCGCTCGGACGCAGGGAGGAAGCAGAATGGACGCAGAACAGATGCAGAACGGATGCCAAGCGGAAACAAAGCGTTTAAAACGGAAAAAACATTCGCAGAGGGGACCTATCTCGGATATTAAGGATGTCTAGAGGATGCCTAGAAGATGCAAAGGGACACCTACACTGCCTATAAAAAGGGAGAGCAACTCATCTGCATCTCACTTTCAGAACAGCAGCCCAGCGGTGCAGACCTCTGCAGCCTTCATCTGACTCTTGTTCTTCCACAGCATTCAGTCATGTCCACCGTGGATTGTGACAAAGTTCTTTCGACAGCCACCATCCTTCTGCAACAGTGCGAAACCATCTACAGGCTCTGTGAACTCTACTACGGAAAGAAAAGGAGGCACCCAAAAAAAGACTGGGTCCAAAGATGGTTCGCCAGAAGAGCAGAGGACGGACTGTACAACAAGCTGATGGTGGAGCTCAGGAGCGAAGACACTCGGGCGTTCCAGAACTTCATGAGGATGCCTCCAGCCATGTTTGACGAAGTTGTGCAGCACCTGACATCCAGGTTGACCAAGACAAACACCAACTTCCTGCCCAGCCTGGAACCTGGGCTCAAGGTGGCACTCACTCTGCGCCACCTGGCCTCAGGGACCACCTACAGGAGCATGCAGTACGGCTGGAGGGTGCCACCCAGGACCATCAGCTTTGTTGTCAGAGAAGTGGTGCAGGACATCATCAAAGAATACCTGGAGGAGCTCCTCCAGTGCCCCTCCACTGAAGAAGGATGGAAGAAAGTTGCAGAGCAGTGGTATCAGAAGTGGAACTTCCCCCACACCATTGGAGCCATAGATGGCAAGCACGTGGCCTGCAAAGCACCAGCCAAGTCGGGGTCCACTTATCACAACTACAAGGGCTTCTTCAGCATCATCCTCTTCGTCATGGTCGATGCTGACTACAAGTTCATGTACATCGATGCTTCAGGCAATGGCTCATCTTCAGATGCCCAGGTATACAACGCCAGTCACCTCAAGGAGGGGCTGGAAAGCAACCTCATGGTGGGCTTCCAAGATCCAGACCCGCTGCCCAACGACAAGCAAGATCTGCCCTACTTCATCGTGGGGGATGACGCCTTCTCCCTCAGAACCTACCTCATGAAGCCCTACACCTCCAAATACCTCACCCGTGAAGAGAGGAACTTCAACTGCAGGCTGTTCAGAGCAAGATGGATGGTGGAGAACGCCTTTGGTATCCTGGCCAACAGGTTCCAGGTACTTCTCACCACCATGCAGCATAGCCCAGAGACCATGAGGAGCATCGTGGAAGCTTGTTGCATCCTGCACAATCTCATGCGCACCCGCTACCCAGCCTTGCAGAACAGGCTTGTGGACCGTGAACAAGGCAATGGGGACATGGAGCCTGGGGAATGGAGGCAAGGGCAAAACCTGATCAACACTGAGGATGTGCAAGGCCCCAACAGAGCCTCACGTGAAGGGAAGAAGCAGCGCAACCTCCTGAAACACTGGTGCAACTCCCCAGCTGGAGCAGTGGAGTGGCAAGACAGGATGGTAAATGCTTAATGGATGCTTCCTTCACAGTGTCTCATCACACGGATGAGATTGGGCCATGTATGTTTGGTTGGCCTACAATGAACAGGGCGTTTAATAAAGAGTTGTGTTTATGTTGACATGTGTGGATGATTGATTATATCGTTATTGATAATAAAGGGCCATAGGTGTGGCACCTGGGAGGATGGACCATACAGTCCCACTACGCTTGCACTGGAGGTTTATATATCCCACTGCTATCCTAACCCATCCCACAGCTATTACCCATCCCACAGGTATCCTAACCCATTCCAAAGCTATCCTTACCCATCCCACAAGCAAGCAAAGGCTTAAATCATTTCTAAAAGTTTCCAGCAAGACTTTATTAAAAAAAAGAAATGAAGCAAGTGTGTGAATCATAAATAGACTTTATTAACAACAAGCTATAAAACAAAAATGAGTCTCTGGCATTCCTCTTGGTCGCTCAGTCTCGGGTGAAGGGTTCAGGTGCTGTGGAGGTGGCTGGTGCTGGAGTGCTTGTCATCAGCTCCTCCAGAAGCAGAAGCAGCAGAAGCCCCAGTCCCAGAAGAGCGAGCCCGTGCTGCAGAAGCCCCAGCAGAACCAGAGTGAGGGCCAGGGGGCGGGATGGTAGCCCTGTCCCTCTTGCAAGGGCTGGCAGCAGATGGCTGAGTCTTGCTGTGCTTCCGCATGGTTGTGGGGTTGCTGGCTGGCAGGGAGGCTGGCAGGAACCAAGGCTGGCAGGGAGGGTGGCAGGGAGGGTGGCCGCAAGGCTTGCAGGCAGACATGCAGGCAGGGCAGGCAAGGCAGCCAATCCTTCCGGCAGCAGGTCTTTCCTCTGATTGGCGACCTGCTTCCGAGCTGCTTCCGTTATATCCACGGGGCTGACGCAATGCATCCTCCCCGCATGTGCAATTAACACCAGGCATCCGCTAGGCTTCCACTGTGCATCCGCTTCATCCGCTCTGCATCCGCTTCATCCATTCCGCGTCCGCTTTGCTGAGGACCCCCGGAAGCCCTGCGGATGTGTCATCCGCTCCCATCTGCTTCCATCCGCTGGGCTTCCGTTCCGCATCCGCTTTGCATCCGCCCTGCGTCCTCCATGCGTCTGTGTTATCCGCTCCGGTTATGCAAATTTTTGCCCCTTTTGAGAGCGGATAACAACAGATTGAACATTTTGCTCGTCCGCTGTGTCCTTTTTGCATCCGTTGGGCAGTGTGACATGGGCTTTAATGTGAGCATTAGTGCAAATAGGCAACTACAGATATAAATGTATCTCCTGATTAAAATCAGTGAAGTAAATCCACAGGACAGGAGAAAAACAATAGAAATAATAGCTGCAACTATTAATGGCTGAATACATGATACATTTCATCAGCTGTCATGTTGTTTCGGTTCATTTCATCCTACTCCAGATATTTCAAAAATACTCCCAAATGATAACTCAAATGACTCCAAGTAAAGCCAGGATCATCTATTGAAACCTGTGCTTTAAAATCATTGGCTTTTTCATCAGATGAGAAAACTACACATTAAAGTGAAATGAATCACTGTGCTGTTTTTTCAGATGTAGTGAATGGCCTGTCCTATCTCCACATATCATTAAAGAACTCTGGGCTTTTATTTTATTGTGAGAATCTGTTGCTCTACAAATTGGTAAATTACTGCATGCTAGACATACTGGTAGTTTCCAATAAGTTATTATTTTTTCCCTACTGTGTTATTTTTCCTTCTTATTTGTCTCTTATATATTTAACTTAAAGAGGGGGGAAATTCACAAAAACAATGTTTGTGTGATATGTGTATGGTCAGGCTACTAAATAAGAAGCAATTCTCACAACAGATGGCACAAATAGCATAAACTGTATGTTCACATTAAAAAAAAACCCCTTTGGCATGTTTTAAGAATTAGAAACAATTGTCCCTTTAATGCTTTCTCTCAGTTTAACAAAACTCCAGCACAATGACACACAAGCAGGACAGAAGGGTGAACATTTCCCAGAATCTCTAAATGGACATGGTTTTTGTTGGCCTTGTCAGCACCAAGGGGAAGCAAAGAGGAACAAACTTTAGTGGAACTGACAAGAAACTATGAGTTTTGCCAGACAAAAAGAACAGAGCAAGAAATTCATATGTGTAAAATTGAAGTTCATCACACACACACATATTCTCACACACAGGACAAAAGGGTGGAAGGGTTACAGTCTGAATGAAAACCATCCCTTAATGTTAGAATCTGCTGGAAAGAAGCAGGATGGCTTAGGGGCTAAAATGTACATTATTTAAAACAGAAAATAATGGACAGTATTTCATATACACTGTGCATGCACATATATACTACAGTGGAATCAAGAAAACAATCATAAATCCACTTTGGTATAAAACTGTCACTAGTGGAACCTTATCAGTGTATGTAACATTTTTACATGTACACACCTCAAATCATCTCAAAAGTGCTTTAGGAAAGTATGAATGAGATCCATCCAGATGTAATACTCTAGCTCCTCTTTGGGATCTTCAATACCTTGAAAATGTAGTCTCAGGTAAGAAGAGACTTTCAACTTGGCAGAAAAGTGTATCAGCATTTCATGCTAAATCTTACAAAATCTATCTGCAATCATCAAGTTAATAGTAAAGGGCTAATGATCAAGTTGGGAGTTCTGCTCCCTACAGCAGCTTCACAAATGCCAGTTATACTAGTGAATTTTCTGATTTCCGGGGGAAAATGGCTGAAGATAGCTCTGCTAAGAATAAGTAGAATAAGTACCCACCTGGATGAACACAAAAATGCAGTAAAAAAGCTGGAACACACCTCCTCACTAGTCCAACACATGAAAACCACAGGTCACAACATCAACTTCAATGGCACCAAAACTCTAGCCACTCTAGAAAACCCCAGCCACAGAATCATCAGAGAAGCCATAGAGATTGAAAAAAGACCTGACAGCATGAATAGATGATTCCACCAGACTGTCAATCATTTGAAAGCCTGCGCTCTCAAATAGAAAGATCTCCACACCACAAACCAGGCAAACACCTGAGCACAAACAGACTCCCTCTGATACCTCCAGCTCAAACACCCCCCCACCAGGCACCCAGGTGAAACCTGGCTTCCTAATGGATAGCAGCCGTCCTTTTACACGAAGCCAAGCTGCACTGAAAGCCTCCAACACAGGAACAGAGTGTTGCCAGCCAATCAAAGCCACAAAACAGACAGAAGAAACCAGAAACACCAATCAAACAAACTCCAAGTCCAATAAACACAGACCAAGACTCCCAACCAATCAGGATAGGCTAGCCTCAAATTTAAAACCAACGGCTGTGAGACCCTGACCCACATACAAACTTAATACAGAAGCCTGATGATGGCAGATGAGATTCTGCTGAAACGTTGCTACAACTTTAAAAGCACAACTACAATGACGTGGGATAATACCCGAAGGAAGCTGAACAGCACACATGTAAGTACCCACGAAAACTTAAAAAAATATATAGCTTTCTTTCTTTACTAAATTATTGTCTCTATTTTTCTTTTCTGTGCTTACTGCTTTTCATTCATTTATGCATCATATGCATAAGTTATGCATCCTCATCTCCATTGCATGGTATGCCACACTTGGAATGGTTTCATACTGGGTTAATGCCCCAAAGCAAATCATAATTTATTTAAGGACTACCAACCCACTTTCACACATCATCTTAAACCAAATTAAAATGAACCATCCAAACCATGGTGTAGAGCAATGCATTATTGCCTTTGTCAAGACTAAATGCTTCCTTTTTATTTGTCTGACTCTTGACTTTTATTACATCTACTTCTTAACTTCCTTGAAAAGGAAATATTCAACTTCTTTTCAGATATGTCTCCTTGAAAATTAATTTCTCTAAGAGCACATTCCAGCAAGATTTATTTCCTAATAAGTGTGCACATGACTAGAATAAAAACAATGTACTAAAATAGTCAGTGACTGTCACTACCTTGAAATATATAGTTTTTTTTCCATAGTACAAAAATAAGTACAAAGAGAAAAATGTTTATAAGACTTTGTTGCAGATTTTTTTTAAGAAAAAGCAACAACAAAGGAGGAATCAAGGTGAAATTTATCAAGTTATTTTTAGGCATGCTAAGAGCAACTGGCTGTCAGGTTTGGGTGTTTCCCAGACAAATATATATTTCCTTTTAATTCCAACCCACCCAGATAGTGTGGAACGTGTCAAACTGATTGGGTTTGTCTCAGGAAAATGTGTAGGGCAGTTCAGAAATGCTTTAATCACTCGGGGTTCATTGAAAGCAAATGGCTGTAAAGACTTGACCAATGCCAGTGAATAAAATAATTTCAGGTATGAGTACATTGAAGGCTCTCCAGAGATTGCCAAACTGTATCTCCCAGGATCCTTCACCATTGCTCTCCTGGCTACACTGAACGGACAGCTGTAGTTCAGCCATGTTGTATGGTTTTGTGGGTTTTCTTGTGCAGTCAATTGACCATCTTGGGAACAGCTGAACTAAATGGGCCAGGGATCCAATCCACCAGGAAGCTCTTGAAGCAGCCCTTATGTATTAATGTGTTATAAGGCAATATGTTTAGCCAGAACTGGGCCATAAAATTCTCCATCCCAGCTTTTCTCAGAAGATCCCATCAGAGGTCTATTTCAACTAATAGCAAACCCTAAGATTGACAGGAAGATATTCTGGACTACAATATACCAACCACACAAGTCATAACAAAGTTTAAATGACGTGTGTGTTATGACACCATTGCACAAAGAATCTTCTTACTCTTAATCTTCAGGAATTACGCAGATTATTTTTGGAATGTTTACAACCGGGTATACGGTAAGAAAATATCCTAACTATTTGACAATAGTGTCAGGAAATCAAAGTTGCCTCCGAATAGGAACCTTTTCTTGGAAACAAAGCATGATTCAACTGACGTATAAAAAACGATATATACATTTCCTTCTTTGGTTCGCCTGATTATCCATGATCCTCCCACAGAGGCCTTCTGAGCAAACTGGAAATTTTCATACAAGACATTCAAGCAATAATGGAATGCAGTGATTCTTTCAGACAAGAACAAAAATGGCTGTTACGGGTAATAGGCTATCATTCATCTTGGACAGTAAATGACACTTTCTATTGTCAGCTGCTAAAATATTCATCTTTGATAAGGGATATGGACTCCAGAAACTCATTATCTGTCCTGCCATCTCTCCAGGTACTCCAGACGACAAATCTTTGCTCAGATCAAGTTGAAGCAGAACAGGACAAAAAAGGAACAAAGATTAATCAATTAAAATGTGATTAAACTAAAAGTAAATATTATTAATTAATGTCAATACGATTATTCTCCAAATATGATAAGTCATGTTCCCTTTGGTGACGCTAAAAATACAATTCAATGGAAGCTTCTTAGAGTGACTCTAAGCCTCCTTTATGGGAGGCTGAAAATTGTATAGCCCTGAATAAAAATAACATGTGGAAAAACGATCTAACATGCCTCGGAAAGTTTACTTTTTATTTTGTTACAGATAGTCCAGAAAACGGGTAAGCTTGAGTGCCAGACACTTACAAGAAATGTCATCTGCTGACCTATAGATGCATCCCTTGATTTATAACTGGCCATCTGACTATAACCACCAGCCATCTCTGCCTTCATATGGCTGATGAATAATTATCATTAACAGAATAACAGTTGGAAGGGACTTCTATCTAGACCCACTTCCTGCTCAGGCTGGAAACTACATCATTTCACACAAATGGTTGTCCAATCTTTTATTAAAAATTTCCAGGGTTGGAGAACCCACAACTTCTGGAGTCAAGTCATTCCACTGGTTAATTGTTCTAACCGTCAGGAAATTTCTCCTTAGTTTTAGTGTTGGTTCTCTTCTTGATTAGTTTCTATCCACTGCTTCTTGTCCTGCCTTCAGGTGCTTTGGAGAATAGCTTGACTCCCTCTTCTTTGTGGTAGCCCCTGAGATATTGGAACACTGTTATCATGTCACCCTTAATTCTTCTTTCCATTAAACTAGACATACCCAATTCCTGCATCATTTTTCATATATTTTAGCCTCCAGTCCCCTAATCATCTCTGTTGCTCTTCTCTGTAGTCTTCCTAGAGTCTATCTTTTTATATCATGGCAACCAAAACTGGATGCAGTTAATGTCCTTAATTATTGTACTCTTGCAGAAATCAATTTGGAGTAAGAGAGATTCCTTACCATATCTATTCCATAATTTTAAAAATTCCTGTACAAGGCTTTAGAAAAAAGACCTCGATGATTATTTGATACAATGAAATATTCTATAACAAGTCAAGAAATATAGCTGAATTACAGTTAAAATGAATTCATGCTTGAACGTAGTAGCTGTTTTTTAAAAGTCTCCTTCAGGAGAAGGTCTTTCATAGAGCCTCATTTTTATTCTGCTTCCAGCTGGCATTGAGTTTACTAGTTTGGGAACAATGTCTCCTTCTCCAACCTTCAATCTGCTTTGGGGCTCAGGGAACCCATTTCAATTCTGGCAAGACATTGGCTACTTCTGTGAGAAACCGTCTGCATAATTGTCTCGTAAAGGAGTAAAAAAGGCTTGGTGGAGCCACTGCCTGGATGTTTAGCAGAAAAGAAAAAAAAGGCGACTTTGGAATTTGGCATACTCTGCAGCTTTTATAATGGAGTCGTGCCTTTAAGATGCCAAACACCTTAAGTGGAATGGCAGCGCTTTATTTTTCTTGAGGAGGAGAAGGGGAAACCACAGGAACTCAGTCTAGCAAAGATTATGCTCTTTTCTTACCTTTACTTGATGTAGCATTTATAAGGAAATCGCAAACCAGTTTTCTTGTTACAGGAAAGGTATGTGGTAGGGAGGAGCCATTTCCTGGCTCGTGAGCCCACCAGTAACTCAGTTGTGGTTCCAGCACCCCAAACTGACTTGCTGAAATTGGCAACAGGATTTTGGGCCATTTTTAAAGTATATGTGGGCTTGGGATGAGATTATTTATTTGGTAGATTCCTATCTTACTTTTCATTCATGAGCCAGAACAGGAAAACCTGGAATTCCTCAATTTTTCCTCACAACCTTATGAGGTAAATTGAGCTGAGAGAGAAAGATTAGCTTCATAAAAAAAATTATTATATTGATACATCAGAATTTACCATCTTAATGTTCATTTTAATATTGATTTTAAGTATTTTTTATAAGCTGTTTAGGCATTTTGTTAATCATTGAACCAAATAAAAGATTATGATTGCAAAGGAGAATGCTACAGTAATATTATTCATTTCTGGGAATGAACCTCAAGAAGGACTAGCCATAGACCTCCTGTTAGAATGGGAGGACATCCCAAAGTAAAGGAAAGAAATTTGGAGTTATTTTTCTGTACCAATTCTGAGTGTGACTCTGTTCAAGGTCTGTTAAAGAAGGAGGAAGCTGAGTGTCAATTTAAATCAACAAAACTCTAGCTTTTTGACAACCTAATAATTATGAGGTAAACACAACAGCCTGGTCAATGACTATGTCAGGTAAGGAAGGATAACAGATTGGGGGAGGCTATTTTAAATGATTTGGATCTAGTTAGGCTATCTTAAGAGCTTTTGTCCATCAGATAAATCATCCTTCAAAAGTGAGATGTTTGTCTGTCAATCATATGACCTCCTTGGTGATGGACCCTTATTTGAGCCAAGTAAAATCATTGTGGCTTCTCAAGTCTTTAGCTATGTTTGTTTTATGTTCCATTTAATCATGAATTGCTTGTTTGGTCATCACTATCCTGATGATGCTTTATTGTATTTTGGTCACCTCTCTTGGACTTTCTCTAGCAAACAGGTGAATGGATTAGCTGAATAAAGCCAAATGTTAAATTTACCCTCAGCCTTAGAAAATATTTGGCTGATTATTGGCTAGTCACCCTCTCTTGAATCAATTTGTGAGGGGGGTATGAAAATGGAAGAGATTGTGTTGAACTGATGGAAGGAAAGGCAAGCTGATGAATGAATGCTTACAGAGTTGTGGTCTGTGTTATTTTTGCAATTACTAATTCCTGTGTCTATTCCATCTCATTTTTACCTTATTGTGCAAATTTAAAAGGAAAAAAAACAACAATGCAAACATTTGGATGCATGGCATTTGGAATGAATCTCATTATCTCTGAATCTCTGTGCTAAAAGACATATTTCAAAAGGTGTGTCAGTGTGTTTTAAACCACTGTGAAACCCAAAGGAAGAACAATAGTACATTCCAATCCTCACATTTGTGTAGGAGAACCTTCTCCAACTTGGTGACCTCCAGCCCTGTTGGGATTGTTGTTACTCAGATTTCTAGCCAACATAGTTAAAGAATTTTGGGAGTTGCACTTACTATGTAAGGGAAAGGGCATCAAGTTAAGGAAAGCTGGACTAAAAACCATTTAATCTGCTTGTGGAGGAATTCACAAACAATACATTTTGCAAGCACATCATATCAAACACCCTACTTAAGACTTTTGGCTAGCTGGCAACAACAAAGAAAAAGAATATTTTATGTTGAAACATAATTTCTTCAGTGCTGCAAAGGTGTATAATGGAAGCCCAGTTAATACCACTCTTTTAATCTCCCCGAAAATTTGCACATAGAAATAGGAATATGACAGCCAGGCAAGTTTGGGAAAGAAGCAAAAACAGCCTTCTTTTTTCCACAAGCTCAGCAAAAGACTTTTTAGAAGACTTTTTGACTGTGTTCCATTACAGTTCCAATTCTCAGCTCACACCTGTGCTTTTAATAGAACAGCTTTGCTTTAAGAAAGCAGTGATCTTTTTAAACAAAAGAACGATTAGGCAGCACTTATACAAAAAAGAGAAACAAGTCTGCAATGTTTAGGAAAGACACTGAATTATGCTTCATGTCTTTAGCTCTAAGGCAAAATTTTCCCCATCTGTCTCCATCTGCCCAGCAACTTAAAAAAAGCACAACAGCAATCCACTGTCAATTCATTTAACAATGTATTTAACATTAATAATGTAATTTAACAATTTAACACTTATGACCTGTTGCCAAGTGTCCTGTGATTATATGATTGCCATTTGCAATCTTCTCTCTTAGCTTCCCCAGAACTTCAATGGGGAAGCTGGCAGGGAAGGTTGCAAGCTGTTGCTGCCTGCCAAAAGGACTGACTCCCTCTTGATTCTGGGTGCTGGCTGAAGGAGCTGCTACCCAAGGAAAGTTGAACAACTTTGGTGGGATATGAAACACAGCTCACCTCTCAAAAATCCAAGCTCTATTCCTGCAGCCTGCTGGAGCAGTTTCCTTCCACGCATAGAGAGGAGCTGAATTTCTTAGGTGGGATGGAAAAATGGAGCACAGATCCTGAAGATCTAAGCTCCATTCCAGCAGCCTGCTGGAGGAGATCCCATCCATGCACAGGAGGGAGCTGAACTCAGAAGACAGCTCTTTCACTCTGTCCCTTTAATGAACTGGGAGACTGCTTAATGATTGCAACCAGGAGTGCCAAGATTGCAATTGCTGGGCAAAGCACTCATATGGGTATCTCACTTATCTGCTTTGCTCAAGGACTGAGGTTCTGTTCCCAATAGTGGTCATAAATCAAGGAATACACAATTCTTTTATGTTGATTATGATGGCTGGAAGCGATCAGAGCTGAACTTCAAAATATCTGAAGGGCAACCTTGTTCCACAAGCTTTCTCATTCACAGCTTTGCACTGCAATTCATTCTTCAATGTTACCCAATCATTAACTATGCATGTTCAATTACTTTCTCTTCCTCTATGGAAGTTTGTAGCATTCCTTAGAAAAATTCATGCAAATCATTAGAGTTCATACAATACATCAGGTTCAGTTGGGAAGAGATGTCAGAACACACAGCTCCCCAACAGAGCACCTGTACATGACTCATTAAAGCAACCATTTCTTCTTCTTAGGATTGCATGATTTGTATAATAGAAACACAATCCTAGAAAAAAAAATAAGAAAAGTCAGACATTCGTATTTCCACATATTCCAAAGCATGTCTTCTAAAGCAAATTTAAAGAATTTGCATCTTTCCCTCCCTATTCTATTCTATTTTCTATTCATTTTCCCATTATTTGAGCTCTCTCAAAAATTTGAATCTTCAGCTTTTATGGAGAAACAAATTCATCTAACCTTCACCTGACAATATAATGTTATACAAAATGAAGAATTTTAATAGAGAGACCTTGGCTTTATAGTTCTTTGTCTTTTGTGGAGAAGCAAAATTTTGAAGAACCTTACACAGGTTTTTTTAATCATACAACCCCTATGGGTTCTGCTAGCAAGTAAAAGTTGCTTAAATTCCATGAGCTTTATATCAATAATTGGGTAGAGAAGTATAGCACTAAATCTATTTCTGGCTTCTACTTAACATGTAACAGCTATTATAATACATGTTCACACCCTGAGCTGACTTTACCACATCCTCTAGTGTCCAGCCCCATGATGTTCCTTAAAAAAACACTGAAATTTAAATTAGTGTATTTTTTTTTAAAAATATGACCTCTGCTCAACATTTTTAGGGACATAATCAGGCCATGCATAAATAGACCTACTGAAGTCAGTACAAGTTAATCATATGACATTAACTCCCATGGATTTCCGTAGATCTATTACGCGTAGCTAGTTCTGGATCCAACCCAAAATATAAGTGTGTGTCCTCTGTCTAGACGTTTCCAAGATTAATTTTTAGAAACATTTTCTCATACCATGAGAACATCACTTTAGACCTACCTGACTTCACAAAGCTGATTTATATATGCTAATAAAGTAAGAAATACATTGATCTTACATGCACTAGCGTAGGGCTGCCCCTGCCAATTCCATACCCAAATGAAATTGGAGGAAGCACTGTGGAAAACTTTAATACACTTAAAGTTTTGCTCTGTTTTGTTTTCCAGAAGTCATCTTAAAATGTACTTCTGTATCATTATCACAGTGCAACTGTGCCTTTCCAAAAAAAAAGAGAGAGAGAGAGAATAAAAAGAAAAACTGTCACAGCTTCAAATAAAACTTAACCTTTAGGACACACCTAAATTCACCCCTCAATTCACATATTTTATGGCTTTTACTTATCTCCTATATGTTCAAATAATTTTAATAGTTGCCATAGCTTAATCTGCTGATTCATATTACATAGTCAGCCAGATGCCGAAGCTAAATAAGATATTGTCAGTATGAAAAAGATTATTATGATTCCTAATTAAAGTTCAGAAGCAATACACAACCATGTACACACAAGGGTAAAGAGCCCACAGTCAAGTTGTGATCACAGCTGTCAGAAATAACGGGAGTGCACACGATAACATCATGTGCTGACATGATTCAAATGACAAGATTTACATACCAGTACTTCTAATACTTTTGCACGATGACATCATGGAATACACATCATATCAAAATTATCATACAGATGTGACATTCTAGTGACACCAATTCTAAAACTAATTAGAAAAAACAAATAATGGTTTTACTTAGTTCCTGAAGCTAATTTCATCTCTGGCTAATTGCTGAGGCTGTGGGTATCCTTTCAAGTAATCTGATCCTGGCCATTCAGGGCTTGAAAGACCAGTGTGTTAAATTGTGTCAGGAGATGAATGGGCAAACCTGTGCAGGTACAAATCAGTTGTCATATGATCTTAATGCCTGATTCCCACAAGCATTGTGGGAGCTGAAATTCTGTCCCAGGTGAAATTACAAGACTTATTTTAAAAACAATTCTATACAAAGAGCACCTTGGAAGGTGGATGTGACCAGGTGGAGTTACATGTCAAGAATACTTATGCCTCCATCTCACAAAAAGTTGACAGCTAAATTTTCATCTAAGCCCTTCTGATTTCTTAATTAGGACACCCCCCTGAAGGGATTGCCATCACATACATAGGTTTTTATTTAATCTTCTACATTATTGAAACTATTCAGATTCTCTATGACTTACAAGAAATTATACACACACATACATATACAAACACACACACATACAAATTAAAGCACCCAAAGTATACACTAAAACATCCACAAGACAACAATTCAGCTAAAAATATAAAAATATCATCTACATCATAGCACAACAACAACAGCAGTATTCAACCGTCCAAACAAGTCCCTATTTTTGTCCTATTCCACAAGCACTGCCTAGTGGAGCTCTCTTGTCATGAACTTTGGAAAGACAACGTTAAGACTTGAGTTCTAAAGTTCCAGTGTTTTACAGAGCATTTTACAGCCCATGGGCCATATCTATCCGGCCCATGGCGGTGAGCAGTGGTATCAAGGGGAGGGGCAGCAGGAGTAGGGCAGCAGCATTGGGGGCAGTGTTGGGGACAGGGCATCAGCAGTGGTGGTGTATCAGTAGGGATCTATGATAATTCGCCATGGCCAACTCACCATGACCAACTTGTCACAGCCAACTCACCATGGTGAATTTGCCGCAACCAACTTGCCACCACCAACTTCCTACAGAACAACTCACCAGGGCCATCTTGTGGGACAAGAATTACATTAATATCAAAGAAATGGAGGAATAGAATCATTAAAGAAGATGCAAAAGGGGGACAGAATGAAATGTGAATGGCAAATAATAAAATATTTTTTTAGTTATTTTAAATAATTAAATAAAATTGTTACATTGTCCCACAGCAAGTTGGCCATGGCAAGTTGGCCGTGATGAGTTGGCATGGTGGATTGGCTGCAGCAAGTTGGCTGTGGCAAATTGTCCCATTCCTCATCAGTGGCAGTGTCCCTCCACAACAATCTCAGTTTATCATGTGTCCCTTGGGAAAATTAATTGCCCATCCCTTCTTCTTCTGGAGAAATGGTGTTACTAAGAAAAACGGCATCTTCAAGCCTTAACAAAATGATTAAGTATGTGCTAGACTAGCA
Source organism: Laticauda colubrina (assembly GCA_015471245.1). NCBI lineage: Eukaryota > Metazoa > Chordata > Lepidosauria > Squamata > Elapidae > Laticauda > Laticauda colubrina. Next base: position 17,461,517 of record BLBF01000011.1, on the reverse strand, counting down.
CAATGATTCTTTTGACATGTTTTTCTCCTCTTTCCCTGGGAGATAGCTCTGTGTTTTTTGTGGGGTTTTTTTTTTGGGGGGGGTGTTCAGATGTAGCCTGTTCCATCCCATCAAGACCCCTCCAGCCTCTTGAGCCAAATATTATCTTGAACAAACTCATGGTGTCAGGCACAAAAGATCAGGTTCATATGTGAAGAGCCAATTAAACTGATTTATTGCTCATCATGCCTCCAGACAGAAATATTCTCAATCAATGGTTAGCATCTTTAGAGAAAGGAATTAGAGAAAGGTCAACAGAATTCAAGGGACGTTGGACTTTGTTTGTGGCTACATAGAGATTCTAGGCTGATCTCTCTTTTAACTTTGCCCCCAGGTTCTGCCATCCCTTCTCCCTACATCTGGTCACCACAGAGTTCATGAACTCCTGATTTGTTTCAGACTGCCCCTCCACCCAAGGCATGGAAGCTAAAGTTGCCTCACCCAACACCAATAGATATGGGGTACAAGCCCAAAGCCCGCATTCTGCACCAGCTACAGCTTCCAGATACTCTTCAGGGTGAAGAACACGTTGTGATAATTCATACTGGAGATGACAAGGGCATGAGTAAATGAGAAGAGGCCACCCAATCCAGGAAGGAGTTGACCTGGCACACAACACAGCAGGAGTTGTCAGTTAAGCAGGACCTTCAGATAACAAACCAAGTTGACTGAGACAGTGCAATCCCATTCAAAATGAAAGATGGTAAATCCCTGGATACAGAAGAGTTCCTCGTTCTCAGCCAGTCCTTCCCACCAAGATTCGGTTGAAGCCTATGGTCCCGTATCCAGGCTCCCACAGCCTCCAGGAACTACAAAACAACATCCACAGCATCATGTAGTTCATCAGGCTATAGATGTAAACTGGGGATCATCTACATACTGATGATACCTCATCCAGTGATGACAGATAATTCCATCCATTGGCTTCTTACATATGTAAAAGAGAAGCAGAAGAATACCCTGTGGGACACCATAGAGCAGGAGCCACAAGGCTGGACTTCCTGTTCCCTATCAACACTGATTGGGACTAGCCGTGGAAGGAGGTGAACCATAACAAAACTCCCCAAGTCCTGGAGTTGAATCAAAAGAAGTCAAGAAGAGCAACTCCAAGAACTTCCATCTGACATGGTCTACACTGGCTGGGAATTCTGGATCTTGTAATCTCCATATAGGAAGAGAGCTTTACAATGGGGAAAGTTACAGTCAAAATTTGTGAATCCATACGTTGAATTTTGTGTAATAGACAGATATTTTTTCATTTGGGGGAGGGGTTTAATTTATTTGTTGGCAGATAACTAATGGGGCAGGGGATTATTTTACAGAAAGACAACCGACATCAGGGCAGCCACCAACGATTACCAGAAATCGCCTTCTCCACAATGAAACTGGACATTGTCATCAGCCATTATTGATAATAGTTTGTGGCAAAAGTACCATTTTTGTACTTCTTGGTTATGGTTTAACATGTTATTATGTATAGTAATTTTATTTATAAGGCAGTGGTGCTGCCAACTCCGGAGGAACCTGGATGTAAGCTTTTAAAAAACAGTTTAAAACACACTGAAATAAATACTCACTGACCTCCCTCTGAATAGTTATTGTTGGACTTTGAAATTTGTTTTACCCCTTTATCCTGATAGGACAAATACCAAATGCATCTATTGTATCCATTTCTCAGTGTTGCTTCAATGAGGGATCAGTAGATGGAAGAAGGGTGGAAAGAAAGCTGAGAAGGGAATGGAAGCCCATGCTTTGGCCTCTAATCTGAATCCAATCACAGCATCTCCAATCCTTTTATGATGATAAAAAGAGACTCAAAATTCCTTTGGGGCTATGATGAAGCATTATTTGAAATTTTATGTTATTTTCTTGTAAGCAATTAGTAAGATTATTAATGGAAAAGCCATGGTTTCAATCAATAAAAGCAAGTGGATTTGCATCAATATATGCCCTTTATATCAAGAATCCCTAAAACACTTACAGAACCACTAGCAAATATCCGGTAATTTCCTTTATAGCCAAGTCTACCCAAAAGCACATTTCATGGAGTTCAATGTGTTTTAGATTTCCTCCAGCACCAAAAACAAGAAAGATATAAACAAAGTTATTAAAAACAATCATAAATGATAACTCAGAACAGAAAAATAGTATCACGTATCAGAATACCACTTTTGTGGTATTTCTTACTACATATAATAGCAATAGCACTTAGACTTATCTATTGCTTCACAGTGTTTTACAGCCCTCTAAGGGTTTAAAGCATCAGCATATTGTCCCCAACAATCTGGGCCCTCATTTTACCTACCTCGGAAGGATGGAAGGCTGAGCCTGGTGAGATTTGAACTACCAAATTGCTAGCAGCCAGCAGTCAACAGAAGTAGCCTGCAGTACTGCACTCTAATCACTGCACCTCCTATAAGATAGTTACAGCCTTGTAAAACCTAGTTCTCCTTTCCCCCTACCACTACCACGGATATATATTTTGAGATAACCTTTTTGTATGCTTCTGTTATCAATGTTTTATTCAAAATAAACTGATCCCAATTTACGTACATTACCATGGTCTTTCACATTTTTGTTTTATTTGGAATTCTTATACATGCCTTGTATGTTCATGCAGAAAGGACTCTTAGCCTACAAACAGTGCTTTAAGATATTGCTACAAAGCAATTATCTTATGAACTTCCTCCTCCTTTTGCCCAATCAGCCAATACACGTGTCTGCAAACGGAATCAGTTGGGCCAAGATGGCTACTTCATAACCCAAATACAACTGTCTAATGCAACGGTCCCCAACCTTTATGACTTGGCGGCCTGGAAAGAATGGGGGAGAGGGCATGGTTCCATGTGAATGGCAGGCGGATGTGCACGCACGCAATTCCTTTGAGTGAGCGCGAGCACCCACCACTCATGTAAGTGGAGCTGCACACGAGCCCAGGGGTTGGGCATCCCTGACCTAATGAACAAAGCAAGAAGGTCAAATTTATGATTTTTTTTCAACAGATTAAACCCTGCTCATTGGGGTAGCAAGCCAACCCATATCTGTGATACACATAGCTCCTAGAGAAGAGAAATCTGCAATTTCTGGAGCTATATTTATGAACTTTTTGTTGGCTGCCTCTTTTTGTTCTTTCTCTGGGTCACTTTCAACGACTCTGCCACTGCTTATTTTGCAATTCCAAAGAAAAACCAGATTCCCCACCACTCCAGCAGATATTTGATGTGCGTTTCCTTCCGTTCCTCTTTCTGCCCCAACCCTAAACAGGTTTTGTAGATTCAAATCTGTGATGACCCAGAGTGTAACACAAACGTTTAACACAATCCAAAACATAAATAAATGTCCTTTAATGCCTCCAACTTGGCCCCACTGTTCAATAATTCTCAGTTGGGAGATAAAACGTACTCAAAAATAGTCTTCAAAAGAAAGTAATACAGTCTGAATTTAATGAGCAGATAGAGGTGAAAATAAAAACCAAACAAACTACAATGATGAAATTTCCACAACGGAACAAGAGAAGTATTTACCAAATTCAAGGAGATAACAAGGCACAGTCTGTTGGTTATCTGTCAGCCAAGATAACCTCAAACCAAAATAAAACATGCTTTGTCTCCAGTGTTTGTCAGAACGCAGGTCCAAACTCCTACGCAGCTCTCACACCTGCAGCTCATGAAGAGTATCAAAGCCCTCTCTCCCAAGTAGACCACCTCTCTCCCTTATCCTCTCCTACCTGCATGCCCTAGGATGGATAGAGGATGGGCCTGGGTCCTCCTTTGACTACTCAGCCAGCCTCTGCCCTTCCCCAGCCTCCTCCACCACCTCTGGAGCCACACTCCCACTCCCTGTTGGCTGTTCCTCCTCTTCCCCAGAGTCAGACTCCACCAGGGGCATGACAAAATCCCTCCTGACATCCCCATGAAGGCAGATATAGAGATGGTGGCTTAAATGAGGACCCCCAAAAGAATGTCATACATAGATTCACAGAAATGTCCATCCTCAGTTTCCCACTTGAAACCCAGTATTTGTTTGGCTCTCCCCATCTTTAACTTTATGTAGAGAGGTAGAAATTATTTCCAAAGTTTTGCAGTTATAATTTAACTCCAGAAGCCCATGGCAACCATCGTCTTCCTAAACAAATTTGAGAGAACCATATCAAAATAGAGCCTTTAAGTGGCAAGATCCAAGCCCTGTGAATTACAGTCCAGTATAATTGGGCAAATCTTTCTAAAGATGTCCTTCACAGGAAAGCATCTGTTTTTTACTTGTTTTAACAAGTAATTTAAAAAAAAAATCTTTAAAGTCTTTTTCTAGGCTCATGCAACTGTTTCAGAAGGTGCTCCTGTCCCACACACATGTATTTGCTCAACCACTTTGCCCCACTGATGGGGAGAGGGAAGTGAACTTAAGACAGCTCCAGGACAGTTCGCTGTTAGTAGTTAAGATTGGAAGTTATCAGCCTGTGTGTGCAGGTAGTCCAAAGGACATTTTCCTCCAAGAAAATATTAACTTGGCTTATTAATCAAAACTGATAAAAAATATTCCTGGCTGTTATTGAAGCATGGGAAAGTGTGATATACACCTACAGAAACACCTTCCAACTGCTTATTTGCTCCTTCTGAGACAGTATATTACCTTTTCCAGAATATAAACTTTATTATTGCTCTGGAATTAATACTTCCGTCACACCCTTGTTTGATCTGGATTCAATTTCAATGTATTATTACTTTTTTTTATATTGATAATTGGGTATAACTTATATAACCGTAGACCAAAGCACAGGCTACTCACAACCATAGCAAGACTTACCATCTTCTTCAACCATGGGACTTTTGCTGCCCCAGGAATGTGAAGAAGTAAGAGATAACTGTCAATTTTCCAGCAGGAAATAAATTACTGCAATTGGTAAAAGCCTGGGACATTGTCATGTAACCTCTGTAGAAACAGTTACAGCCTACTGGGGTAGTCTCATCACAACTAAGGGATATTATAGTGAGACACATCTACACAATGTAGCTGACTCAGCAACTTTGTTCCAAAAAAAAATGGAGCCAGAATCCTTTAGCATTCTCAATGATTAGGAATGAGCAATCATGCTGATATATGTACCTCTATAACATCCACTTGATTCCTTGTACCAAGTAGAGTACTCAGACAAAGCAAAAAATCCCCATCAGTGGTTTATTTAGAATTACATATATTTATCTTATTTTGCATTGCACCACCAAAATCCTATCTTCAGTTCTCCTTAGATAATGAAAACACCAGAAAGAAACATCCCAGGAGTCAAACAAATTACTTCCAGCCCAGCAACTGTGTCAAGCCAGCAGTGAATTGTCTTCACAGGCTAGGAAAGATGTCAAAGTATAGAATGTGCAGCTATGTAAAAGCTCAATTCTTTATTAAGAACAAAACAGGTCTGATCAAGGCCAACTGGGTTTGGGCAAGGGCAGAAACTTCAGGTTCTGGACATAGTCCAGATTTCCCAACAACTACACCTGGCTGCAATTTGTCCTTCCTTCCTAATTTGTTTACTACTTTGGATACTGATTTCACGTCAGTTTGCTTTTGTGTTCAAACAGGGTCCGGGTTTATGTAGACCATGGGTGTCAATCTCATGACATTACATTGCTATCAAGTGACATTTTTCCCCTTTGCGGAGCTGGGCTGGGCGTGGCCTGGGCATGACACATCCAGCCCATGGGCCGCCAGTTTGATACCCCTGATGTAGACAGAATTAGGATGATATTCTTGTGTGGCAGTAATGTAGATCATGAATTATCCTCTATGTGGCAAGGACACGCACATGAAAAGCTGCAAGATGGTGGTGGTATCTGTATGATCCAAGCCCCCTTCCTTTTGTTCTCACATCACTGTTGCACACATGTAAGCAGGCAGGGCTTCAATTATACAGCCATGATCGCCCTCTTGATTTTGACATCTACCAGCAGGCATTTTTGGCAATCACTAATCTCTAATACAGTCTAAATTCAATTATTGAATAAATTTGGGCAACTGTAATAAGACTGCAAAAAGTCCCTGTGGCTTTTATATAGGTATTTAAATATAACAATCTTCATTCTTTTGCATATTTTTTGTCTACAGCTGCCCTGTTTAATTTTGTTCCCCACTGCTATGAGATGAATTCTAGATAAACATTAAGAAAGTGAATCTTGCTATCTTTAAAAAAAATAATACTTCCAGATACATGGGTCTAGAACTGCAGTCTTAAGTTGTTTGTTTACAAATGCTTTGCTGGAACCAAGCCTTAGGAGTTTGCATGGTGCTTATACCCACCAAAAGAAAGAAAGTGGGAATCTGTTGGAAAAGAAGCATACAGTAATTCAAAGGTGTGCTGATTTACTGTTGGGTATGTGCCAGCTGTGGCATGAATCAGATGTACCCAAGGAAGCACATGTTCACACTTGGGGCAGCTCTCCCAGCTGCAGGGCAAAGAAAGAAGGGAGAGCTGAGCAATTCCTTTCTACTAACAAACTAAAAATGCAACTCCTGGAAGGAAGTTGTAAAAAAATGAATACAGAAGAAGTCTGTCAATCCCAAAGAGCATTGCCACTTCTCCTTCAATCTTCCCAGTTTTGCTTTTATTTCAACTTTGAAACTTTTGTTTCAACTTTACTCATGAAACATGTTATAGGAATTCTTTGAAGGCTGCATTATGATGATTAAATAATAGAAGCTTGCAGCTACTTCCTTGAATTTTTTCTTTTAAATCTAACAAAACATGTATGGCACTGACTTCTGAACTGGAAATCACTGGTTTTATGTGAGTTGTTCTCTGTGCTGCCTTAACCACATTTAACTATCCTGAGAATAATAATTCTGAACTACCTTGCAAAGCTGCTTGAAGTGTAAGGCAATGAAAGAAAATACACTAAAAGCTACAAGAAGGTAATGGGGAAAAATGCTAAAAACTCTACACTGCTACTAAAGTGCTGGTTCCCTCCTCTTTCTCTAAATCCCCAACCTTCAAATGTACATAAATTGAACCACATAATTGCTGTTGGTTTGGTACCTCTTTGGGTAATAGCATGGTCTACATCTGAAAGTAGCACAGGTATCATTTCATGTCTTCATCACCTTCTGCCTTCTCCAGTGCAAAACAGATTTTAAGCACAAACATTGGACCAATGCTCTTCAAATACCCCTTTCTTGATGCCAAATTCTCAAGACATACTGATGTGATGACGGTGGTGGCTGACTTTGGAGCAGTCCTTCTAATGGGCAACAATCTGGTTTCTTTGGCAGGTGATTTTTACTTTTTATAACTTGCCCAAGAACAAGCAAGACAGAGTAGATTTTGTTCTGAGTCTCCTGAATTGCTGGCACTCCCAATTTTGGATTCATTTTCTGGATGAAGAGCCTTGGCTTGCCCTTGCATCTGCAGAAAAACAGGAAGTTCAGGGCAGAAATACCCAAGGCAGAGTGCGGCTGAGTTAGTACTACAAGGTAAAAGATGCATAAAACGGAAAGGTTTTCCCTTCCGAAGAATAACAATTCAGAATTGGCAGGCTTAAGTCTCCATTTTTATTTTTATTTTTATTTTTGAATCTGAGAAACTACTCTGGTTGCTTCTTTGGCAACGCTGTGACGACTTTCTGTCCTTCGGATGAGGTGAGGTAGACTTGGAAAGGTCCCCTTTGGTCGCAAGACCTCCCCTACTCCACCAAAACACCCTTTGCGATCAGGAACGAAGAATGCAATGGCACAGCGGGGCAGACTGTTCCCAGTGTCCTTTTGAGAGTCCCCTTGATGTACAAAACAACCCAGTCACTTCCAACCAGGTAGGCCTCTTCCAGGTTGTTTGAACAAGCGGAGAAACAAGCCGAGCTTTGCAAACCTAACAGTTCCGTTCGGACATTTTGATTTCTTCCCATCCGTTTGCCCCGCTTCCTTGAAGTTCATCTGGTTCCAGGAGAATCAGACCCAGCCAACAGGTGGCTGTTTTTCCCCCTCCCTCCTCCCCGCTCCCCCTCCCTCTCCGTTGGCTTGACTTGTTCTAGTGAAAAAAAAAAAAAAAAAAAACAGCCGCGCGCGGTGACCAAACTGATCAAACTGCAACCAACTTCGGGTGGCTGAGGAAGAGAGCAACGCAGCACACCGGCGGAAGTGAGCCCGGTTCGCCGCCACCTCCCGCTGCACCACACACCTCCCATCCTCTGGTTGCGGCAGTGCAACGAGGACACCGGTTTGGTTTTGGTTTTTTTTTTCTTTTTCTTTTGTTGTTGTTGTTGTTGTTGTTGTTTGTTTTGTTTTTCCAGCGTTCAGGCACAAACTTCAAAAGCTGCGCCGCCAGCGACGTTTGCCCCGCAATAAGCCCGGGCGGAGCGCTGTTCAGAACCGGCCCGCTTTTTCTCTCCCCCCCCCCCCCCCCCACGTCCCCGACGCTCCCTTCTCTCGTCAAGGAGCCGCGAGACACCCTCAAAAAAGTTACACACCACACACACACACACACACACACACACACACCCCACCTCGAGCGACCATCAGTCCCGAGGGAACAAAACTCACGAGATTCTTCCCGCCGGATCCCACCTGCAGGGCTTGCGCGCGCTTTCCTGAACAAACAATCCCAACAGTTGTCGGGGTTTGGGGTTGTTTTTTTTTTTTTTTTTTTTTTTGGGGGGGGGGGGAATTGCCCGATTCCACTTTCACCCAAACAAATAAAAAATAAAATAAAATAAAATAAGCCACAATCGGCCCTTTCAATCAAGCGGCCTCGATCCTGCAAAGAGCAGATCGTGGACACCCGGCGGATCGAGAGCCCCAGAGAGCTGCACCTTCCCACCCACCCCCAAGCGAGTCCCCGGCGCCGCGTGGCTGGACAGGCCGATCTCCCCGCTGCCCCGATCCCTTCTCCAGCTGCCCCGATCCTTCCTTTCCCAAGCCAGCGAGTCCCCCTTGCTTGCGGCGAGATGCCTCTCAGCCGCGCCCCGGAGGAAGGACGAACTTACAGCCTCTTGTTCGGGTTCAGCTGCTGATGCATGGCCAGAGAAAATCCGAAAAAGCTGCCGGGTTCGCCGTCCCATTTGACGACGTTCTCCGTGTCCAGGTTGAAGGCGCGGCCGATTCCAGCCAAGAGGCACAGGTAGAAAAGCGAAAGCATTTTTTCCCTCCCGAAGAGCCAGCGAGCGCCCGCCGGAATCCCCGAGAAAAAAAGCCGCACTCGGGGGGCGCCCCTCGCCCTGCTGGCCACACCGATCGGCGCCGCTCCCCTTGTGGCCGCTCTGAATGGGGCTCCTTGTTCTCTCCAGAGATTTGCTCGGGCTTTACACCAAGTGACGAACAAACAAGCCAGGAGCCCCGCCCCGTCTCTCTCCCCAACCCGGCAGGAGTGCCTCGCCTTGCCCTACCCGACCCGACCCTGCCAGCCCGCCTGTTGCCCAGATGAAGCGCCCGGGGCCAAAGGCTTTCTTCGTTTTGGGAGGAGAAGCGTTTGCGTGAGGGTCAGAACGTGTGAAGGCCGCCACCGTGATGAACGGAGCCTGCCTTGCCTACAGGGGTTGGTCAGGTCTTCGGGCTGGCACCGGGTTTGTGTGGGTGACCTCCGCCTCATGCAAGAAAGCTGGAGCTGAGGTAGCCTAGCACTTCTCCAGGTATCCCCTTTGAGAACTGAAATGTGGGAGGATGCTTTTTTCTTTTTTTTCCTTTTTTTTTTGCGTGGGAGAATTCATCAGCTCTTTCGTGTGAACATTCCACACGGGTGAAAATCTCACGCCCTTGAAATTATTCTATCAAAAAAAAAAAAAAAAAAAAAAAACCGGGGAGAAATTGCAGATTTCTCAAACCATGCTGCAGGATCATGGGATAGGACTTTGACTGGGCCTGAAAAAGTGGCTGGCTCTTAAGTTTCCAATTAGAAATACTTTTTATTGGCCAAGTGTGGTTGGACACACAAGGAATTTGTCTTGGTGCAAGTGCTCTCAGTATACATACATAAAGAAAAGATACGTTCATTAAGAATCAAGAATCGTAATGTACAACACTTAATGATAGCCATAGGGTACAATCAATCAAATCATATTAGGAAACAGTCAATGTAAATCATAAGGATACAAGCGACAAAGTTACAGTCCTACAATCACAAGTGGGAGGGGATGGGTGATAAGGAGTGAAGAGAAGATTAACAGTAATAGTAGTGCAAACTTTGTAAATAGTTGAACTGTGTTGAGTGAATTATTTGTTTAGCAGAGTGATGGCTTTCAGGGAAAAAGTGTGCCCGGTTGTTCTGGTGTGCAGTGCTCTATAGCGTCGTTTTGAGGGAAGGAGTTGAAACAGTTTATGTCCGGGATGTGAAGGGTCTGTAAATATTTTCACAGCCCTCTTTTTGACTCAGTGCACTATACAGGTCCTCAACTGAATGCAGGTGGGTAGTAGTTGTTTTTTCTGCAGTCCTAAATATCCTCTGAAGTCTCTTGTCTGTTATATCTGCAATTAGAGTTCCAGGCAGGGGTGAGATCTGTTACTGCTGGTAAGGTTTGTATTCGTTATCTGAATTGCAGCGTTGGAAACATCACAAAGAGTTCTCAGAACGTTTATTCAAGATACCATTTGAGCAGGTGGCCATGAATATAGAATCTGTGGGAAACGAATGAGGAGGCCAGGTAAATATTGTTAGATATAGAAAGGCTGAGAATGCTCTCGGAGCTCAAACACCTAAAGTGCATAACTGAAATGCCCACAGAAGAGAAATACTTCTTTCTATGCTGGATGTAAAGGGATTAGGTTTCATTGGAGATTCAGCACATTAGGTGCAGTTTCTTGACGGTAAAGACAGTCTGACAATGAAGCCATAAACCAAATGTCACTTAAGGAAAATGTGATTGGATGAAAGATGCATTGAATTGCCTGTTCACAATCACACTGGAAGAAAATGGCGGGGGTGTATGTGGCTAATTTATTTCTAATCAGATCCTTGTGTTCATTAATTCTTGAAGAGGTGGATAAATTAGTGCAATGCTAATTTTATTCCTACGGAGATATTTTTCAAAGTATTGATACGAACATTACCAATTAGAAGAGATGTAGGATTGCAGGATCCTGCAAAGGTTTAGTCTTCTGAGCTTTCAGACTTGTGCTGGAGCCCATCTTCACACACTCTGATAGAAGTTCCCTAAGCTTCCAGCTCAAGTCCAAAAGCTTGGAATACTAAAACTGTAGTCCCAATGACCGACAAAGATTGCATCCTGCAATATTATCCCTGGATAGCAATAGCACTTAGACTTACTTATATACTGCTTCACAGTGCTTTACAGCCCTCTCTAAGCAGTTTACAGAGTCAGCCAATTGCCCCCAAACAATCTGGGTCCTCATTTTACCCACCTTGGAAGGATGAAAAGCTGAGTCAACCTTGAGCTGGTCAGGATCGAACCCCTGGTAGTGAACTGAATTTGCCTGCAATACTGCCTTCTAACCCACTGTGCCATCACAGTTCATACATGGAGTATGTATATTCTCCTTCATTCATGAGAGGTAGGATTCTTCTTGCATTCAATTTGAAACAGCATAGCAATTCAGGGCTGGAAGTGACCTCAGAGATCATCTAATCCAACCCCCTATCTCCAGCAGGAGACATCTGGGTTATTTTGGTGCCTCACCCAGTCAAATGACCACCAAGCCATACCCCACCCAGTCACATGACCACCAAGCCACACCCCACCCAGTCACATGACCACCAAGCCACGATTTAATCTGCATTATCACAGGCTGTTCACTGACTTTGGAAAAGACATCTTAATAAGATTCTTTTCACATGAAAAGTTCTTAGTACAGCCCATCCAAATGTGCTTATTCACCCAAAAGGAAAACTGATTTGTGTCATCAAATGATTCACTTTTAAAGGGGAAGTTTGTTTAGATTACCTGAAGCATGGAGATGTAGATAGAAAAGGGGTTTTATATAAATAAATACATACATATAAATCTTTTAAAACCATAAACATTAAAAACCTGGAGTCAAAGTTAAACTTCCAAACATTCAGCTCAGGGGTGAAATTCAAAAAATTTCCCTACCGGCTCTGTGGGTATGGCTTGGTGGGACTCAGTCTCTAGTAGATGGGAGAAGGCGGGTGTGGGCGGGGCCAGCTGATTCAAATTGTCCCTCCCACCTCTCAGAACCGATTCAAATCATCCCTACTATCTCTCCCGAGGTGGTTGAATTTTACCTCTGATTCAGCTCTTCATTAAATCCTCTCATTCACTTCATCCTATCCCAGCACTCTAATATTCCATAGTCTAACATAGGAATAGTGTTGCAATCACAGTTGCCTTTCTGTCAGGCAAATACAGTACAGGTAGTCCTCGACTTACAACAGTTGATTTGGTGACCGTTCAAAATTACGACATCACTGGAAAAAAGTGGCAACCATTTTTCACATTTACAACAATTGATCATGTGATCAAAATTCCAATACTTCACAACTGGCTCAAACTTACGACGGTTGCACTGTCCAGGGGTCATGTTGATCCCCTTTTGTGACCTTCTGCCAAGCAAAGTCAATGGGGAAGCCAGATTCATTTCACAACTGTGGCAAAAAGAGTTCGTAAAATGGGGAAAAGTCACTTAACAAATGTCTCACTTAGCAAAAGAAATTTTGAGCTCAATTGAGATAAGTTGAGGACTACCTGTATTTCATCTTTCTGTTATTAATGAGTTTTATTTTTGCCATAAGCTAGAAAAACAGATGAATGAAGTGGGATGAAAATATAGGATTACTAATGGGCAACACTTTTTTCTTCATCCACCCCCACTAAAATGTGACAGAGATGGGAGGGTTTCGTTGTTTGGAAGCATTTAAACTATCAAGGCATTGTTGTGTTCCTACTCTGCGTTTATGTTCTTATGATTCTGCTTTTTGACAGACAACAAACAACCAGATTTAAATAAAAGAATGCACAATCTCCTCAGGTGCAGATTTCAAATAATTTGAAATACTGTAATTTAATAAATGAATTTTAGTACATGGTCATATGAATTTTAGTAGACAATGCTGTATGAATATTTATTATTGTTATTTATGTATCTGGCACATCTTCTTCCGCATCAGATGCTATGCTGAATGCTAGAAGGGTAATTGTTATTTACAGGTTTTCTTGGATGAGACGGAAAGTGGTTTGTGAGTGCGGTTGTGGTGGTGGTGGGGGGGCTAAAGACCCTGAGTATATTCATTCATTGCAGTGGAGTGTTTTTTGCAAGTTTCATAAGAGACAAATATTATAAAGCAAACACAATGTGCTCCTGTTTAATTTATTCAGAATAATAGCTTGATTCACTAGGGCAAGAGTGTCAAACTCAAGGCCCGAGGGTCAGATCTGGCCTTTGAGGTTCTTAGATCTGGCCCACAGGGCTGCCCTGGAACAAAGAAGGACTGGCCCGCAGTGCCTCTACCAGTGAAAACAGAGCTCGGGAGGGCCATGACTCAGTTTCTGATGGCAGAGGGGTGCAGGAGACCGTCGTCATCAAAAATAGAGCTCAGGAACCCATTTTCACTGGCAGAGCACTCAGGCCACTGGTATGAGTGATGTTGAGCGGGCCATGCCCAGAGGTGAGATTCGCTAGAACCGGTTGTTCACATTCTAAACATTTCAGAGAACCGGTTGATAGAAGAAATTACTGGCCTAATTCTGTAAGGAAGGCAGGAAGGAAACATTCTGGTGTTGCTTACAAAAACTGCCTCTCCGTTAAACCCTTATTACATTCTTGGCAGGACTAGATTTCCTGTCTCAGGAACATCTCTGGAGTTTTTTTCCCTCCTTTGCTGGTACTTTGCTTGTGTGGAGTGACCATTCAAAGTTACAATGGCACTGAAAAAAGTGACTTATGACCATTTTTCACACTTACGACTGTTGCAGCATCCTCACAGTCATGAGAGGCCAGACGAGGAGATGCTTGCCTCGATGTGAGTGATATTAAGTTGGCCACACCCAGCCAATAACATGACCACCAAGCCATGTCCACCCAGTCACATGACCACCAAGCCACACCCATCATCAAAGCCATGCCCACAGAACCGGTTGTTAAAAACTTTGAATCCCACCCCTGGCCATGCCCACTTCCTACCGCGCAAGATCAAACACAACCCTGATGTGCCCTCCATGAAATTGAGTTTGACACCCCTAAACTAGGGCCTCATTTCTAGATGGGTGACAAATATAAGCCAGTGTGATCTAATAACTGTGAGGTCAAAGTAGTTTGAAGAAACTCTTCCTTCAACCATGGAAGATCATTGGAGGACTTGAGACCAGTCCTTTCTTCTTAGCCCAACCTACCTTGCAGGGTTTTTGTCAACCTATGTATGTTGTCTTGAGTCCCTGTATTTTCCCAACCAGAATGTCAGTGATATGTAACTTGGCTTTTTCTGCATTGGCATCACTCATATATAACTCCTACCAAAAAGAGACCTGCCAAGTACAAAGAGAATGGTTATTTTTAAAAAATGATATTCCACATGATATTTTGGCAAACTCATCCAACCGATGAACCAACAACTGAAAACATTCAAGCTGAAGAAAGAATATTTCCCACAATTCATGATCAAAAGGGAAAGCTCTACTGATTGAAAATTGGCTTCTTTTGTAGTTCTGTGTATTCTTTTTTTTTTTTTGAATTCAGTTAATTGTGAAAGAAAAGGGAAAAAATAATAATAAAAAAATAAAAATAATAATAAAATAAATAAATAAATAAATATTAATTTTATTTAATAATAAATAAAATAAAAAATAATAATAAAAAAAATGGAGTCATGGAATCCCATCAAGTTCTTCTGGAACCCAGGGTTTCCGGGAACAAAGTTTGAAAATGCCTGACTTATCTGTGGCTGCTGCTCTTTTTTTTCTACATATTTCACTGTTTAAAAATGTGTGTCTACAATTACATGGTTATTATATGTTAATTTCTGGGAGCTGTCTTTGGAAAGAAATGGTGTGCGTGTGTGTGTGTGTGTGTGTGTGTGTGTGTGTGTGTGTATGTGTTTTTAAAAGTTTTCGCGGGTACTTACATGTGTGCTGTTCAGCTTCCTTTGAGTATTATCCCACGTCACTGTAGTGCTTTTAAAGTTGTAGCTACAACTTTAAAAGCACTACAATGACGTGAGATAATACCCGAAGGAAGCTGAACAGCATATATGTATGTATGTATGTATGTATGTATGTATGTATGTATGTATGTATGTATTTTAAAAATAAGGAGGATTGTGAAGAACTCATTGCCAAAGCTGGTTTCTGAGCCAGAGGAAAGCTGCCGGGCTCTGCTGCCAACATGTGCGCTGCTCTTGCTGAATTTTCAGCTGCCTTTTTATTAAAAGCATGTGGGCCCCCTGCCAAATGCACTGCAAGGCGTGGGCCTGCTGGGCCCACATATTAAGCCACAGCAGTGCCAGCTATGCTCTCTTCATCAATGTAACAATTCTTTATCTAATGATAGGGTTGAGCCTGAAATTGTCTTTTTTTTTTTTTGAAGCTGGGAAAGGTAGACAGGAAGTTAGAGCCAAGTAAGGCTCTTCAATCTGCCTTCTAGAGAGATTTGAAGGGCCTCTTTCCTTGCCAAGTCTACATTCGTTATAAGGACAAAACACAAAATTGGCACATTGATTTGGCCTAAAGTACAGCATGTTACATATTGGTAAATAGATAAAGACGCAGCTGTGTATTGCAAGCTGCTGGTGAAAGTCATTCTTTAACCCCAAATGAATATGTCTTGCGCAAGCACCCTTAGAATAAAAATTTATGAAATGAATGGCTGTATCTTGAATACTGCAAGCTGCCCATCAAGCTTTTGGGAAAGAGACTTTAAAAGTAGGAATGGAACAGGGGGGGTTAAACAGTCATTGTACCATTTTGTGAGGTTGTTACGTTATGTTGTTTATTAGGTTTATATGGCTGCCCATTTCAAATACAGTGCATGGCTCTAGGTGGCTTAATAGTAATGAAAATGATTAAAACATAAACCTCTTTCCTTTGTGCTGTATTTCTTCCAGATATTTTGCAAAGCAACCCAAATGAAATGTATATATAATTGCACTATCAAGTCTGGCTTAAGTATCTCTTAAAAGAAGCCTATTGCGCCTTAGAGCCTGCCTACGATTCCAGTATCTTTCCCATCATTTTTCATATTAGCCATTTTGGAAGTTTGGGTTTGTTTTTTTTTGTTTTTTTTTAATAATATTGGTAGCTGCTGAACAGTTTTGTAAGCTACCGTTAAAGCCCAGCCCTACTTAATTATTCAGTGATTCATCTGATTCCTTTATAAAACGTTCCTGATTTAGTCATACAGATGATCTGGCATCTGCAACATGACAGGCAGGGGCACTGCTCGAGTACTGCAGGGGTAGGCATGCAAAAGAAGGCGTTGATGGCTGGGGAGGAGCTCACATAACGTTTTTTGGGGAAAGGAAAGAGTGATGATACAAAGAGGGCAAGGCCCTGTCATCACATGCCTGGTGTCGGGTCCTTCTGATTTTTCTTGGGCTTCAGAGATATTTCTTTGTGCTCTTAAATTACTTTTTCAGTTCCTTGCCTCAGACTGGCAGAATGCAGTATTTTCCATTTTCTGACCAGGAGCTTCCAATGGCATTATTGTTGTTATTTATTATTGTTCGGTTGTCAGAAATGCATCCTGCTTTTCCTGTGTGAGCTTAAAGCAGAATACACAGCACTCCTTTCTCTGATCCCCCCCCCCACACACACACACACAGGCACACAAAATCCCTCTGAGATTGGTTAGGGTCAGAATAGTGACTGGCTTCAGATTAACTTCTGTGGCCAAGGCTGGATTTGAGCTTAATCTTCTTGAATCCAAAACCACCCTTCTGTCCTTGAGGACAAGGGCTGTATGAAAAATACGCTTCCCTTTCAAAAAAAACATAGTAAAACCCAAAACCCAAGTAACATAGTTTGAAGAATATTTCAGAAGCTACACTTAAAAATAGAGCCAGCGCAACAATCCTGCCTCACAGCCCCTTTCTGAAAGCTACAATAACAAGTATCCGTGTCTTCTGTAAGGGCAGAAGAACGTGGAAGGTTTTTCCAGGCAGTTCCCCAAGGCAGTCAAAAATGAAACAAATAAATACAGCTTTTCCACATGTTTGGAGGCCTTTAAGGAAAAAAAGATGGCCTGGGGGAACAAGGCTTTCTGTCCAGCTTTCTGTCCAGCTGAAAAAAGAGAAACCAGAAAAGAACGATGCATTTACTGAAAGGGACTGGTTTTACGTCTTCGTGATTAGATCAGTTTTAAACCATCCTCTGGTCTGGGTTGGGGAACTGAGACTATATTCAGGCTTGGCTGCATGTGGAAAAGCTACATTTTGAACTACCATGAGCCAGATATTGATGAAAACCTCTGTCTTTATGTGTGTTGTGTTTGTGTGTGTGTGTGTGTGTGTGTGTGTGTGAATACTTCAACAGAAGAGCTTGGGCATACTCTGAATAGGCGGCATTCAACTTCCACAATGCTGCTGACTCAGGCCCTCCTTTCAGAGAGAAAGGCTAGGCCTGGAAGTTGCTTTGGGGGGCTGGGAGACATACACTGACTGAAGCTATTCTCTCTTGCGAGGAATAGTTGCAGACCTCCTTCTCTGGGATCCTTCCAGACTGATTTCTAATAAGCCCAAACAATCAGGTGGATCTTTCCCTCACTTATTCACACACACATAAAAGATGAGAGCTGACAGGACTCAATTGCTTTTCCCTAAAATTGGATTTTCTAACTTAAACACACTCCTTTAATTCCCTTGCAAGTTATGCAATAGCTGAATGTACTCTGTGGTTCTCCTCCCTCTCCAAAATGAGAAAAGAAAATAACCTGAGGGTGATTCCTCAAGGTGGGTGCCTCTGAATTTCACATCATCACCCCCTTATTAGAGAGGAGCCTAAAGCTACAGAAGCAGCAACCGCCTTCTTCCCTGGAGAAGAAGCTGCTCCCTTTCTTATATGTAGAGTAACACAAGGATGGAGGAAGAATGAATTTCCCTGGTGGAGGGTTGGATTGTGAAGAAGTTAGAATTTACAGAAATGGCAAAACTGTTTGGTTAGGGGGGGGAAACATGTTTTTGAAAGAATGGAAACCTTATAGGGACTTTTTGCTGAAAGGTAAAAGAAATAAAATGATGACTGATGGATTTGAAGATTAAGATAAACTTGGATTAAATGAGGGGTTGAAGGTGTTTCGATAGTATCTAGGAGGAAGGATGGATTATAAGATTGTAACTCTCTCTTGAAAAGAAGGTTGGGAATCTTATTGTCTTATTTCTTAGCTTTAGTTCTTTTCTCTTTCATTTCTTGCATGTTTTTGTTTTTTTCTCATTTTCTTTGCTATTTTTCATTTTGTCTTTTGTTGCATGGAGCAATTCTGAATAAACTGAATAATAGAATTGGAAGGGGCCATGGGGGTTTTCTATCTAGTCCAACCCCCCTGCTCCATTTTAGACCAAATAATTCTTAATAAAAGAAGCTGCTCTTCTGAAACAAATCAGAAGCAACTTACAGGCAGAAAACAAAGTAATACAGCATGAGCTGAGGGCAGATTCCATCTTCCCACTAGCAAAATTACATACTGGAGTGTAAACATCTCCTTGAAGTCAAGTTAGGTCTTGATATCATCATATGCAAGTTTCTTGACCATATTGCAGAAACATTTTGCAACTTCTTTTTCCAGATTTTTTTTTTTTAAATTATTTCCCAGCGTAGCCAACAGCTCTGTCCCATTCAAATACAACTGGTACTGATCCTGCTTAGCTATCAATCCAAGAGAAACCCAACAAATCCCCATCATGTGCGGAGACAATCATTCCTTCACAGGGGATAAGGGAGGGGGGAATTGCCCACTGCAGTCCTTGATTGGTCAATTGATTCTTTCAGGATTCAATGACTAGACCATTCCATTGCTCTTCTTTCTCTATGACTGCTTCATGAGCAGAAATAATACCCTCCCAATACCACTAAGGGAGGGGAAAGTATATGTCTGTGAATCTTTACAAGAAGTTACTTGCTTTCTGACAGTTAATAAGGCAAAACACAAAAGATTAGGGAGAAGGCTGACAGCCAGCACTGTTAAGGGTTATCAAGATGTAGGATCTCTTATCTGATGGCAAGAAGGAGAGGGTTGGCTGGGGTCAACCTGTTGTTCTGTCTCATTTGCGCAAGTAAACAGCTTGTGCTATGTTTGGTTTTTATTTTCAGCTGCTAATTCAGTTTTTGTGTGTGATATTCTTTCCATTTCCAGCTAGAATTCAGAACAGGGAAATATTTTTTAAAAGGTCCACTTTACTCTGTAATGGTTGACCCAGCCATTCTGATTTTTATCACAGGGCAGGCAAACTTTTACCTGGAGACCCACTAGCTGGGCTGTTTGTGCCTCCTCCCAGGCCGAAGAACATGCAGCTGGCATTGGGGGACAATATGGCTTCAATTTCAGCTGCACAATTTGCAAGAAAGTTGTTTTTAAAGATAGGAGAACTTCCTGCCATTCCCACCCCTAAAACCTTCCAAATATTTTTCCAAATATTGCTGGATTGCAATTCAATGTCACCAGTTGTCAAAGCTAATAGAAGTTGAGACAAAAAAAATAAAATAATTGGAAGAGCAACAATTCCCCCCTCACTGACATAGATTTTGACTCTGAGAGCACAAAATGTCATTCTGAGCATAGCCATAATTTGGACTTGGTGTAGTTTTCCAACCTTTCCTGCTTTGCAGACTGGCGTGGTAGGCAGAAGGAATGATTCTCTGCCAGTGGCAGGCACACACACCAGTGGTGTATTCTACCAGTTTGGCCCAATCCTGTCGAGCCAGTAGCACTGATGAGCACCAGAGACTGAAACGATTCTCTCTGATGCTCTGCTGTTGGGCCCACCTGCCTGCCCAGGCTCCCATACTCACATTTATTCCAGTGGTGGGATTGTTGTGGTTGCCGGCAGTAATCAGGAGGACATTCCCGAGAAGCCTGTGCTGGGTGTGAGTGAGGGCAGGATGATTCATGGAAGAACAGCACAGGCAACTTGGGATAAGAATACTAATTAATGGCCCCTCCCTCCAGGGAATATAAATCTGGTTTCAAACGGTTTTTGCCTTTACAAAAGGCAAAAGTTTGAAGGAGTTAGTGTGATGAGTCTGAGACTCTGATTTACTGGACTAATTGGCTGCAAGCCATCTGTTATCTACAAAGAGGGTTATTTGTGGAATAACGCCGTGAACATTTCAGTTTTGGAGTTTATCTGTGTTTGCTTTCGGAAACTTCAGCTGGGACAGAACAGGGATTCAAAAATTTTTGCTACCAGTTCTGGGGGCATGGCTTGATGGGCATGGCAGGGGAAGGATACTGTAAAATCCCATTCTCTCCCCACCCCACTAACCTGCTTTCCAGCTCCGTTCTCCTGTGCAGGGCAACAAAAGTAGACCCAACTGATGAGCTGGGAGTTGCGAGGCAGAGAATAGATGGAGGCAGGGCCAGTCAGAGGTGGTATTCCAAACTACTCAAAATTTCCGCTACCAGTTCTCCAGAAATGGTCAAAAACTGCTGAATACCACCTCTGGTTTATTCCCTGCTTTTGAAGCACAGCTGTTTTGCGCAGCAACTGCTGAAGCAACTGGGAGAGTGCAGGATTGCAAGAGGTGAGTCAGCAAACTTCTGCACCTGCGCAAAGTGCATGTTTGACATACACACACATGCAACGTGTGTGCACATGCAAAATAGAAATAAAATACCTTTACTGTCATTACATTCCACAAATACAATGAAATTTGAAAGCTACTGCAACACAGTGTCCCAAACACCACATCACAATCACACTACAGAGTATTTAAAAATTAAAATAATTAAAATAATATTAATTAAAAACGTAATCTAAAACCTATCTAAAACATTTAGTCAGTTAAATAGTTTAAAAATGCCACTATATACATAGGACTAAATCACAAATGCACTGTTTGATTCAATAATTCAATAATTTTAAACAATAATTGATTCAATTATTGCTTTGGAAAAGAAACTTTCTCAGTCTTAGTCCTCAAGCCACGCTCACTGAACCAACGGTAAAAATACTTGAAACACATCACTGACACGCCCATCATTCACGCAATTGGAGGTTCACTCACATTTGCCACTTCTGCAGCCCACTTCCAAGCAGCTGCTTGCGCAAGCGGGGATGCATGTGAACACACCTGCCACTTCCACAGCCTGGTTCTGAACGGCTCAAGGACCAGTACTGGGCTGCAGCCGAGAGATTGTGAACCGCTGCTCTTCCAGTATATAGTTCCTCACCTATCATGATGAACCACATCAAGCTATAAGTTGTTTTCAGGGTAGAAGTTGGAATGCAAAAGAATCAGATTAGGTGGATGTGGAAAGAGATATTTTTAATATTGTCATAGGAATGTCAGCAGGGATGGGATTCTACCAGTTATCACCTATTTGCTAGAACTGATTGTTAACTTTCTAAGTAGTTCAGAGAATCAGTTGTTAGAAGAAATTACTGGCCTCATCCTGTAAGGAAGGCAGGAAAGAAACATTCTGGTGTTGCTTACAGAAACTGCCTCTCCGTTAACCCTTATTACATTCTTGGCAGGAGTAGGCTTCTTGTCTCAGGAACTTCTCTGGAGTTTTTTTCCCTTCCTTTGCTGGTACTTTGCTTGTGTGGAATGACCATTCAAAGTTACAATGGCATTGAAAAAAGTGACTTATGACCATTTTTCACACTTAGGACTGTTGCAGCATCCCCACAGTCATTAGAGGCCAGGTGAGATGTGTGCCTCAATGTGAGTGAAACTGAGTTGGCCACGCCCAGCCAATAACATGACCACCAAGTCATGCCCACCAACTTAGCCACACCCACAGAAACAGTTGTTAAAAATTTTGAATCCCACCCCTGAATGTAAGTATTAGAATGATAGATAAGCTGAAATATTAAAATATGATGATCAGAAACTATTGTACAACATTAGCACTGTTTAAAATAGTATATATGTTATTCTCTTTTTACTTTTATTTTTTGGTAAGTGGAATGTCAGGTCAATTACACTGTATTCCATATATTTATATGCAAGCAATGCAAATATATCTTTTAAAAAAGTTGTGTTGTTCTTATTAATACCCTAGCTTTATTGAAAATGACAGAGAACTCGACTCAGTTTTGCTTTTTCTCATGCTAACATAGGTGTTACAGACTGACAAATCTCCATCAAGGTAGAAAACAAACACCCAGCATATGCTAAATTGGAGACTGGTGAATGATGTCCTGAACTATCTGCAGGGCACAAATACATAGTTTCCCCAGGCAAGCAAACCTCTGCATAATTGCCCTTAGTTACCAGACGGCAGGCAGCTCGATCAGCACAGGCATTGCTGCTACATAAAAAGAGAGTTTGGATCTTTTTCACATTTTCACAATTAAACATAGCACAGGAAACATAGCACTGGGTTTTAGCACAGGAAACCCAAGAACAGTCAGGTAGTGACAATACTCGATTCACACATCCAACACTTGAACTTAAGTACTCACAAATTGCCTATGTAAACCTCTCAGTGCAACAAAGCTTCCCAGCATAATGGATTTTATTTTAGAAACTGGTTTTATTCAGCTTGAAAGGCCCGTTAGAAATGGATTGAATGGTAATTATGTGTGGAAGACTCTGGATCGCTTCACTTTTTTTTTTCAACTTTAAAACTATTTTCATGTTGAATTTTAGCTTTCTTAAAGGCCCTGTCACACTGCCCAAAGGATGCAAAACGGACACAACGGACGAGCAAAATGTTCCATCCGTTGTTATCCACTCTCAAAAGGGGCAAAAATTTGCATAACCGGAGCGGATAACACGGACGGGGGGAGGACGCAGAGCGGATGGAAAGCGGATGCGGAACGGAAGCCCAGCGGATGGAAGCGGATGGGAGCGGATGGCACATCCGCTAGGCTTCCGGGGGACCGCAGCAAAGCGGATGCGGAACGGATACAGCGGATGCATAGCGGATGCACAGCGGATGAAGCGGATGCACAGCGGAAGCCTAACGGATGCCAAGCGTTAATTGCGCATGCGGGGAGAATGCATTGCGTAAGCCCCGCGGATATAAGGGAAGCAGCTCGGAAGCAGGTCACCATTCAGAGGAAAGACCTGCTGCCGGACAGATTGACAGCCTTGCCTGCCCTGCCTGCATGCCTGCCTGCATGCCTGCCTGCAAGCCTTGCTGCAAGCCTCCCTGCCAGCCTTGCTGACTGCCTGCCTGCCAGCCTTGCTGCCAGCCAGTCTGCCTGCCAGCCTTGGTTCATGTCTGCCTGCAAGCCTTGGTGCCTGCCTCCCTGCCAGCCTTCCTGCCAGCCTTCCTGCCAGCCTTCCTGCCAGCCTTGGTGTCTGCCTTCCTGCCAGCCTTCCTGCCAGCCTTGGTTCCTGCCAGCCTCCCTGCCAGCCAGCAACCCCACAACCATGCGGAAGCACAGCAAGCCTTAGCCATCTGCTGCCAGCCCTTGCAAGAGGGACAGGGCTACCATCCCGTCCCCTGGCCCTCACTCTGGTTCTGCTGCGGCTTCTGCAGCACGGGCTCACTCTTCTGGGGCTGGGGCTTCTGCTGTTCCTGCTTCTGGAGGAGCTGATGACAAGCACTCCAGCACCAGCCACCTCCACAGCACCTGGATCCTTCACCCCTGAGACTGAGCGACCAAGAGGAGTGCCAGAGACTCATTTTTGTTTTATAGCTTGTTGTTAATAAAGTCTAGTTTTGATTCACACACTTGCTTCATTTCTTTTTTTTAATAAAGTCTTGCTGGAAACTTTTAGAAATGGTTTAAGCCTTTGCATGCTTGTGGGATGGGCAGGGATACCTTTGGGATGGGTAAGGATAGCAGTGGGATGGGCAGGGATACCTTTGGAATGGGTAATAGCTGTGGGATAGATAAACCTCCAGTGCAAGCATAGTGGGACTGTATGGTTCACCCTCCCAGGTGCCACACCTATGGCCCTTTATTATCAATAATAATGTAATAATCATCCACAATGTCAACACAAACACAACCCTTTATTAAATGCCCTGATCATTGTAGGGCCACTCAACATACATGGCACAATCTCATCAGTGTGATGAGACAGGCTGAAGGAAGCATCCATTAAGCATCTACCATCCTGTCTTGCCACTCCACTGCTCCAGCTGGGGAGTTGCACCAGTGTTTCAGGAGGTTGCGCTGCTTCTTCTCTTCACGTGAGGCTCTGTTGGGGCCTTGCACATCCTAAGTGTCTATCAGGTTTCGCCCTTGCCTCCATTCCCCAGGCTCCATGTCCCCATTGCCTTGCTGGAGGTCCACGAGCCTGTTCTGCAAGACTGGGTAGCAGGTGCGCATGAGATTGTGCAGGATGCAGCAAGCTTCCACGATGTTCCTCACGGTCTCTGGGCGATGCTGCATGGTGGTGAGAAGTACCTGGAACTTGTTGGCAGAGGATGCCAAAGGCGTTCTCCACCACTTGCCTTGCCCTGGACAGCCTGTAGTTGAAGATCCTCTCTTCACGGGTGAGGTATTTGGAGGTGTAGGGCTTCATGAGGTAGGTTGTGAGGGAAAAGGCGTCATCCCCCACGATGAAATAGGGCATATCTTGCGTGTCGTTGGGCAGGGGGGTCTGGATCTGGGAAGCCCAAGATGAGGTTGCGTTCCAGCCTACCCTTGAGGTCACTTGCGTTGTATACCTGGGCATCTGAAGATGAGCCGTTGCCTGAAGCATCGATGTACATGAACTTGTAGTCAGCATCGACCATGGTGAAGAGGACAATGCTGAAGAAGCCCTTGTAGTTGAAATAAGTGGAGCCCGACTTGGGTGGTGCTTTGCAGGCCACGTGCTTGCCATCTATGGCTCCAACGGTGTGGGGGAAGTTCCACTTCTGATACCACTGCTCTGCAACTTTCTTCCAGCCTTGTTCAGTGGTGGGGCACTGGAGGAGCTCCTCCTTGTATTCTTCTATGATGGCCTGCACCACTTCTCTGACCACAATGCTGATGGTGTTGGGTGGCACCCTCCAGCTGTACTGCATGCTCCTGTACGTGGTCCCTGAGGCCAGGTGGCGCAGAGTCAGTGCCACCTTGAGTCCAGGTTCCAGGCTGGACCGGAAGTTGGTGCTCTGCTTGGTCAACCTGGGTGTCAGCCGTTACACAACTTCGTCAAACATGGCTGGAGGCATCCTCATGAAGTTCTGGAATGCACAAGTGTCTTCGTTCCTGAGCTCCACCATCAGCTTGTACAGTCCGTCCTCTGCTCTTCTGGCGAACCATCTTCGTACCCAGACGCTTCTTGGCCGCCTCTTTTTCTTCCCGTAGTAGAGTTCACAGAGCCTGTAGATGGCTTCGCACTGTTGCAGAAGGATGGTGGCTGCCAAAAGGACTTTGTTACAATCCACAGTGGACATGACTGGATGCTGTGGAAGAGGAAGAGGCAGATGAAGGCTGCAGAGGTCTGCAGTTGGGCTGCTGTTCTGAAAGTGAGATCCAGGTGAGTTGCTCCCCCTTTTTATCGGCAATATAGGTGTCCCTTTGCATCCTCTAGGCATCCTCTAGGCATCCTGTAGACATCCTTAATATCCGAGATAGGTCCCCTCTGCGAACGTATTTTCCATTTTACATGCTTTGTTTACATGCTGCATCCGCTAGGCATCCGTTCTGCATCTGTTCCGTGTCCGTTCCACTTCCTCCCTGCATCCGAGCAGATGCGAGTTGCGCGGATGCGGAACGGATGCCTAGCGGATATAGCGGATGCGTAACGGATGCAGAACGGATGCGTAGCGGATGCGTAGCGGATGCAGAATGGACGAATTGGATACATTTTCCTCGCAAAAGTTTTGAGCAGCTCAAAACTTTCTGAGCGGATGAAACGTCAATAAACGGATGCTGGACGGATAGAGAGGAAGCAAAACGGAGGCAGTGAGTACATCGCGTTTTCCAATGGATGGCAAGCTTTTTTGTCCCTTTTACATCCTCTTTGCATCCGTTGGTGCAGTGTGACAGGGGCTTAAGCAAAGCACTTACCAAAATCTTTTGAGAGCTAGAGGGATTTAATTGAACCCTGTTGAGGTGAACATGCTTCCAAAACCTAGGTTGGTTCCCAGAAACAGGTTTTTGTTTCTTCTTCCATTCAGTTGTGTCTGATTCTCAAAGGCTGCCTAGACAAGTCCCTGCAGTTTTCTTGGCAAGGTTTTTCAGAAGTAGCTTGCTGTTGCCTCCTTTCTGGGGCTGATGGAAAGTGATTGGCCCAAAATCATCCAGCTGGCTTTGTGCCTATAACAGGAATATCCCAATTTTTAGCCAGATGCCTTAACCACTATACCAAACTGGCTTTCAGATACTATATATACATATAAAATCAAAAGTAGTAATGTGTTTGCAGAGAATTATACTTGTTCACCTATACTTATAAATGCAAATTTAGAAATAATTTAGAAAACTTTCCATCAACTTAAGTTTTCCACCATTACATCTTCTTACATTGTTTTAAATCTTTATAAATCTTCATAAATAACACAATAAATCTTAAAATAAAAAATATGGACAATTGTGACTATTTCCAGCCCAATAATACTGAATATAGTTTCAAAACAACATATTCCCTCTCTGCTAAAAGAAGCACTAATTCTGCCAATGGGCTAATGTTTAAGGAAATTAAAATTAAATAATCTAAATTAGAAATAGATTGAGTGTAATATTTACCCTACTACTTTACATGATTGGTTATTTTGAGCAGGTTTTTAAAAAGATTATTAGATGTTTATTATTTATTTGAATTTATATAACCAATGATCTCAGTGAAGTGATTGGACAGCTCCAAATTTAAAATGTGAAGAATGACCATTTATTCTTTTCTCCTCTAAATTGTGTTTATGATGGGTCTTTGGTGCTTTTTTGAGCTTGATTGTTAATTTTTGTTTGAGACATTTCATTACCCAAACTAGGAAACATCATCAGTGCTAATCAGGGCTAGATGTTACTCTATGTTGAGTAATGAAACATCTGCAAGAAAACAACCAACCTCAGAGAGCACCAATAATCTTTCATTTCAACCTTGAGCTATATTCTCCTTTTTTAATTTTGCTTATCCAGGGCCTTCCCTCATTCCCCCAAAGATGCATTTGTTATTTTGTGTTAGGAACACCTTTTAAAGTTGAAAAAGAAAATGTCATTTAGGTAGGGTATACGTTCTTAGATCTTAGACTAGCCATTCTGAATGGAAGGAGAAAGGGGTATGCAGGAATACAGCCTTTCCAGATCAACCAGACTCATGTTGTGAGAAGATTGTTTCTCATCAGAGTTCCAATTTCATCCTTTGAAAAGGGTGATTGCATTATGCTGTCCTGAGCAGCCAAGCTTCACATGCTAACAGTAAATCTAATCAATTTGGTAAAAAGTATTTCATGGAATTTCAGCAAACAATAGAAATAGCTTGTGTGGCTTTGCAGGATTTGAGTGATTCACTAAGTTTATCTGAAAGAGCTCAAGAAGCAGCAAAACAATTCCTGATGCACAAGAGGTTGTGCATGTGAAAGTGTTCAAGCACACGATCCATTTTAAATAATTAAGAGAAGCTCTTTTTTTAATGTCAATCTTCAATTATTCAATCTTTTCTTCCATGTTACCCCAAATTTTACTCTATTTGACTTCAACTTAATAAAATTAAAAAATACCATGATAGTTTTGGAATATCTATCAAAAAGTATCTACCAAAATGTTTCAAGTTATCCTCTATCATAATATTGATCTGTTCTAGAGGACTTCTTAACCAGTTTCTTGTCGTCTCTAATTCTAAATAGTGTATAATAATATAATTGTTATTAATGCTTCTTTTGCTGAGATTCACTGTTAATCTTCCCAGAACAACACAGAGGTTTTATTTTATTTTTTCCACAACTAACTGAATAGTCAGTGTGTAAATGAAAGAACGTTTTAGGTCATCTTAATAAACATGGAAAGAGAACTGTAGAACTGTCTTAGTTCTAAGCACTCTTGTCCATAACAGGAAAAGAAATAAACATAACATCTAATTATTCCTTCAGAATTTTGGTACTTTTCATTCTTTCTGCTTAAAATTTACAGCTCTATAATTTATTGCTGGATTAATATGGCTGTCCGTGTCAAATACATGGCTTTAATAACAAAAGAAAACCACATATAAGCCAGAGAAGTTTGATTCTTACAACTATCTTGGGGTGGGTCATTAAATCGGGAAACAGGGTTTGTAATTGTCAATATTAATGTTTTTGTCACTCCTCCCAGTTCGATTAAATATTGTGCAACAGAGGCATTCAGCAGGTTCTGACCAGTTCTGGAGAATCGGTAGCAGAAATTTTGAGTAGTTCAGAGAACCAGCAAATATCACCTCTGACTGGAGATTTTACAGGATCCTTCCCCTGCCACACCCACCAAGCTATGCCCACAGAACTGGTAGTAAAAAAATTTGAATCCCACCACTGTTGTGCATATGCTGATTTGAAATTCAATCTTTTTGTTATTTTAATCCCAATTACATATTGGAGAATTGTACATTGTGCAAGGGTTGGATTGCACCAGCCAGTATAGACCTAAAATATTTAAATAAAATGCCTTTTAGATGTGTTGGCATTACAACTCTCAGAATTCCTATTCTGACTGGAAACCCTGGAAGCTGCAGCAGGAGGAAAGACATGATTGGAGAAGGCACCAAATTTGGACAAAGCTGGTATAGATATCAAGACAAAGTAGTTATGGCTAATTTAAATTTCAGTAATTTCAGTGGGTTTACTTTAAGTATGAATGAATCGGGATCTAACCCACTGAATCCATGGATTTTGGTAAAAACATATGCCTTCACTTTCTGGAATGTTAGATCCAAGAGTCCTTCCTTTTTGCCTGAAGACATTTCTTCATCATGACTACAAGGAGCCAACACCTAAATATTTCAGGATGCTTTGTCTCCACATGCCAGAGATGAAAAAGATACTTAGCCTTAGGTAGCTTTTAGGTATTTGCATGGCTGCTCCTGGGTATATATTATATGTTCTTGTAGTGGGTAGAAGCAAATAGCATAAGAGCTGAGCAATAAGTCCTAATGAACCAAATGCTACTCCTGTTGTCATGAATCAGCAAGCTTTTGATAGCCGGAAGATTATTTTTTTTCTGAGTCACTGCCCAGACAGATCTACAAACAGCAAAAATCAGCACATTTGGGTTTACCTGGGCTAAAGTCAAAACCAGAGATTCATTTTCAGATGTGTTCATGAGCACTCAGGAGTCTCATGTTAACTGGTATGCCCCACCATTTACTGTATATCCTTTTCTGCTTTAAGTGTTTGTCTCTTTAAACACATACTTGTTTTGTTTCTTTAGATGGCAAAGCAGTGAACTCTTATTGCAGCACCAGGGGAGGTGAGATGAAAGGGGGGGGGGGGGGGGAGGGGGGGGGGGGAGGAAGGAAATGAATGATACTTTCCACTACCCTTGCCAGCATGGACAATGGTAAAGGATGCTGAAAAAAACATGAATCCTCTACCACCTGATTCGTTTCTTCAGCTGTTTTTGAATCCAGGGTTAAATGTTTGTTCAAAATTAAGATCAAATTGGAGGATATTCTGATTTTGCTTGATATAAGCCATTCAAATTGCTCAACTGCTAATATTTTAGTCATGAGATTTTTAAATTTGTGCAGGAAAACAAGCTATTTGGGGGGGGGGAGCCTAACACTCCATGTTTTTAAGTTGTTAAAAGTGAAATCTCCCAAATGTTACAACAATTGAAATTTGAAAGAGCAACCCAAGATGTATTGATCTTCCATCTCCTGGCATCTATAGCAATCCTGAAACTACCAACATTGATGTAAGATACTCGCCTGGGAAAGACTAACCTTCAGTATCCACTTCAAGGAATTCTGGAAATTCCTAACCCTTTTTCTCCTGGTAAGCTACATTTTTTTCTGTCCTGCTCTGTGGAGTGGAGAGTTGGTCTCTGACAGAAAGCCACTTAAAGAAACTAGAAGTATTTGAAATGTGGATTTACAAGAGGCTGTTATGCATAAGTTGGGTTGATAAAAATCAGAAATGAGGAGGTGATAAGCCACCTGGGAAAACCAAGGGAAATCATCAAAACCATAAAAAAGTGAAAGTTATAATATTTTGGACATGTGATACGACAATTAGAAAAATACGGCATACTTCACTTAATCCTCCAAGGAAAGATTGAAGGCAAACAAGGTCCAGGCAGAAGAAAAAGAACATGGCTTCAAAATCTGGTTTGGACAAAACTCAACAAAACTTTTTTGTGCGATTGTTGATAAAAATAGGATCACCAATATGATCGCCAATGTCCAATGACAGATAAGGCACAACAAGAAGAAGGAGAATATTAAGGGGCATCTCCAGTCAACCTCATGGATTCCAAATTGATGGCATATGTAGTACAATAAGATCATCGAGCAAATGCCACCACCATTATATATACTTGCACTCCAAAATCAGATACAAGTACTGTACATAATTGATATTATTTGTGCAATGATGTCATCATTTATCCCATAAACCTCCAGGAATGCAGGAAGAACCAAATCTATTCCCACAGGATATTTTGATTTTCTACCCCATATGATCTGGAAGGCAAGGGTGCAGCACCACAGGAAGGAGGCAGGTGATGAGCAAAAACTTTTTGGAATTCTAGGGAATCATCCTGATCAGAGTGAACAATAAGAAATGGATCAATGTTTTATCTTTCTGTAAAGTAGATTGTTGTCTTGGCAAAAATCAAACTAATTCATACATCATGCTGTGAAACAATGTTTACGGAGGACGGTTTCAAACTAAACTGGTTTATGAGCACCAATAAGCCCCCAGCTATTGGGACCACATGCTTTCTATTGCATCAGGTGTTAATTTTTTTTAAAATTAAATTATTTAAAATATTTTAATTAAAAAATTTGAGAGCTGGAAGGCACGAAGCAAATTATCGGCCTCTTGCATCAACTTTACTTTCAAGACTGCCTCTGGGCAGAAATTTCACAGCATTGTTAGAAAAGAAGAGCGGTGATTAGCTGCAGTCGAGTGTTTCCTTTGGAAGTATGCCCACCTTTCTACAAAAAAAGACAAAAATAGAGAACATTGTAGGGGACAAAAAGGGATGGTGTGGAGCGTTATCATTAGTTTTGCAAGTGGATTACAATTAGTCATAGTCAAAGGAGCAGCCATCTTGTAAATATAGGCAGGCTTCCCATTTCAGCCATTTTGTGAGGAAATGTACACCATGTTCTCCAAATTCCCAATATACCCACCGCTGGCCCAAAGGAGCCCATTTATATAGACCATTTGTTAATTGGAAATTTGCTTGCTGCAAACATTCGATGGATATCAAATGGAAACTTGACAGCTAATTGGAGCTAATTAGTAGCTAATAGTAATCCTTAGGAAGTGCTAAGTAACTATTGTAGCTATAGACTTATTTTCATCTAAGTTTAAAATCTACCTGGATTATGCTATCTGGGAGTGATAGAAATTATAATCCAACATACCTGGGCCTACCCTACTTGAATGGATAAGGCAGTTGTAGGTCTCACACTCTTTGAAGAAGCCTTGAACATTTGGACAAAGATCAAATAGAATCAGATCTAGGATATGATAAACATGGATATCTTGAATAACGGAATCTATTAACACTTTATTTTATTATTAGTTCTTTCTAATATGTAATACAGTGCAATTCACAAGACCAACTTTGTAATCAGCTGATAAAATTTCTGAACTATAGAATCACAAAATTATCGTGTTAAAAGGAACCACAAGGATCATCTCATCCATGTTTAAATGCTTTGCTGCATTTCATTTTACAATTTTGTTACATTTGGAACATTTAATGGCAGAAGCTAATTAATCTGATCATTAGAGTGGTTGGATTTCAAGAGCGGTTAAAAGGTTTGGTTGTTTCCTAATTGTAAACTCTTAGAGGTAGTTTTAAAGGCTTTATTTCACCTACATAACAATATGACTTAAGAAAGCTTTTAAAGCTATTCTTAACATAGAAGTCAGCGCAGGAAAGCTGTACAAGTTCCACAATAGGCCTTTTTTGTGAGATGTAGACAATAGCAGCTTGTCAATGTCTCCTTTAATTTCCCCCTGGGCTGTTTGCGTGAGAGGATTATATCTTTATGGTAAAAGCAGACCATTTTCTAAAGCAACAAAACAATACCTCCTGCATAGACATTGTGCCAACCCCCTATTTTTACTTTGGTTATAGCTGACTGCACATTTGTATGTCACAAGAGTGAAAGTCTAAACAACTGTCATTCCAAGAACTGGCAAAAATATAGAAAGATTCACAACCAAGAGCCTGGAGTTGTATTCCATTTCAATGGATTTCAGGCATGCAAATAATCAAAAGGGTAATTTACACAATATGTAAAATGTGCATGATGCTGAAGGCCGTCAGGTTTATTTGCTCTCATATCAATACATTATGATATAAATGTAAACACTCAGGATGGCCCAGTTGGAATTACCAAGGCCAGGAGGTGGATAATCCAATTCTTCTCCAATAGAATTGATAATAATTCTACAGATCTTAAACAGGCACTGGCTATTTTCAAAGATTGTGCTGATACCAATGCAGTTGTTTTGTAAAGGCCCAAGCTCTTGTGCAAACATGTACAAGGATGTAAATATTTTCACCAAGGGAAACACAGTGTGGAAATCTGATTTACCTAACATAAACCTATGCATAAACTTACTGGCTGTTAAACTCCAGCAAGTTTGCATAACCTATTGATGGAGATCTACTTGGTTAGCTTAATTTATTTCTTCTACTGTCTCCCTCCCATCCTCTCACTTTTTCTATATGAGATCTAACAGATTTCGTTCTACTACTAATCCCACCCAGAATATTTACATTATGGTTTTTAAGAGGGGGAAATTAATTAAATACCGATGTACTTTTTACAAGCAGTTCCTTCCCTCCCTCCCTTCCTTTTTTCTTTCCTATCTTGATAAATAATAAAACATTCAAGATTCTAGTGTGAATTATTATGTCATTAGTGTTAAACTCAAAGGTTTACACTTTTTATGTTATAAAAATTAATGCACTTTGCAATTTTTATCAATATTTTAAGCATTACTTGCACAATTTTTAAAGGTTTTTCTTTATTAAACAAACACAAACATTAACAAAAAATACATTAAAAATATTGAACAAGGTACAGTCTTCCTAACATCCATCTTTGTCATTACTTTGCTAAGTCTAATAATAATAACAATAATAATAATACATATTTTCATTTCATATACATTAAATATACATATAATCATTCCTTATTCTCTTGAATCTTCCTCTTCTTTAGCCAACCATAAAAATTGTCCCATATTTTATAATAATCTGAATCATCCTTATTTTTTAATTCATTTGTTAATTTATCCATTTCTGCGCATATCGTAAGTTTCCAAATTATTTCAAATTCGTTTGGAGTATCTTTACTTTTCCACTGCTGTGCGTAAGCCAATCTTGCTGCAGTAATTATATGGATTACTAAATATATATTTTCCTTGTCATATTTCCTCATATTAATCCCTAACAGAAAGAACTCCAGTCTATATTCTATTTTCATCCCACATATTTCTTCTAGCCACTTCTGTCATTTTTGCCAATATTTTTGGGCCTCTTTGCAACTCCACCACAAATGGTAAAAAGTTCCTTTCTCTTTATTACATTTCCCGCATATGGGGAAAAGTTTTGAATACATTACTGACAATCTTGATAGAGGTATGTGCCATGTATAAAATAATTTATACAAATTTTCCTTAAATGGTATGGCTAATGTCATCTTTTTATTTCTTTTCCTAACATTTGTCAATCATCTAAACTGATGCTATAATCGAATTTTTTCATCCATACCACTACCATTTCCTTTACTTTTTCTTCTTCCAATTTAAATTCCAATAAAACTTGATAGATTTTTTTATCATCTTCTCATCGGTTCCTAATAGTATTTCATCTAATTTTGTCTTAGTTCTACTAATTCCCCACTCTTTCTTGTCCCTTAAGGCTTAAGTATTTCAATTGGAGTTGCAAATAGGCCCACCATTCCACATCAATTACTTGATTTTTCAGATCTTGTCTAGGTTGTAGTTCCCCTTGATCATTTAATATATTTTCATAAGTGATGGTTTTTCCTTGTCTCAGTAAAATGTGGGTGCATCAATGCTTCCAAAGTTGATAGCCAAACAGGTGTTTCTACATACATTTCCCTTTTTATTTTATTCCATGTATTTAAGAGAGTCTGTCTAACTTTATGTCTTTGAACATAGTTATAGTCCTTTTGATTATCCTGCCAGAGGAAGGCATGCCATCCTGACTGCAAATTGTAACCTTCTAATGTTAACTTTCTTTTATTTCTGTGGTTTATCCAATATTTCACCCAGCTTAGAATTGCAGCTCTATAATACAATTCCCAGTCGGGTAGGCCAAATCCTCCTCTTTCTGTAGCATCTTGCATTAACTTCAATTTGACTCTTGTTTTTTTTTTCTTTTGCCATATAAAATTTGTCATTATTTTATTCAAATTATCAAAAAAAAAAATCCAATTTTATGGGGGCATTTTGAAAAAGGAGTAATAATTTAGGTGGTACATTCTATCTTTGTTGCTGCTATACTTCCCATGAAGGATAGTCTTAATTTATCTCATTTTTCCAAATCTTCAGATATTCATTTTATTAATGGGTCATAATTCTCTTTTTTGAGAGTTGTAAATCTCACCAAAATAGTAATCCGCAAATATTTAACATTCTCTACAATTTGGATGCCCATTCTCACTGCTAAAGTTTCCTTTTGTTTATTTGTCATATTTTTAGTAATTATTTTTGTTTTTTCCCTATTAATTTTTAGCCCCATGACTTCTCCAAATTCTTCTAAATTATCTATCAATTTTGGCATTACTTGTTATTACTTGCACAATTTAAGCCCCCTTATGTTCTTTAATATTTTAGAAAGCCTGTTCTACATTTGATACCTTTTGAGCATCTTTAAATGTTTAATTTATGTTAGTCATCACAGTGTTACAGTTTCTACTTTTCCACTGTATAAATGCCACTGTACTTAGTTACTATTTGCATTCTATAATACATTATTTGTATTTGATAAAGCGGTAAAAGCAATTAACTTGGTTGAGGGTGGGCGGGAAGAAATGTGACTCTTCTAAATGAAGAAACAGTTCATAAACACAAGGTTCCTCCTTTTTCAGCGGCAGGATAACAGGACTCAAAAGACTGGAAGGTCATTCTTGGATCCTGGGATAGTATCTTCTCTGTAAGAAAGAATCAAGAACACTTATTCCATCTAAAACATTCTCATTCCCCTGATTATAAACTAGGGCAAGTTGTTCATGTACACATCCCATAGTCACTATTACTGAATAGGTCCTCTAAGATTTTCTTGACATGCATTATCTCAAACAATCTATAAATTATTATCTTCTCTATTTATGCTGCTCCAAGTAGATAAACTGCTTCAAAAGAAAAGAAAGTGACAGTGTGTTATTATGGCTGGCACAGAATACAGACAGTAGTGGAATGCTATAAAGAGAAGAATCCACTGCCTTATATAACACTTGCAGGATTGTTTATATAAACATCCAAAACGGACACAAGGGAAGCAGTTGTTTCCTGCGCAGAACTTTTGCTTTGTCACTTGCCTCATACATATATAAAATAATAGATAAATTAATCCTGCTTTCCAGCAAGGATGTGGAGAAGGAGGAGTACTTAAACCAAAGTCTTGTCTTTTTTTTTAAGATAGATTTTGCCTTTCTGTGTGAATTCAGCTTTTGATGCAAGCAAATCTGGATTATACATGTCTTCAATTTACAACAGTTCATTTAATGTCCATTCAAAGTTACAACAGCATGCAAAAAGTGACTTCTGACCATTTTTCACACTTACGACCATTGCAGCATCCCTGAAGTCACGTGGTCAAAATTCAGGTGCTTGGCAACTGGCTCATATTTATGACGGTCCCAGTGTGCTGGGGTCACGTGGTCCCCTTTTTCAACCTTCTGATAAACTAAGTCAACGGTGAAGCCAGATTCACTTAACAACCAAGTTACTAATGTTGGAAGTTAAAACCCACCCTCTTCTTAGGAAAATGAAATATTTTAGGATGTACTAAAAAGGCAGAATATTCCCCCTAAAGAAAAAGACAAAAACTCAGCCCCCCTCCCACTTTTGCTAATGGACCATTACTCTGGCCTGGGTCAGTCTATTTTACATAACAAAAATCTACTCCAAATAGAGCTATAATAGGAATTGCCCAAAGCCCTTCCATTACATCATCATCCAGCAAGGCTCAACCAAGTCTGGGACTCAGGACAGCCTACAGAGTTGCCCCTGCGTGGCCCCATGGGAATCCCAACAGAAGGTATAAAACCAAGGGTCTCTCAGCATCTTGTCCCTTCTTCTTTTCCTTCACCCAACATCTTGAAGCATGTGATTGTCCTTTTCACTTTGGGGCTCCAAGCCATGTGGTCCTGTCCACCATTAAACCATCTTTCCAAGCAGTCACCATATTTCCAGTCAATGTCTTTCTTCCCCACATGGAACTAAACCCAGAAGGATATTTCTTCCAACGCTAACTTAAGAACTGCAGTGATTCACTTAACAACAGTGGCAAAAAAAAATTGTAAAATGGGGAAAAACTCACATAACAAATGTCTCACTTAGCAACATAAAAGTTGAGCTCAATTGTGATCATGAGTCGAGGACTACCTGTAATGACAGACAGAAAAAGGGATGTAATTAATTTTTCTCCAAAAGATAATATCCTTCCCTACAAATTTCTAGAAAAAAAAGGTACATACAGAGAAAGAGAGAGATACATAGACATATATATCACAGGTGTTTTAAAAACCTTTTGTGGATCAGTTAGTTATTTGTTGATTCATTTTTTAGAATGAAGGAGAACTGACTGGAACAACAGCATCCTGAAAAGAAAAACACCCAAGAACAGCTAACTTCTTTTTGTACATGATGGTTTCAGCTGTAATGTCTATCAAAGAAGGACAGAAGAAAGATTGGTGGTTAGTTGGTTGTTTGCCAGTGCATGGCCTAGTTCTATTTTTAGATGTTCAAAAGGTCATTAATATGCTGAGGTATTGACTTGCCACTGTTTTGTCTTTCCATTCATTTTCATAGTCTCGTTCTGGTTGTGATTTATCTTGCTGAGTAGTCTTTCAATTTTGCTCACAACTTCCCCATTCTAGATTGGCAATTGACTCTGATTGACACAGAATAACCTTAGAATAACCTCTTTCACCACCCTAGAGGAGAGCAGACTAACTTAATGGAGCACAGGAAATGCTGTGTGTCATACGCTGCACGCCATACAGCATAGGCTGTGAGCAATAGCTAGCATGCTTTGGGTATATAGCTATCATTTAAATTGAAAGTTAGAACTGTGGTCTGAATCTGCATATGAAATTTAAATTGGTTACTGGTAAGTGGATTAATGTCATTGTTTTGTAAATAAACTTACAAATAACCAGAAACAAAAGTGTTATTTGCAAAATTTCAGCTGGTTAGTTCCTAGAACTTGGTGGCTGATTACATTTAACAGATTTAACAGATAATCAGAGTTGGAAGTGACCTTGTAGATCATCTCGTCAAACCCCCCACCCAAGAGGGAAACCCTACACCATTTCTGACAAATGGCAGTAGATTATCAAGTAAATATTAGGATGAAATAAAATGTAGTCATTTCTTTTGAAGTTGGGAACTGATTTGTCAAAGAAACAAACCAATATTTGAATAGGCAATTTCTCAGATCATTTGGCATATAACTTAACAGCAATGAAAAGAGGGGGCAAGACTACAGCAATGGGATGATATTCATATATTTTAATGTTTTTTCTAGGGAAGAGACTATGAACTAGAAATCACAGGATATTCCACAATTATCTAAACATCAGGGATATTCCACAAGGAGATAGTTTGCTGGAGTTTCTGTTCCATAGCTCGTGATGAATCAGTCCAAATGTTTCATCGTATGATTTCTGGAAGTCAGATAGATACAGTATATAACCAATATTCAGATGAGCTCTGTGGATGTATCACAGGAAGTAGAACATCTAAAATTTAACTCCAGCAGAAATTAGCAACATGTTAGCCAACACTTTCAAAAGAATGATAATTTAGGGATCTGGATACGCCCCATATCATATCATTACAGGCTCAATAGATAGACTTCCATAGACTGCAAGTATGGTATAACATCAAAGATACCACTCCACCCTCCGCTATAATTATATCTGGTCCATTATAACCATTACAAAGAGTTGGAAGGCTTTCCACATTAATTCACAAATCAAGTTCAAGACTGCTCATTTGCTTTACATAGCCAATTTACAGTGAAGTTTGCACATAGAAATAAGTTATCTGCACTCTACTTCGGATACCATGGTTAAAGAAGAATGAAAAGATAAAATATTTTTATGCAGATAGATTGGATTCATTCTGGTTAATGTAAAGTTAGGAAATGAACTGGATTCTTAAGGAGGCAAAGTCAATTCCAGACTCTGGTCTGTCTAGATTAATAAGAGCAACTAAGTTGGTGAAAGTGGATGGCATGAGAAAGAAATTCTGTTTTATAGAAAACTATGGTTCTTCCATGTTTATAATAAATAATAGCAAGACCATTTTTAAATAATGATATTTCTTCAGTTTTGAGTGGATGAGACAAACTGGTATACCTACTTTTCACATTTATGTTCAGATCTTTGGATTAAGTTGGTATTCTGTCTTACGATTCACTTGTTGAATGTAAAGACAGATAGAATAATTCTACAAATTCTTCCATACAAAGTTTCTTTTATTGGATTATATTAGGTATCCTCAAGGTGACTCACAGTTATGTCAAGATGCATCTAATGTCCAATTATTTGCATAATTGTAATCGTAGTGTAAATGATATTAATCTTTCTATCCCATAGTCACAGAGGCAGGGGGTAAAGCTGCCACCATGAGGCTGTGTTCAGGCAAGAGTGAGGGAGCCTCCCCCAACCCAACAAGGGTCAATTTAGTGACCAATCAGGATTACATGTGGCCACATGACATAGACTACATTTCCCAGGATACCTTAACTACATTTACGATGATGCATTCCCTTAAGGGGACAGCTCTCAAATCCTAACTAACTATCCCAAATCCCATTAACTCTAAACTGTCTGGACAGCACATTCCCCGCCTGGAATTGTAAATTCCACAAACTTAGTAAAGAGCAATTAACTAAGATAAACAGTAAAGAGTAATACTAACTGAATAGCAGATAACTATAT
This sequence comes from Laticauda colubrina, assembly GCA_015471245.1. Lineage (NCBI taxonomy): Eukaryota > Metazoa > Chordata > Lepidosauria > Squamata > Elapidae > Laticauda > Laticauda colubrina. The sequence goes on along the minus strand of BLBF01000011.1, from coordinate 17,422,194 downwards.
AATTAAAATAAACAATTAGCTATATAACTCAAGGCAACAGTAAATAGCAATAAAGCATCAAACAAAACAAAGCATTAGGGTTCAATCTTCAAGTTAAGCCTTTCTCCGTAGCAACACAAGGTCGGTCACCAGTCTAGTGTAGAGCTTCTTGGTGAAAGTCTGCTGGTCACAGGAAGAATCTAGCGACCTCACTATTACGATTTCGGCTGTGTGGATAAGCCCATTGGAGCTGGGCAGGGTTTGATGTACAAGTCCCTTAGGCCATGCATTCCAATGCACATCCTTGCCTTTCAGCAAGACAGGGTCTCCCTCTTCGAGGTTCAGTTCTTTGGTCTTCCATTTAAGGAGGTCTTGTAGGGTAGACAGGTACTCTTACTTCCAACGGTTCCAAAAGGTGTTGGCAAGCTGTTGAACTTGTCACCATTGTTGTTTGTACAAGTCCTTTGAATCAAAGTTCCCTAATGGTGTGGGCCAATCACCCATCTTCTGCATTAGCAAGGCAGCTGGAGGAGAATAGTCAGATTCTCAGGATCTGAAGAGAATGGAACTAAAGGTCGGCCATTGATGGTGACCGCGACCTATGCCATAAGGGTAGATAGAGTCTTACGTGTCAGTTTAGGTGCTTTCACCAACATGGAATCTAGGATTCTACGCGCTATTCCAATCATGTGTTCCCACACTCCTCCCATGTGAGATGCGTGGGGAGGATTAAATATCCATCTGCACTTCTTGGCTTTAAGGTAGCCATCGATCAGTGAGTCAGGCTGAATGCCGTCATCTATCTGTTGTTCTTTACAAGCGCCTATAAAGTTCATTCCACAGTCAGATCTGAATACCTTGACTGGACCTCTGTAGGCTTGAAATCTTCTCAGGGCACTAATGAAGCAAGAGGCGTCCATAGATTTGATGACCTTGATATAGACTGCTCGAATGCTGAGACAAGTGAAGAGTACTGCCCATCATTTCCTGTTAGCTTGACCGCCCCTGGTCTATCGGGCAGACACAGACCAAGGGCCAAATACATCAAGGCCTACATTGGTGAATGGTGGTTTGGAACTCAGGAGCTCGGGTGGTAGGTCAGTCATCATTTGGTGTAGAGTGTGACCCCATTGCTTGCGACAATGGAAGTAAGACTGCAGAACAGTTGTAATACATCTTTTGGTGCCTATGATCCAGAGTCCATTCAGTCTGAGGGCACCTTCCGTGAAGTGGCGGCCTTGATGGTGGATTGCTTCGTGGTAGTGTTGTACTAACAGCCTCGTAACATGTTGGTTAGCAGGAAGGATGACGGGGTGCTTGTTTTATGAGTCCATTACTGCTTTGTGTAGGCAACCTCCTACGCGAAGTACCTCCTGGTTGTTGAGGTACGGGGTCAGTGTCAGAAGTGAACTAGATTGTGGTATGGACTTCCCTGCACTCAGGCATCTGTATTCTGCTGGATATGTCTCTTGTTGTACACATCTCAATATTCATCTCTCAGCATGAGTATCATGGCCTGGGAAGTATGACTTGAAGCCTTTCCGATGACTGAGGAGATGGACGACTGTGCAGGCAACCACAGTCATTCCCAGTACAAGAGTTTTCCATCAGGAGAAGCGTTCAAAGTGAGCCAGTTTTAAGGGCCCTTCCTTCTTGCATTCTACTGTCATTGCCAGGCAGACGACCGGAGGGACAACCGGTTCTACCTTCTTGACTAGCGGTCAAATGTCGCCATCTTTATCTGGATCTAGGAGTTCATACAAACTAGGGTTCCCTGGCTCCAAGGCATCTGTATGCCACAAGAACTCGGGGCCTTTGAGCCAGGTAGAAGTTGATAACTGGGATGCAGAAATAGACCTTGTCTCATGATCTGCAGGGTTCTGGTCCATTGAGGACAAAAGGTTCCTTCAGCTCATGGATAAGGAATTTCAACAGGACGCAACTGGTAGTTGGCCTTAATCATTTTAATAGATAATCTACAATAGACACTGAACCATCTAATAATCATGGTCTTCTTCTGGACCCAACTCACATACATTGGACTTAAGGACACAACTGAATGCTACATTTCCCTTCAAAATTTAAGGCTTAAGACCTTAAAGAGGAATACCTTTGCTCAATTGAAGTAGATAAAGCAAATTAATGGATTAGAGCATGGAGTTCTTTACAGTAGATTACTCCTAGTATATTTTGGCAATTTACATTATTTACAACTAACTTGGCAAAGTATTTATAAGTATATATTTAAGTTATCATTAGCTAAGAAGGTATTTTTAGGAAGAATGTCTGTTCCTGACATTTGTGCTATAAATCATCGCTGAATTGCTTCTGATTATTCAGAGATTTGCCAGTTAATCCATATCTATTTTTTATCCACTTCAGAGGTGGTATTCAGCAGGTTCTGACCAGTTCTGGAGAACCGGTAGCAGAAATTTTGAGTAGTTTGGAAAACCGGCAAATCCCACCTCTGACTGGAGATTTACAGTGTCCTTTCCCCTGCCACGCCCACCAAGCCACACCCACAAAACCGGTAGTAAAAGAATTTGAATCCCACCACTGATCTAATTCTCTTATACTGCATATGTAATCAAATGGGAACCCAATTATATTTAACATACAGTATTGTTTCATATCTATTACCAACCAAAAATATGGGATATTTTAATTCGCCACATATCCAAACCCTTCTTGTGACTGTTTTTATGCTATGTTAAATCTACAAGTCAATTAAAACAGTGAT
>BLBF01000011.1:17380663-17407705 GCA_015471245.1 Laticauda colubrina | reverse complement strand
ATATACATATACATATACATATACATATACATATACATATACATATACATACATACATACATACATACATACATACATATATATATATATATATATATGTTTTCTTAGGCTTTCGCGGGTACTTACATGTGTGCTGTTTAGCTTCCTTCGGGTATTATCCCACGTCATTGTAGTTCTGTTAAAGTTGTAGCAACGTTTCAGCAGAATCTCATCTGCCATCCTCAGGCTTCTGTATAGAGTTAGTTCCTGGTTTCAAATTTGAGGCTGGTCCATTCTGATTGGTTGGGAGCCTGGATCTGTATTCATTGGACTTGGAGTTTGATTGATTGGTGTTTCTGGTTTCTTCTGTCTGTTTTGTGGCTTTGATTGGCTGGCAATACTCTGTTCTTGTGTTGGAGGCTTTCAGTGCAGCTTGGCTCCGTGTGGAGGGACGGCTGCTCTTCATTAGCAAGCTGCTATTCATTAGCAAGCTGGGTTTCACCTGGGTGCCTGATGGGGGGTGTTTGGGCTGGAGCTATCAGAGGGAGTCTGTTTTTGCCCAGGTGTTTGCCTGGCTTGTGGCATGGAGATCTTTCTATTTGAGAGTGCAGGCTTCCAAATGATTGACAGTCTGGTGGAATCATCTATTCATGCTGTCAGGTCTTTTTTCAATCTCTATGGCTTCTCTGATGATTCTTTGGTTGGGGTTTTCTATGGTGGCTAGGGTTTTAGTGCCATTGAAGTTGATGTTGTGACCTGTGGTTTTCATGTGTTGGACGAGTGAGGAGGTGAGGAGTGAGGAGTGAGGAGATGAAGCTGACAGAATAAGACACCAGGTTACTCACATCTTATGCACAACGAAACCACCAAAAAATAATTTGCAAAAAGATGAATTCAGAGCGTTACAAACCCTGAAACATGATAATAGCATAATAATACTCCTAGCAGACAAAGGAAATGCCACAGTAGTAATGGACAGAAAAGACTATGAAACAAAATTGACAGACCTACTCCAAGACTCCACATACAAACCTATAAACACACATATATATATATATATTTGTTTTCTTAGGCTTTCGCGGGTACTTACATGTGTGCTGTTTAGCTTCCCTCGGGTATTATCCCACGTCATTGTAGTGCTGTTAAAGTTGTAGCAACGTTTCAGCAGAATCTCATCTGCCATCATCAGGCTTCTGTATGGATGTATGTCTCACAGCTTTTGGTTTCAAATTCGAGACTGGTCCATTTTGATTGGCTAGGAGCCTGGGTCTGTGTTCATTGGACATGGAGTTTGATTGATTGGTGTTTCTGGTTTATTCTGTCTGTTTTGTGGCTTTGATTGGCTGGCAACACTCTGTTCTTGTGTTGGAGCCTTTCAGTGCAGCTTGGCTTCGTGTGAAAGGACGGCTGTTATTCATCAGCAAGCTAGGTTTCACCTGGGTGCCTGGTGGGGGGGTGTTTGAGTTGGAGGCATCAGAGGGAGTCTGTCTGTGCTCAGGTGTTTGTCTGTTTTGTGTTGTGGAGATCTTTCTATTTGAGAGTGCAGGTTTCCAAATGATTGACAGTCTGCTGGAATCATCTCTTCTATTCATGCTTTCAGGTCTTTTTTCAATCTCTATGGCTTCTCTGATGATTCTGTGGTCAGGTTTTTCTATAGTGGCTAGGGTTTTGGTGCCACTGAAGTTGATGTTGTGACCTGTGGTTTTCATGTGTTGGACTAGTGAGGAGGTGTGTTCCAGCTTTTTTACTGCATTTTTGTGTTCATCTAGGCGGGTACTTATTCTTCTATTGGTCTGTCCAATGTATGTGGCCGGGCATGATGTACAGGGAATTTCGTATATGCCTTGGTTTTCCAGGTCAATTTTATCTTTGGGGTTTCTCAGGATGGCTGCTATTTTTTTGTCTGTTTTGAAGGCAGTCTTGATGTAATGCCTGTGTAGTATCTTACTGATTTTATCTGTAGTACCTCTTATGTAAGGCAAGACAGCTGTTCCATAGGTCTGTTGGTCTTCTAGGTCTCTGTTATGTCTTGGTGTGTTTTTGTGGATCAAGTTGGTGATTTTGTTTTTTTGGAAGCCATTGGCTGTCAATACTTTAGTCAGGGTGCATAGTTCAGTCTTTATATGTGTCTTGTCTGCCAGGCGTTTGGTTCTGGTAATTAGTGTTTTCGCCACGGAATTTATCTGTGCTGGGTGGTGGTGGGATTGGGTGTTGAGGTAGCGGTTGGTGTGTGTTTTCTTTTGGTATATGGTGTCCCAGTGTGCCATCTGTTCTTTTGTAGATTAGTACATCTAGGAATGGTAGTTGTTTGTTTATTTCTGTTTCCATGGTGAACTTGATTTGGGGGTGTGTGTTGTTTAGGTGTGTTAGGAAATTGTTTAGGTTTTCTTTTCCATGGGGCCAAATCACAAATGTGTCATCGATGTATCTTACCATAGTTTGGGTTTGTGGGTGGCATGTGGCATTAGCCAGGGCTCTGGATTCGAATTCTTCCATGAAAAGGTTTGCAATTACGGGTGACAGTGGTGATCCCATAGGGGCTCCTTCAATTTGTTTGTATCTTTGTCCTTTGTATATGAAATATGTGTTGGTTAGGCATTGTTCTGTTAGTTCCTTGAGGTCTTTAGATGGTTGGTATTTATTTTTGATGATTTCAAGAGTTTCTTTTATTGGGACTTGAGTGAATAGTGAAACCACGTCAAAACTTATAAGCAGATCTTCTTGTTCCACGTGCAGATCTTTGATCATTTCTAAGAAGTGGTATGAGTTTTGTACATATGAAGCTGCGGTTTCAGCATGGGGCTGTAGTTGTTTTGCTAAGTATTTAGCTAGGTTTTGTAATGGTGCTCCTATCGAGCTGACTCTCAGACCCATAGTCAGCTCCATAGGAGCACCATTACAAAACCTAGCTAAATACTTTGCAAAACAACTACAGCCCCATGCTGAAACCGCAGCTTCATATGTGCTGTTCAGCTTCCTTCGGGTATTATCCCACGTCATTGTAGTGCTTTTAAAGTTGTAGCAACGTTTCAGCAGAATCTCATCTGCCATCATTGAGTTTGTAAAACTCAACAACTCTATACAGAAGCCTGATGATGGCAGATGAGATTCTGCTGAAATGTTGCTACAATTTTGAAAGCACTACAATGACGTGGGATAATACCCGAAGGAAGCTGAACAGCACATATCTATCTATCTATCTATCTATCTATCTATCTATCTATCTATCTATCTATCTATCTATCTATCTGTCTGTCTGTCTGTCTGTCTGTCTGTCTGTCTGTCTGTCTATCTGTCTATCTGTCTATCTGTCTATCTGTCTATCTGTATATCTGTATATCTGTATATCTGTATATCTGTATATCTGTATATCTGTATATATATATATCCCATAGAAATATAGAAAGAACTTGGTTCTTTCTAGTGGATTTTAGTGGATAGATATTAGGAAATCTGTATGTGGTTGTGGAAAAAAATAACATTTCCCCCCTTGTTTGCCCTTCAAACAATAAGCCAATAAAACTGAGGAATTTATCTTTTCCCTAAGTTTTTTTTTCCTCTACACTGATTTCCTTTAAGATTGCTCTTTGTATCTAACATAAAACCAGACACCACTACAGCTACTTCCAAGATGGATAGCTGCTCCAATAGCAATCAAGAAATGGCATACAATATCAACTTTATCTCCTTGCCATTGTCTTGTGAGAGCAAAAATCTTGTGAAGAAGCCACCCGCAAAGCACAGAATTGCAAAGAAGACGTTTCTGCTTACAGCCTGTCAAATTGCCTGTCATATAAGGTAGAGTTATTGCACACAAAGAACTTTATCTGAAAATACTCTTAATCTAGCATTGCACTTTTATGAATTTACAGCAAAAGATAGCCCTACTGCCTTCCCGCAATAGTTAAGCTTAATATAAGGACTCATTTAGCATCAGGTCTAGCTTGGCCATTGGAGATATATACTTTGCATTAGAAAACAAGATAGTTTCAGGCATCCACTTTTGCAAGTCCTTGCTTCAGTACAATGAAGAGATCGGGTCTTTGGAAGCTCAGCACCTGCTGTGCATTTATCAGATTTTCTTTTAAGAATGCAGATGATTTCCTGAAGCCGCCATAACCCAGATGTTGAAAGACTCTTTCAGCAAATGACTCAACTGCCTATCGATTCAGTTTCATTAAGAAAAAGAAAAGCACCGTGCAAAGGGTGTTTTTTTTAAAAAAAAGAAAAAGAAAGAAAAATAGCACTAACTGTCTCAGATAATTGATTCCAGAAGAGTCACCTCACCATCATCAGTGAGATCATTCTGGCAACAGTAGCTGAAAGATCACTCAGCCCAATACCTGACATCCATGCTTTAAATGTTTATGCCTTGAATGCTGATGGTATGCTAGACTTGCAGCAACAAGAAATATGTCCTTGACAAAGTCCAAAACAGACAAACAAAAAGTCATTTCCTGTAGGCAGTATAATTTGAATTATATTTACCCTGAAGACCCCTGCACCTTCTTTTGACTAGACAGTTTTGCAAGGGGATGGGAAATCAATATATCTGAGATCAGAGTGAACCCATAACATTATGCTATCTGAATCACCTGATGTCCCTTCCATATTTCACCCACAAAAGCCAGCTGGCTTGATTCTAAGACATGGCCATACTTGATATAGCAGTCTGGTTGGGCAGGGAGTCAGGTTATATCAGTAGTGGGATTCAAATTTTTTACTACTGGTTCTGTGGGCATGGTTTAGTGGGAGTGGCAGGGGAAGGATACTGTAAAATCTCCAGTCAGAGGTGGGATTTGACGGTTCTCCGAACTACTCAAAATTTCCGCTAATGGTTCTCCAGAACTGGTCAGAACCTGCTAAATACCACCTCTGGATTATATATGTAATATTGAATGGTTTCCATGGTTCAAACAGGACCTCAGTCCCCTTTGTGGCTTGGTGGCCTGGCTGGGGAGGGAGATGGGAAACGGCTGCGGGAGTAGCGGGCTGGGGCACACGTGTTGCGCCAGCTCTCTGGTCATGTGGCCCAGTTCCAGATAGGCCACGGACTAGTAATAGGCCATGGCTTGGGGGTTGAGGACCCCTGAAATAGGAGATCAAAACTATGACTCAGTTGTTCCTGAAAAACATTTGTAGGTTACATTTCCGTCCAGCAAATAATAATAAGAGTCTTAGACAATTTACGCCTCTAAGACCAGGATGTCAAACTCATGTCGTCATAGCAGCATCACATGACTTATCAGGACTTTTTTCCCTTCGTTAAGCCGGGTTTGGGTGGGGCCAGCACGTGATGCAACTAGCCTGAGGACTGAGTTGACACTCCTACTCTAAGGAGCCAAATTACAGTTTAATCTGGCCAATTGGAACCAATGTATAAATATATCCAAAATACATACAGTATTTATTTTAGATTAGATTAGATTAGATTAGATTAGATTAGATTAGATTAGATTAGATTAGATATAGGAGGGAGTGGATGACCAGTTGTGGAAGATCAAAGAACTCCAATAATAAGCAATAGTTGTAGCTATATAACAATTTATCAAGCTGCGTTCTATTCATCTGCATTCAATATAAAAGTCACATATCACTTTACCTTTTGGTTAGACCACTTAAAATCTTTTTCATAATAATTACAATTTTCACAACACTTTGACTACTTCTGCAGCTGCTTCATACAACTACTGATGTTATTTCTAGCCCACAAAGCTTTGTGTAACTATAAAGTATGAAGAAAGTGCTACCACATCACCTGTTCTTTTAGTAAAATGCAAATTAGAAGTTAAGATTACCACCCTCAGATAAAGTTACAAAGGTAATATCTGTCCTGAAAGCAATTCCTAGGCTCTTTACCCCCAGCTTTTTAGAAAACACATTAAGCAAGCAAACTAAGAAGACACACAAACTTTATTGTTAAGCAGCAGTGACACTCAATCACTTCCTTTTTGGACCTACACTGGCATTTTAAGCCCATGTCACACTGCACCAATGGATGCAAAGAGGATGTAAAACGGACAAAAAAGCTTGCCATCCATTGGTTAACGTGATTTATCCGTTCTGTACTCACTGCCTCCGTTTTGCTTCCTCTCTATCCATCCAGCATCCGTTTATGGACGTTTCATCCACTCAGAAAGTTTTGAGCTGCTCAAAACTTTTGCATGGAAAATGTATCCAATTCGTCCATTCTGCATCCGCTACGCATCCACTAGGCATCTGTTCTGCATCCGTTACACATCCGCTATATCCGCTAGGCATCCGTTCTGCATCCGCGCAACTCGCATCCGCTCGGACACAGGGATGAAGCAGAACAGATGCAGAACGGATGCAGAACGGATGCCTAGCAGATGCAGCACGGAAACAAAGCATTTAAAACGGAAAAAACCTTCGCAGAGGGGACCTATCTCGGATATTAAGGATGTCTAGAGGATGCCTAGAGGATGCCTAGAGGATGCAAAGGGACACCTATACTGCCTATAAAAAGGGGGAGCAACTCACCTGCATCTCACTTTCAGACCAGCAGCCCAGCTGTGCAGACCTCTGCAGCCTTCATCTGACTCTTGCTCTTCCACAGCATCCAATCATGTCCACCGTGGATCGTAACACAGTCCTTTTGGCAGCCACCATCCTTCTGCAACAGTGCGAAGCCATCTACAGGCTATGTGAACTCTACTACGGGAAGAAAAAGAGGCGGCCAAGAAGCGTCTGGGTACGAAGATGGTTCGCCACAAGAGCAGAGGACGGACTGTACAACAAGCTGATGGTGGAGCTCAGGAGCGAAGACACTCGTGCATTCCAGAACTTCATGAGGATGCCTCCAGCCATATTTGATGAAGTTGTGCAGCGGCTGACACCCAGGTTGACCAAGGCAAACACCAACTTCCGGCCCAGCCTGGAACCTGGGCTCAAGGTGGCACTCACTCTGCACCACCTGGTCTCAGGGACCACCTACAGGAGCATGCAGTACGGCTGGAAGGTGCCACACAACACCATCAGCATTGTGGTCAGAGAAGTGGTGCAGGCCATTATCGAAGAATACAAGGAGGAGCTCCTCCAGTGCCCTTCCACTGAAGAAGGATGGAAGAAAGTTGCAGAGCAGTGGTATCAGAGGTGGAACTTCCCACACACCGTTGGAGCCATCGATGGCAAGCACGTGGCCTGAAAAGCGCCAGCCAACTCAGGTTCCTCTTATCACAACTACAAGGGCTTCTTCAGCATCATCCTCTTCGCCATGGTCGATGCTGACTACAAGTTCATGTACATCGATGCTTCAGGCAACAGCTCATCTTCAGATGCCCAGGTATACAAGGCAAGTGACCTCAAGGGTGGGCTGGAACGCAACCTCATCGTGGGCTTCCCAGATCCAGACCCCCTGCCCAATGACACGCAAGATGTGCCCTATTTCATCGTGGGGGATGACGCCTTTTCCCTCACAACCTACCTCATGAAGCCCTACACCTCCAAATACCTCACCCGTGAAGAGAGGATCTTCAACTACAGGCTGTCCAGGGCAAGGCGAGTGGTGAACGCCTTTGGCATCCTGGCCAACAAGTTCCAGGTACTTCTCACCACCATGTAGCATCACCCAGAGACCGTGAGGAGGATCATGGAAGCTTGCTGCATCCTGCACAATCTCATGCACACCCGCTACCCAGTCTTGCAGAACAGGCTCGTGGACCTCCAGCAAGGCAATGGGGACATGGAGCCTGGGGAATGGAGGCAAGAGCGAAACCTGATAGACACTCAGGATGTGCAAGGCCCCAACAGAGCCTCACGTGAAAGGAAGAAGAAGCGCAACCTCCTGAAACACGAGGGCAACTCCCCAGCTGGAGCAGTGGAGTGGCAAGACAGGATGATAGATGCTTAATGGATGCTTCCTTCAGCCTGTCTCATCACACTGATGAGATTGTGCCATGTATGTTGAGTGGCCCTACAATGATCAGGGCATTTAATAAAGAGTTGTGTTTGTTTTGACATGTGTGGATGATTATTACATTATTGATAATAAAGGGCCATAGGTGTGGCACCTGGGAGGGTGGACCATACAGTCCCACTATGCTTGCACTGGAGGTTTATCTATCCCACAGCTATTACCCATTCCAAAGGTATCCCTGCCCATCCCACAGGTATCCCTGCCCACCCCACTGCTATCTTAACCCATCCCATAAACATGCAAAGGCTTAAACCATTTCTAAAAGTTTCCAGCAAGACTTTATTAAAAAAAAGAAATGAAGCAAGTGTATGAATCAAAACTAGACTTTATTAACAAGAAGCTATAAAACAAAAATGAGTCTCTGGCACTCCTCTTGGTCGCTCAGTCTCGGGTGAAGGGTCCAGGTGCTGTGGAGGTGGCTGGTGCTGGAGTGCTTGTCATCAGCTCCTCCAGAAGCAGAAGCAGCAGAAGCCCCAGCCCCAGAAGAGCGAGCCCGTGCTACAGAAGCCCCAGCAGAACCAGAGTGAGGGCCGGGGGGCGGGATGGTAGCCCCGTCCCTCTTGCAAGGGCTGGCAGCAGATGGCTGAGTCTTGCTGTGCTTCCGCATGGTTGTGGGGTTGCTGGCTGGCAGGGAGGCTGGCATGCACCAAGGCTGGCAGGAAGGCTGGCAGGGAGGCAGGCACCAAGGCTGGCAGGAAGGCTGGCAGGGAGGCATGCACCAAGGCTGGCAGGCAGACAAGAACCAAGGCTGGTAGGCAGGCAGGCAGCAAGGCTGGCAGGAAGACTGGCTGGCAGCAAGACTGGCAGGCAGGCTGCCAGCAAGGCTTGCAGCAAGGCTTGCAGGCAGGCATGCAGGCAGGGCAGGCAAGGCTGTCAATCCGTCCGGCAGCAGGTCTTTCCTCTGAATGGTGACCTGCTTCCGAGCTGCTTCCCTGATATCCGTGGGGCTTACGCAATGCATCCTCCCCGCATGCGCAATTAATGCTCGGCATCCGTTAGGCTTCCGCTGTGCATCCGCTAGGCTACCGCTCTGCATCCGCTTCATCCGCTGTGCATCCGCTATGCATCCGCTGTATCCGTTCCGCATCCGCTTTGCTGCGGCCCCCCGGAAGCCTAGCGGATGTGCCATCCGCTTACATCCGCTCCCATCCGCTTCCATCCTCTGGGCTTCCGTTCCGCATCCGCTTTCCATCCGCCCTGCGTCCTCTCCCCATCCGTGTTATCCGCTCCGGTTATGCAAATTTTTGCCCCTTTTGAGAGCGGATAACAACGGATGGAACATTTTGCTCGTCCGTTGTGTCCGTTTTGCATCCTTTGGGCAGTGTGACAGGGCCTTTAAGAAAGCTAAAATTCAACATGAAAATAGTTTTAAAGTTGAAAAAAAAAAGTGAAGCAATCCAGAGTCTTCCACACATAATTACCATTCAATCCATTTCTAAAGGGCCTTTCAAGCTGAATAAAACCAGTTTCTAAAATAAAATCCATTATGCTGGGAAGCTTTGTTGCACTGAGAGGTTTACATAGGCAATTTGTGAGTACTTAAGTTCAAGTGTTGGATGTGTGAATCGAGTATTGTCACTACCTGACTGTTCTTGGGTTTCCTGTGCTAAAACCCAGCTATGTTTAATTGTGAAAATGTGAAAAAGATCCAAACTCTCTTTTTATGTAGCAGCAATGCCTGTGCTGATCAAGCTGCCTGCCGTCTGGTAACTAAGGGCAATTATGCAGAGGTTTGCTTGCCTGGGGAAACTATGTATTTGTGCCCTGCAGATAGTTCAGGATATCATTCACCAGTCTCCAGCTTAGCATGTGCTGGGTGTTTGTTTTCTACCTTGATGGAGATTTGTCAGTCTGTAACACCTATGTTAGCATGAGAAAAAGCAAAACTGAGTCGAGTTCTCTGTCATTTTCAATAAAGCTAGGATATTAATAAGAACAACACAACTTTTTTAAAAGATATATTTGCATTGCTTGCATATAAATATATGGAATACAGTGTAATTGACCTGATATTCCACTTACCAAAAAATAAAAGTAAAAAGAGAATAACATATATACTATTTTAAACAGTGCTAATGTTGTACAATAGTTTCTGATCATCATATTTTAATATGTCAGCTTATCTATCATTCTAATACTTACATTCAGGGGTGGGATTCAAAATTTATAACAACTGTTTCTGTGGGTGTGGCTAAGTTGGTGGGCATGACTTGGTGGTCATGTTATTGGCTGGGCGTGGCCAACTCAGTTTCACTCACATTGAGGCACACATCTCACCTGGCCTCTAATGACTGTGGGGATGCTGCAACAGTCGTAAGTGTGAAAAATGGTCATAAGTCACTTTTTTCAATGCCATTGTAACTTTGAATGGTCATTCCACACAAGCAAAGTACCAGCAAAGGAAGGGAAAAAAACTCCAGAGAAGTTCCTGAGACAAGAAGCCTACTCCTGCCAAGAATGTAATAAGGGTTAACGGAGAGGCAGTTTCTGTAAGCAACACCAGAATGTTTCTTTCCTGCCTTCCTTACAGGATGAGGCCAGTAATTTCTTCTAACAACTGATTCTCTGAACTGCTTAGAAAGTTAACAATCAGTTCTAGCAAATAGGTGATAACTGGTAGAATCCCATCCCTGCTGACATTCCTATGACAATATTAAAAATATCTCTTTCCACATCCACCTAATCTGATTCTTTTGCATTCCAACTTCTACCCTGAAAACAACTTATAGCTTGATGTGGTTCATCATGATAGGTGAGGAACTATACACTGGAAGAGTAGGGGTTCACAATCTCTAGGCTGCAGCCCAGTACTGGTCCTTGAGCCATTCAGAACCAGGCTGTGGAAGTGGCAGGTGTGTTCACATGCATCCCCGCTTGCGCAAGCAGCTGCTTGGAAGTGGGCTGCAGAAGTGGCAAATGTGAGTGAATCTTTATGTTCAAATGTGTGGATCAATGAATAAATTGTTATTGATAATAAAGGGCCAAAGGCGTGGCACCTGGGAGGGTGGACCATACAGTCCCACTATGCTTGCATAGTGGAGGTTTATCTATCCCACAGCTATTACCCATCCCAAAGGTATCCCTGCCCATCCCACTGCTATCCTTACCCATCCCAAAGGTATCCCTGCCCATCCCACTGCTATCTTAACCCATCCCACAAGCATGCAAAGGCTAAAACCATTTCCAAAAGTTTACACCAAGACTTTATTAAAAAAAAGAAATGAAGCAAGTGTATGAATCAAAAATAGACTTTATTAACAAGAAGCTATAAAACAAAAATGAGTCTCTGGTACTCCTCTTGGTCGCTCAGTCTCAGGGGTGAAGGGTGCAGGTGCTGTGGAGGTGGCTGGTGCTGGAGTGCTTGTCATCAGCTCCTCCAGAAGCAGAAGCAGCAGAAGCCCCAGTGCCAGAAGAGCGAGTCCGTGCTGCAGAAGCCCCAGCAGAACCAGAGTGAGGGCCAGGGGGCGGGATGGTAGCCCTGTCCCTCTTGCAAGGGCTGGCAGCAGATGGCTGAGGCTTGCTGTGCTTTCGCATGGTTGTGGGGTTGCTGGCTGGCAGGGAGGCTGGCAGGAACCAAGGCTGGCAGGAAGGCTGGCAGGGAGGCAGGCACCAAGGCTTGCAGGAAGGCTGGCAGGGAGGCAGGCACCAAGGCTGGCAGGGAGGCTGGCAGGGAGGCAGGCACCAAGGCTGTCAGGCAGGCTGGCAGGCAGGCAGGAAGGCTGGCACCAAGGCTGGCAGGAAGGCTGGCAGGGAGACAGGCACCAAGGCTGGCAGGAAGGCTGGCAGGCAGGCATGAACCAAGGCTGGCAGGCAGGCAGCAAGGCTGGCAGGCACACTGGCTGGCAGCAAGGCTGGCAGGCAGGCAGACAGCAAGGCTGGCAGGGAGGCTGGCAGCAAGGCTTGCAGGCAGACATGCAGGCAGGGCAGGCAAGGCAGTCAATCCGTCCAGCAGCAGGTTTTTCTTCTGAATGGCGACCTGCTTCCGAGCTGCTTCCGTTATATCCGCGGGGCTGACGCAATGCATCCTCCCCACTTGCGCAATTAATGCTTGGCATCCGCGAGGCTTCCGCTGTGCATCCGCTGTGCATCTGCTTCATCCGTTCGGCATCCATTCTGCATCCGCTGTATCCGTTCCGTGTCCGATTGCTGAGGTCCCCCGGAAGCCTAGCGGATGCGCCATCCGCTCTCATCCGCTTCCATCCGCATCTGCTTCTGTTCCGCATCTGCTTTCCATCTGTCCTGCATCCTCCCCGCATCTGTTCCTTTCTGTGTTATCCGCTCCGGTTATGCAAATTTTTGCCCCTTCTGAGAGCGGATAACAACGGATGGAACATGTTTCTCGTCCGTTGTTAACGTTTTGCATCTGTTGGGCAGTGTAACAGGGCCTTTAATTACTGACTCAGACCATTATTTGGAAGTTATCTGCCTCAGAAGCAATTCTGCCTCTATCCAAATCCAGAACACTTAGTTAAGGTAGTGGATTGTGAGGTGTCAGTTTAAATATAGATGAAATATATATTACACCTAAACAATACCTGGCAAGCATTGATTTTTGCCTTATCTTTATACAGAATGAGAACGTACAGGCCCCCAGTATGCCTCGTTCTCAATCTCCATGGAGGAAGAGGTGATCAAGTATCTGAGGGCAGACTGTGTGACAACTCCAGATGTCATCACATGAAGATGTGAAATATCCTACTGATATTGCCACCAACCTCCTTCTGTAATTATTTTGAAAGTTGTTTGACTTCAGCATTCCTCTTTTAATCAAACCCCCCCACTGGTTTGACAATTCTGTGACCTCTCCAAAGGAAAGCACTCTGGACATCTTCACAGACTATGCTATTCATGACCATTTGGGGTGGGGCGAGTCAGCGGTGGGATTTGGCAGTTCTTTGAACCAGCCATAACATTAGTTCCAGGTTCTCCTGAACCCGGGCGAATCGTAGCAGCCCACCCCACCCCCGGCTGCCCTCCTGTCAGCCAAATGGGAGTCCAAAGGAGCCCCATAAGCATTTCAAATCATCCACCCCCACTCCATTTGAGCAATGAAATGATTTTTCTCCGGTCTCCTGTTTTGGAACAGTTTCTCAACAGCACTGAAATAGCCTCTCCCTCCTTCCTTTTCCACAGTCATCAGACAGGCCCAGGTTTTGTTCTGAAAGTAACCTTGCAAAGCCAGACAATGTTAATTCCCTCTCAGAATTAAAAGAGTGAGCCCTGGGACCCTGGCCAAGCTCCCCCTGAGTTAATGTCTCTCTCTCCCTTCTACTCCCTCTCTAGCGTGAAGCCATCTGAAATGGCAGGTTAAATGATGAGCCCAAGCAGGTTGTTAGCAGAGAGACCACACATAGGGATAACCTTTTGCACCCGGGGTTGGCGGTCTGCAGTAAAAGCATGAAAACTACAATGCATTCACAAACAAAGGGCATTGCTGGGCCTAAGCATTCTGGAGCCCCAATTCTACTCTCACTTTTGAGCTTTATCTCTCCAGTGCCTCATTGGCTGACAGAATTGTGGATTCATAGATAGATTCTATCCCTTAACTGAAGATTCTCTTTGTTCTCTCATAAACCAATCTTTGCCATCGTTAAAAAAAATAGTCATTACTAACAAAGTTAGTAAGGGTGTGGTTACCTATTGGACCATATAACAGGAGGCATGCCCCAAAGAGAAAAACTAGGGGCAAGACCAACATAAATAATTTATTAAATTTGTGATAGCTGCTCATTCATTAGATACTTACTAAATCATAGAAAAAAATTTAAACAATTAAAAACATAAATAAGTAGCCAGACTAACACCATCAGAACAATATACCATACAAATAATCTAACCAATCTGTCTCTAAAGCAATTAATTAAATACTCTTTGGACTGTTACTCCTGGTGTATTTATTCATTTCCCCTTTCTGTGACATTAAAAATAAAACTTCCCATCTTTGGTTGCCAGGTATTCAGCAGGTTCTGACCAGTTCTGGAGAACTGGTAGCCAAAATTTTGAGTAAAATACCAGCTCTGACTAGAGATTTTACAGTATCTTTCCCCTACCACGCCTACCAAGTCACACCTACAGGACCATTAGTAAAAAAAATTGAATCCCACCACTGATGGCAACTGTTGAAAGTGTACAGCCTTGGATGTTGTGCACTTCCACTCCAGGAAACTAAACAATGGGAGATTGAATGGCATGACCCTCATTCTTCTAAGTCACTATGGAATTCTGGGAGCTGAAGTCCACATAAAGTTGCCAAATTTGAGAAACACTGCTTTAAGTCCTACTCCCTTTTCTCCAGGGTACGCAGGTGGATATCACATCTTTAGATAATTTAGCTTCTGCCCAAGCTCTATTTTCTGTCTAGGCCTTGGGGGTTCCTTTTCTGTGCAACATGGTTTTGTTAAGGGTACCCAAGATCCAATGAGTAGGCTTAGGAAACAACAAGAAGCCGTGCTGCAACAGGAAACAAAGTCTTAACGAAGAAGCTGCTGGCTGGGAAGTGTGCTATTGTTAGAGCTTTGTGAGTTTAAATCCCTGAGCAATTATTGAACAGCTTCTGGCAGCTTGGCAAGCTGGAATTTTTTCCCCCCAGTCTGCCTTCTTCCAAGGCCAACTTCACAGCAACATATTCAAGTTGGAGCCAGTCCAATAAAGACAATTAGCAGCAGTGGAAAAGATATGATTTAGAAGGAAAGGACTTTTCTAATCAGGAAATATGAAGAGCTCAAGAGATAGGCTTGCTTTCATGTACTTTCATAAATTGTAGCGAGGGAGTCTCCAGAATTTTATTAAGCCATTGAGGTTCTGGATTATTATCAGTTTTACCTTGGTAACTGTGGTCCTGGAAGTTTGTAAATCTCACCCTCTTGGAAATCTTTTTATTATTCTGTTGTACTTTTAACCAGATAGCAACTTAATCAATCTACAATCTATTAAATAAAGAAATTTTGTCATGCGACTTTGCATGTTGTACTATAATCCTGCCCATCATTTTGTTTCTAGCAAAAGAATAAAATCATTTAAAGTGTCACAAAAAACTGAACTTGTCCATCGTGCCTCCAATCCCTATCCCTATTGTCCTCATTTAATTGTACCTATTTTCTGTATTCTTACTCATGTTTATACTTATACCTATTATTTTGTAAGCGATTGATAAATAAAATAATAATAATAATAATAAAATAGTCTTTAAAATGTCATGAAAGGCTGAACTTGGTCTAAATGGAATGGAAATAATTACTAAATTGTCCTTTGCAGGAAAAACTTTTTTATTTCTCTGTCTTGCCACTCCAGTTGATGACATGAGAGCAGCTAAGAACACAGTCCCCTTCATAGATTAGCCACCCCATGCAAACAACAAAGATAGCATAGCTTCTCGAGTTTGTATCCCAACAACCACCCATATCTCCAGGAATGGAACCCTTTGCATCCCGTGCTCAACGTACAATGCACATTTTGTCTCTTGTGCAAGTCTCTCTTCCCAGATCTCAGTGATGATATTTACATGTTGATTGCCACCATAGCTATCCCATATTTTGTTTTGTAAAATAGTTTTGCAGCACACTCCTGTACAAGTTTATGAAATTCGTTAAGTTCAATAGATCAGTCCCCTTCTTGAGAGCAATGGGACTTTCATATAAATATTCAGAGAACTGAATACTTCTCTGTATGGAAATACAGCCTTGTATATTCAAAAATTTATGCCAGAGTGAATGCACCAATTATCACATTAAATTAACAAGAGGAAAACCTTCCATGCACCAATTCCAACCGCGCTTTTTACAATTTTGTAAACAACAAACTAAAAGACTCAAGGTCCATCCCACCCCTGAAAGGACCTAATGGTAAAGCCCATGTCACACTGCACCAACGGATGGAAAGAGGATGTAAAACGGAGAAAAACGCTTACCATCCGTTGGTTAACGCGATGCATCTGTTCTGTACTCACTGCGTGCGTGATTCATACATTCTATCCGTCCAGCATCCATCTACTGAGATTTCATCTGCTCAAAAGGTTTTGAGCTGCACAAAACTTTTTGAGCGGATGAACTTTCCGTCGCGTCCGTTCTACATCCACGACACATACAGGGAACAAATGTTCTACGTCCATCGTCATCCGTTACACATCCGCTGTATCCGCTCGGCATCCGCTGTGCATCCGCGCAACTCGCATCCACTCCAGCGGAAAACAGAAAGAGGGAGGAAGCGAAACGGACGTGGAACATCCACACAGCGTTAGTAGCACGGACATAGAAAGGATGAAAGCGGATGCAGCTTGCATATAAAGCATTAAAACGGAAAAAACGTTTGTATAGAAGACGTATCTCGGATATTTAGGATGTCTGGAGGATGTCTAGAGGATGCAGAAGGACACCTAGTGGAAAACCGATATTTCCTATAAAAAGGGGGAGGAAATCACCTGGATCTCACTTTCAGTCCAGCAGCCCTGGTATGCAGACCTCTTGCTCTTGCTCTTGCACATCATCCAGTCATCTCCACCATGGATGGCCGCAAATTCCTTTTGGTAGCCGCCAACATTCTACAGCAGTGCCAAGCCCTCTTCAGGCTCTTTCACCTGTTCCACGCAAGGAAAAGGAGGCGTCCAAGAAGTATGTGGGTCCGAAGATGGATCGCGAGAAGAGCGGAGTATGGACTGTATGACAAGCTGATGGTGGAGCTGAGGAACGAAGAAACTCGTGCATTCCAGCACTTCATGAGGATGCCACCAGCCATGTTTAACGAAGTTGTGGAGCGGCTGAGACCCAGGTTGACCAAGGCAAACACCAACGTCCGGCCCAGCCTGGACCCTGGGCTGAAGGTGGCACTGACTCTGCGCCACCTGGCCTCTGGGACCACGTACAGGAACATGCAGTACGCCTGGAGGGTGCCACACAACACCATCAGCGTTGTGGTCAGAGAAGTGGTGCAGGCCATCATCGAAGAATACAAGGAGGAGCTCCGCCAGTGCCCCTCCACTGAAGAAGGATGGAAGAAAGTTGCAGAACAGTGGTATCAGAGGTGGAACTTCCCCCACACCGTTGGAGCCATAGATGGCAAGCACGTGGCCTACAAAGTGCCAGCCAACTCAGGGTCCAATTATCACAACTACAAGGGCTTCTTCAGCATCATCCTCTTTGCCATGATTGATGCTGACTACAAGTTCATGTACATCGATGCTTCAGGCAATGGGTCAGCTTCAGATGCCCAGGTATACAACGCCAGTCACCTCAAGAAGGGGCTGGAATGCAACCTCATCAGGGGCTTCCCAGATCCAGACCCCCGTTCAACGACACACAAGATGTGCCCTACTTCATCATTGGGGATGACGCCTTCTCCCTCAGAACCTACCTCATGAAGCCCTACACTTCCAGATACCTCACCCGTGAAGAGAGGATCTTCAACTACAGGCTGTCCAGGGCAAGACGGGTGGTGAAGAATGCCTTTGGCATCCTGGCCAACAGGTTCCAGGTACTTCTCACCACCATGCAACATCACCCAGAGACTGTGAGGAACATCGTGGAAGCTTGCTGCATCCTGCACAATCTCATACGCACCCGCTACCCAGTGTTGCAGAACAGGCTTGTGGACCGCCAACAAGGCAATGGGGACATGGACCCTGGTGAATGGAGGCAACGACTAAACCTGATAGACACTGTGGATGTGCCAGGCCCCAACAGAGCTTCACGTGAAGGGAAGAAGCAGCGCAACCTGAAACACTGGTGCAACTCCCCAGCTGGAGCAGTGGAGTAGCAAGACAGGATGGTAGATGCTTAATGGATGCTTCCTTCAGCCAGTCTCATCACACTGATGAGATTGTGCCATGTATGTTGACTGGCCCTACAATGAACAGGGCATTTAATAAAGAGTTGTGTTTATGTTGAAATGTGTTGATGTGTGGCACCTGGGAGGATGGACCATACAGTCCCACTATGCTTGCACTGGAGGCTTATCTATCCCACAGCTATTACCCATCCCACAGCTATTACCCATCCCATAGCTATTACCCATCCCACAGGTATCCCTGCCCATCCCACTGCTATCCTTACCCTTCCCACAAGCATGAAAAGGGTAAAACCATTTCTAAAAGTTTCCACCAAGACTTTATTTACTAAAAGAACTGAACCAAGTGTGTGAAGCAAAGATAAACTTTATTAAAAACAAACTGTAGGACTTTATTAAAAAAAGCAAAATGAACCAAGAAAAGTGTCCCAAGCAAAGATAAAGTCAACAGGTAACAACTCAGTCTCTGGCACTCTTCTCAGTCACTCTGAGGCATGCCCATGGTCTCAGGGGTGAAGGGTTCAGGAGCTGTGGAGGTGGCAGTGGCTGGAGTGCTGGTCTGAGGCGCCATTGGGGTGCCTGGCCCCGAGAGGACAACAGGAGATGGTGTGTGCAGGAAGCTCTCAGAGAGCTGGCTCAGTCCCGTGATGTTGAGAGGCCCTTCCTCCATGACATGGAGTGTCAGTCCCAAGACCGATGACAGATGTTCTGAGGCCAGGCTTGGCTGTGGGGTGGAGGAAGGAGGAGTGTAGTGGGGCTGTCTGGTCTGCAGCTGAGCGAGGTGAGGCGTCGGTGGCATCTGTGGCGTCGGTGGCATCTGTGGCAGGCGAGGAACCTGTGCTTGGACTGGGAAGGGATGCCTGTGCTGCTGGAAGTCCTGGTATCCGTAGCCTTGGTGGGTGAGGGGCTGTGGAAAGCCTTGGAAGGGCTGTGACATCGCCTGGGGTGGAGGAGCAGACCTAGACTGGGTGGGAGCAGGTTCAGCTGGGCCTGGAGGGTGGTGCAGAAGACCTGTGATCCTCTCCTTGATCACCTGGTACTGGGCTTCGGGCATTTCCATGAGGGTCTGGTTCATGTAGGTGAGGAAGGGCTTTCTGTTAGAGGATGGAATCTTGAAGTGTACCAGCTGAGAGAGGAGATCTACGCTGTTCTTGATGGTGTCCCTGATCTCCAAGAGGATAGTGTGGCTCTGTCCCTCCGGTCTGCCTCTCTGGCCTACTTTCTGTGGAGGCGGAGCTGGGGGTGGGGGTGGGTTGGTCTCTGGTGGCCGCGGCCTCTTCTTTCTCCATCTGCGTCAGGGGATCCTCCATGTGCTCCGGCATGGGGTGTGCAGCTGTCGGGGGGGGTCTCCGTCATGGGGCGCTCCAAAGATACCTGCCTGGACACAGGAGCTGACTCTTGGCCAGAAGAGGACTGGCTGTCTGTGGGCTGCCTGAGAGAGAGGGTTGACAGTGGGGCTGCTCTTCGGTGGCGGATCTCACCCTCCAAGAAGCTGCACTTGGCCATCACGTAGGTCTCCCGGTCGGTGAGCTTGACCGCAGCCTGGCCAGACTTCTTCAGGTGCAGCTTCCCGTACCAGGTGTGCATGTGCTTCCACCACCCCAGGAGGACATCCGAAGTGTAGCCCAGGCTCTCCACCTTCTCTCTCCAAGCCGCCTGCTTCCGCTTGGTGTCTCGATAGAGCCTGTGTCCCTTCCTCCAGAGGTACTCGTTCTCCCTCAGCCATTCGAGCACCTCCTCCTCATGTTCCTCTGCAATGGAGTACTGTCTCCTCTCCCCCTTTTCGCATGATTGCCTCTTCCTCCCTCTGGCAGGGCCTTCTGGGCCCTCATCAGCAGGGCTTTGAGGTTCTAGGGGCTGGTCCACCACACTACCACCACCAGCAGCAGCAGTAGCAGAATCAGCACCAGCAGAAGCACCAGCACCAGCAGCATCAGCAGTAGCACCAGCAGCAGCAGCACCAGCAGCACCAACAGAGTCAGCACCAGCAACAGAAGAAGCAGCAGCACCAGCAGAAGCAGAGTGAGTGCCAGGGGTGGGATGGTGGTCCTGTCCTTCTTGCCAGGGCTGGCAGGAGTAGGCACAGGCTTCCTTTTCTTCCCCATGGTTGTTAGCTGAAGATGTGTCTGGCAGCAGGTCTTTCCTCTGAATGGTGACCTGCTTGCGAGCTGCTTCCCTTTATATCCGCGGGGCTGACGCAATGCATCCTCCCTGCATGCGCAGTGAATGCTTTGCATCCTCTAGGCATCCGCTATGCATCTGCTAGGCGTCTGTGATGCATCCGCATCATCCGCTAGGCATCCGCTACGCATCTGCTCCTTCCGCTGCACGTCCACTTCGCTGTTCTCCCACAGAAGCCCTGTGGATGTGTCATCCGCTTCCATCCGCTAGGCTTCCGTTGAGCACCCACTTAACATCCTCGCTACGTCTTCCCCACGTCCGTTCCTTTCTGTTGTTGTCCGTTCTCTTTATGCAAATTTGGGGCACTTTTGAGAGCGGATAACAATGGATGGAAAATTTGCTTGTCCGCTGTGTCCTTTTTACATACGTTTTCCATCCGTCGGCCGATGTGAGCTAGCCTTAAAGACTGCAACGATGACACCATTAAAGCCAACTTCTTGAACACATTCTTTGGCTCAGTATTTGTAAAGAGCAATGGATCATGCCCAGTATTTCCTAGCCGAACCACAGACAACTGCAATGATCTTATACATATCGATTTTACAGAAGACAATGTTGAAAAAGCACTACGCAATCTAAAACCACCCCTTATCTATTGGACCGGATGGAATATGTGCCTACTTCTTAAAAAAGCTATCCACTTCCATAGCAGAACCTCTAAGCATAATCTTCAAAAAATATTTCAGGACCAGCTCCCTGGCTAACCTATGGTCATAAGCCACAGTCATCCCCATCTTCAAAAAGGGAGACCCCAGCCAGCTGAAAATTACAGACCAATCTCTTTATGCTGCATCGCTTGTAAAGTCAAGGAATCAATTATTAACCCATCCTTCATCCTCCACTTAGAAACAAACAACCTGCTCTCCAATAAACAATTTGGTTTCAGGAAAAAACTATCCTGTAATCTGCAACTCTTACACTGCAAAAACATATGGACTACACAACTCGATCAGGGCAAAGCAATAGACGCAATCTACATAGACTTCTGTAAAGCCTTTGATTCAGTGGTACATGACAAACTACTCCTAAAACTAAAATCTTATGGTATCTCTGGACACTTGCGTAACTGGACAGAAGCATTCCTGTCAAACAGACAATAAATTGGGAGTCAAAATTGGGAGTGTCTTATCAAATCCTGTACCTGTCAATAGTGGTGTCCCCCAAGGCAGTATTCTAGGATCAACTCTCCCCATACTCTTCATAAATGACCTCTGTGATCATATTAAGAGCAACTGTGTTCTCTTCGATGATGATGTACAGCTGTTCAACACCACAGACAATACTGCTACCCTTCAAAAAGATCAAGACTATGTATCAGAATGGTCAAACAAATGGCAACTTCAAATCTCAACAAATAAATGCTCTGTCTTACATATTGGCAAAAAAAATCAGAAAATAAAATACAAGCTGAATAGTCAAGATCTTGTTGATGATCCAAACTCTGTAAAGGATCTTGGAATACTCATCTCTAATGATCTAAGTGCTAGAGTCCATTGTAACTACATAGCCAAAAAGGTATTAAGAGTTGTTAACCTAATCCTACGTAGCTTTTTCTCTGGTAATATCACACTACTAACTAGAGCATACAAAACATTTGCTAGACCAATACTCGAATACAGCTCATCGGTCTGGAACCCACATTACATATCTGATATTAACACAGTTGAGAAAGTCCAGAAATATTTCACAAGAAGGGTTCTCCACTCCTCTACTCGTTGTAGAATACCTTATGCCACCAGACTTGAAATTCTAGACCTAGAAAATCTTGAATTATGCCGTCTTCGATCCGATCTAAGTATAGTACATAAAATTATGTATTGCAATGTCCTACCTGTCAATGAATACTTCAGCTTCAACCATAACAACACAAGAGCACACAATAGATACAAATTTAAGATAAACCGCACCAAACTTGACTGCAGGAAATACGACTTCAGCAACAGAGTGGTCAATGTCTGGAATACTCTACCTGATTCCATAGTTTCTTCCCCAAACCCCAAAAACCTTAACCTAAAACTGTCTATTATTGACCTCACCCCTTTCCTAAGAGGTCTGTAGGGGACGTGCATAAGTGCACCAACATGCCTACCGTCCTTATCCTATTGTTTCTTTTATTTTTCTAATATGTACCCATTTCATGTATTCATAACTATGTATATACTTATACCTATTATCTTGTAAGCAATTGACAAATCAAATCAAATCAAATCAAATAAATAAATAAATAAATAAATAAATAAATAAATAAATAAATAAATAAATAAAATATATGTGTTAGGGATAACATTGTTTACCCTAACTGGTTTAGGTAAAATAATAACTATGAATCATAGTTAGTGTATGTTAGAGTGTATGCAGCTTTAACTGTGAAATAGCAATTAAAGGAGTGGCTATGAAAACAATATATAAGTAGCAAGTCTACAGCTTGCTCGCACTCTCTCTCTGGCTTTGATGATCCCTGATTACAGCTTGGAATCAAGACTGCATTGCTCGAACGGGAGAGACAACAAAGGACTGATTTTGTAAGTGAACTGACATAGGATATTCTACATGGACTTTGCTAACTGAATACCCCTAAATGGACTGACTACATGGTAAATGACTATTGGACTGTTATTTGACTATGCCATAAACTTATACTGGAATAAACTATATTCTTGATAGCACAAGCGTATCTGTTATTTTTACTGTATGTTAATAAACATACAAGCTTAGCTCACTCATTTATCTGTGTGCCTATCTGACTAACGCTGCACATTCTGTTTAGCTTGTCTACCTAACCCTGGTTGGGGAACCCAGGCTTAACAATATGTATCATTCATAAGGTGAGGAGTTTCAGATGTATTCAGTGGTTAAAACTTTTTTTGTTTCAAGCAATGCAATGGATCATTGCAATGGATCAACTATTGCCCATCTCCTGCTCCTGGATTTCCTGGAGACATTTGGCTAATCTCTGCTGGAAGTATGCTGGACCAAAAAGAAGTTTGGCATATGCCAGGGTGGTCTTTCTTTACTCTTATAAGGAACTAGGAAGTGATGTATGAAAGGTGCAACAAATTTCTAAAATTGGCTTCTTAAAGGGAGATACCATTTTGCTTGAGAAGAAGGAGGAGGAGGAGGAGGAGGAGGAGGAGGAGGAGGAGGAGGAGGAGGAGGAGGAGACGAAGACAAAGAAGACAAAGAAGACAAAGAAGACAAAGAAGACGAAGAAGATGATTTGGCAAAGTTTTGAGTTCGCATTGACTTTTTCAGAAACACAATTCCTCTCTGTGTCACAGGGAGGAAGAAGACAAGTCAATTACTATAATCCAGCCTGGGAGAACTCTTTAGGAAAAATTAAGTCAACCATTCATACAAAAGCCCATTTTTCACTAATGTTCAAAAATTAAAGACAATCCTCTTTCTGCCCAATGAATCAACATTAAACATTTATGGTTAGATAGTGAACTGGTAGATACCAAAGAGACATCTTACATACTGTAATAATACACATACACTATAGATCTGTGATGCAAACCTATGGCACGTCTGCCAGAAGTGGCACGCAGAGCCATTTCTACCAGCATGCAAGCCATCACCTTGAACAGATCCCCACTGCGTATGCGTGTGTGTCCCCCACCAGCCAGCTGATCTGTCACACATGCATGGGAGGAAACGCGTGCACAGGAGATGCGGATGCATGCACAGGGGGTATGCATGAAGGTTGCATGCACAGAGACACATGGTGCAAAGAGTCATGCGTACATGTGCAGAGGGGGCAGGGGTGTTGCATGTGCATTGCATTATAGGTGCAGGCACTCGTATGCACGCATTTCAGTACATGATGATGAAAAGGTTAGCCATCACTGCTATAGATTAATGCTCACAATTAAATTCTTAAGCAGAATTTCAGACAAACTTTTCTTCTTTACCAAGGGTGGGATTCCACCAGTTCGCATCTATTCACTAGAACCGGTTGTTAACATTCTAAGAAGTTCGGAGAACCGGTTGTTACAAGAAGTTACTGGCCTAATCCTGTAAGGAAGGCAGGAAGGAAACATTCTGGCGTTGCTTATAGAAACTACCTCTCCGTTAAACCCTTATTACATTCCTGGCAGGACTAGACTTCCTGTCTCTGGAACTTCTCTGGAGTTTTTTCCCCCTCCTTTGCTGGTACTTTGCTTGTGTGGAGTGACCCTTCAAACTTACAATGGCACTGAAAAAAGTGACTTATGACCATTTTTCACACTTACGATAGTTGCAGCATCCCCACAGTCATGAGAGACCAGGCAAGGAGATGTGTGCCTCGATGTGAATGATTTTGAGTTGGCCACGCCCAGCCAATAACATGACCCCCAAGCCATGTCCACCCAGTCACATGACCACCAAGCCACACGCACCAACTAAGCTACACCCACAGAACTGGTTGTTAAAAAATTTGAATCCCATTCCTGTTCCTTATGCATCTAAGAGCCAGTCTACACACAAATCAGAAATCAGCAAATGATGATACCATAAAACTCCTAAACGTTTTGCATAGTGCCACAAATACTACAACGTTGACATATCTTCAGAAACTTTTGCTGTTATCTCTTGAGATTTTGGAAAAATGTCAAACAAAAATCCTACCAAAGTTTTTGTGCTCTCCTGCTCTGGGTGATTGCACAGTCTCACTATACTTGAAATAAGATTTCAGTGGGAATCACCTGCATTATTCTGCAAGATTACACAATACCACCTGGAGACCTGAAAAGTTTTTCCAGCCCATGCTAAGTTGTAAATTGGACTTAGAGACAAATGGGTCCCTATATCACTCGCTATCATGGCAATGGTGCAATAGGTTGGATCACTTAGCCCAAAGAAGCCTAAGAATGAAGTCATTCATAATGATAAAGCTTGTTGTCATGCTCTAATTTCTTCCATGTAGATAAACCAAACTTGTGATTTTTGTGCTAACCATCTTGCACACAAAATCTTCTTCCAAGCAGCATCTATAAGAGTGCTTGCTACTGAGGCAATTTGTGAACATTGTAAGTAATTGGCCTTTTAACCACATGTATCTGAACTCTCATAATTGGTATTGAAAAAGAGTGGAAGACAAATGTCTCTTCAGTGTTGGAAACTATTGTTTGTGGGATATATGAGCACATGCAAATATTAAAAATTTTTGACATTATGGTCAAAGAATCATTATCTTCACAAATGCCTCCTTTGATCAAGAAGCAGTGAATGTTAATGAAACTATTTTATTCTTGCTAAGAACTCTATTAGTATAGCCACAATCCAGGCTGAAATTTTAAAAAAACAGTGACTTCCTGAACACTATCATTTAAAGCCAGCTTTTTCTGTTCCCCCAAAATGCAATAAATAAATTGCAATAAATGTAATAAATTCCCTCCTTTTCGACAAATATACAGATGCTTTCTATGCAGGCACAGCTGTAGATGCTGCAAGCTGAATGTGAAGACACTTCACTGAAATAATATGTTTAAGGCAATATAAAATATAAATATTAAAATATTAAAAATTAAGAGCCAATTTAGCATAGTGGTTAAGGCATTGGGCTAGAAACCAGGAGATTGTAAGTTCTAGTCCTTATCTATGAAAACTGGCTGGGTGACTTTGAGCCAGTCATTCTCTCTCAGCCCAACTCATCTCATAAAGTTGTTGGTGTGATTAAAATAACAGGAGGAAAGAGTATTATATGTGTTTACCACTTCAAATTATTTATAAAAATAATAAAGGTGAATTTTTTAAAAAAAAAATCTAAATCTAAAATCAATAATATCCATACAGTGGAAAAGCTCTCTAGGGATATAATTGTGATCATACACATTGTGAATGTCACTTCTTGATGCAAAACAAGTTAAACATGGAATTTTAAGGTAAAACTGGAATGAGTCCAAATAAATAACAAGCATGAAATATGGAGTAGGTCAGTAGAACCTATGGCAGATGAGTTATAATAACTCATCTTGACATTGAATGACAAGATTGCAGGTTACTCTCCGACATCTCCTGTAGCATTTGATCAACCATGTGGAGGGTCCCCAATGCCCTCAGAGCAGATTAGAGGGATATGAAGTGGGGTGGAATTTGAAACAGAAATTTTACTCATTTGGCAGACACTACCCTGTAAGGAGATAGATACCACCGAATCAGTCTGGTATGAAACTAATTTCAGTTCTACCACCCACTTTTTTTTCATTAAGTCTTCATTTCTATTCCAGTTCTTGTTGTAGTTCTCGACCACCAAATAAATGCAGAAGTTAAATCAATTAAAGCTTTTTATACAGAATGGATACAATACACATCCAGATAAAATCATATGGGTAGCAGAGTTAGTAGCAAGAATAAATTCAGTGTATAAATGTAGCAACAGTAGGTTAAATACGTACTTGCACTAAAATGGATTTTGAAGCTAGTGTTCTGTTAAGCACTGGTTATAGCTTTTATTGCACCTTCCCTTCCTTTTGATAAAGTTTTAATTGCCTCCATGCTCATCAGATCCTTTTGAATTGCATTTACGTCAAACCATATAGCATAGCCTCATACGGTACCACACCTCAGGCTAGGAGTTTTTACTGACAACTCACAGATTCATAACCAGGAAAACAAAAGTGGGCAATTAAGGGAACAGCTCTAACATAATTGTTGTAAAATGCAAGGCTTAAAGTGGCACATACTTGGTCTGCATTTTTGGTTCTTACGTAGAGTTCTGACATATTTACCAGTCACCAGTTTTCCTAAAACCTGTGGTATCAAGTCTCCTTGGGTTTCCTTCATCTACGCATTTACAACCACACCAAGACTCCTTCAGTGAGGCACTGTCCCACAAAGCTTTCCTACCTGTGAGTATGGGCAATGCCTGGGCATGACCAATCTTGTGATTTGCCCCATTTCTTGCGTCAGAGAGGAAAGACATGAATGTTGCACCCCTGACTGCTTCAACAGAAGAACAACAGAATAACTGAGTTGGAAGAGATCTTGGCAGTCTTCTAGTACAGGGGTCTCCAATCTTATCAACTTCAAGGTTTGTGGACTTCAACTCCCAGAATTCCTCAGCCAGCAAAGCTCACCTGCTCAAGTAGGAGAGCCTATACCATTTCAGACAATTAGTTGTCTAATCTCTTTTTATTTCTCTCTTCTTCTTCTTCTTCTTCTTCTTCTTCTTCTTCTTCTTCTTCTTC